>CM033458.1:2089917-2198554 GCA_019425755.1 Amaranthus cruentus | reverse complement strand
TTATTATTATTATGTTGGTTAATGATACTATAAGCTATGTTATTGAATTTATATTTATATTATTATTATTATTTATTATTATTATTATTATTATTATTATTAGTATTATTATTATTATTATTATTATTATTATTATTATTATTATAATTATTATTATTATTATTATTATTATTATTATTATTATTATTATTATTATTATTATTATTATTATTTTGGAAATTAAGGATGTCATTCCGCCAAAACAAAGAGAATACAAAGAAACAAAACAGGGAGACACCCTCCAACCCTTTAGTTGCATCAGTGTGAAAAGGGTACCCACCTTCTAGGAAGGGTTGCACCCCCTCACTCTTCATGTGCATGGGAAGGAGAGGAAACCCAACAAAGAACAAAATACATCAACTTTTCTAGTTCTCTAAACCATTCTTGAGAGGACGCCTCTTGAGGGTATAATGTTGTGATTCTGTGCTTGATATCTTCCTTGATGTAGCTCATCAGCTGATGAATGGGTCTCACAAAATGATGCCAGACTGCCTCATTCCTAGCTTTCCAAATGTGGTAGCTTAGGCTACAAATACAGGATATAATAACATTCCTCCGGAAACGAGATCCCTTCCACTTCTTTTTCACTGTAGTTTCCAGTGAGTGGGTCTGAAAATGCGTACCCAGCCAGGAGTTCAGGATATCCATGCATTTAGAGCTAAAGGTGCATCGAAAGAAAACATGCTCTACAGTTTCGGTATCAATCCCATAGATGGGGCATAGGTCGTTGTCGGTCACCCCTATTTGATATAGTCTTTGCTTTGTCTTCAGTTTATCCTGTATTGCAAGCCAAAGAACAAAACGGGCTTTGGGAATTGAGGCCCTATTCCACACAAAGAAGCTCCAAGGAACCTTAGGAGTCCTATCTGAGTACTCTCGATAGACTATCTGTAGATTGTAGTTGTCGTTTTGCACCCATTGAGCTAGCTTGTTTCTGGTATTGCAGATCTTTTTGAGGACCCAACTTGCTATTGGATAGGGGTTGAAGATCATCCAGTTGGCACCCTTTGTGTAGATGCCATGTACCTAGCGCACCCACAAAGAATCTGACATGTGGTGAATGTGCCATGTAAGCTTTTCGATTGCCACTAAATTCCATTTTTCAATGTTTCTGATGCCCAAGTCACCTTCCTTTTTCGGGCAACAGATGTGTTTCCATCTGATGTTACCTGGGACTGAACTGTTGTCAGTAGCATGCCATAGGTAGGAGCGACAGATCTTATTCACCTTCTTAATTACCGCCTTTGGAAGAATAAAAAGCATACACCAATAGAAGCTTATACTCATGAGGACAGAGGTGATGAGTTGGACACGGCCTGCATAGGACAGGGTCTTGGCATACAAAGATCGGATGCGAGATGTCATTTTATCTATGTGAGATGCATAGGACAGGGTCTTGGCATACTCATGAGGACAGAGGTGATGAGCTTATACAATCCGCAGCGGAGATTCTCCTAGATGTGAGGGGAACACCCAAATAGCGGAAGGGAAGCGAGCCTAGCGGGAGATGTACCTCCTGAGCAATCATTACCTTCACGTCCATAGTAATGCCAGCTAGATAGATAACTGATTTGTCTAGGTTAGCGCATAAGCAAGATGTTGCAGCAAACGAGTCCAGGCTTTGACATAAGAGGTGGGTAGATTTGAGATCTGCTTTACAGAAGAGGATGAGGTCATCCGCAAAGCACAGGTGGTTGAGCTTCATTTTCCTGCATCTGGGGTGGAAATTAAAGTCCTTTTGCGAACCGGTGAACTAATGCTCCATTTGAATCACAAAGAGAAGTGGGGACATTGGGTCTCCCTGGCGTAGCCCCCTTTGGGGATTAATGGTTTCACTTGGACTACCATTCAGCATAATAGAGTAGTGGGAGGACTCAATGCAGGCCATCACAGCACGGGTGAACTATGGGGGGAAATTCAGAGCTATCATCATATCGTGCAAGAGAGACCAGTCCATTGTATCATACGCCTTCCTGAGATCGACCTTGATGAGGCAACTAGGGTATCAGCCTTTTCCTTGAGTAGTGCTTCACTAGGTCCTGGCATAGTAGGATGTTGTGGCTTATGAGTCTGCGAGCAACGAAGGCTCCCTGAGAGTGGCTGATGATTTTGCTGAGGACTCTTTTGAGACGTGAACACAAGAGCTTCGATATACACTTATATATGGTGTGGCAGCAAGAGATCGGCCTATAGTCACCTGGGCTTGAGGGGCAGGGGACCTTAGGGATAAGTGTAATGGCGGTGTTATTCCAGCTCATCGATAGTTTACCAGTGGCAAAGAAGTTTTGAATGGCATTGATCACATCCTGGCTCACAATACGCCATGTTGCTTTGTAGAACCTGCTATTGAATCCATCTAAACCGAGGGATTTGTTGTCATCTATGTATTAGGCCGTGAGAATTCGTCACATAATCTCACTGTAGCCAACTCGTGTGGAAACGGGAAACCCGTGGGCTCGGGCCCACAAACCCACGGGTCAAGAGCGTTGACTTGCACATACACTTGGTGAGGTTCATTAGTTCCCAAAACCATATGGCAGTAGGAAGATCAGTTCACCCACTATATATGCAAGTCAACCACCCACTATTTTATCGATGTGGGATCTTGTCTCACATGTGAAGTATTTCCAACACTCCCCCTCACATGTGAGCCACATCATATCAGGAACCACCTTCAACTCTGATACCATATTAAGTCGTGAGGATTCGTCACATAAAGTACAATTTCATATATAGAGATTGCGTATTTGACTAAAATGTGATTTTATCAATATGGAAACAAGAAATTTAGCTCCCTGGCTTAGCAACATTTTTTGTCTACGAATTCCAAAGGTCATTTTATCAATATGGAAACAATAAATACGGGAAGAACGACTTGAGATCACGCTCGTCTTGAGCATAACTCGGATAGGAAGACTTGATTTTATAGTCATTATTAGGATTATACCCGTGCAATGCACGGTGTAGGTTTACTTTTGTTTTTAATAAATTGTTTTGATTACTAACATGTAGGAGATTTTACAAAATTCAACAAAGTCCTCATATAGAATCTTTAACCATTGCATGATAATGCATGATAACTATTAATTAAGCATTAGCAAATTTATACTAAGTGTAATCATAATACATAATAGAAGTAATACTTAATTAAAGTGCTAATGATGTTATCATGCATAGTGATATATAGTTGAATAGTAATATAATTAGATATTACCTCTTAAATTAGATGCTGGAATTACATGTTGGAAAAGAATACGTAATTTAGTGAACACATGTTTTTGATGACCATTAAAAGTAGTAGAAGTTGAAAAATCTACAATCATACCATATATGATGACTCTTTTGTTGTGAATTTATAAGTTAAAATTAGATTGCATAAGTTAGTTTCAATGTATACTACTTTAAGTTTATTAGCCTTCTTTTGTAAACTCTCAATTTATATTGCATTGCATTAGGGAACGTGAAGTGAGTGGTTAAAATAAAATTTTCCTAACATTGATTAGCCTTATATAGATTGATGAGTTATATTTTATTATGAATATTATTATATTTTTTTTTGGCAAAGTAAATTTTATAAAATGTCAGAAAAAAGCCGAAGCTTTACATCCTAGGTTCAAACGACTTAGGCATCACGACTCTAACAAAGCTCTAAAGGGCCTATACATCCCATCGTCATATGCCTAAAGATAACCGTGACACCACAAAAAGATCTACTATTGTTTAGCCATTACAATTTGAAACCAGACTAGACCATCCTATACAAATATGGAATTACAATCAAAACATCGCAAAACATTGCTATCATAGTATTAGGCATTACAAAACACATTTAGCTAATTTGAGGCTATTCAAAAGTTGACGCCATCGATCTCTCCACAAAAAGAAAACCGTGGCAAAACCTAGCTAGGACCGAATAACTAGTCTTTTGAGGTAGAGGAGTCACCTCTCATTCTCGAGTCTTTGTTCACCTCTACGATGGTTACAACCATCTCCCCAGCTGCATTAGTTGAAAAGATTTCAGTTGTAGTCCCCGGAGTTGAATGCCATGGTGTTAAAGTTTTGGCTAGACCAAGAGGCTCTTGAACTTGGGTTTGACAAGAGTGATTTGGGGGGGGGGGGGGGGGCAGTTTCCTTTGCTTGCGGTAGGGATTCCACCACAGCCACTGTCCCTCTTGCTTCACTTGACCCCATTCCATCCCTTGAAGGCTTGGGGATAGGCTTGCTGGCCTTTTTCCTTTGTTCTTTTGCTCTGCAATTCTCCTTGAGATGACCAAACTCCGTACATTTCTCACACAATATTGGTTTCCAGTCATAAACTACTTTTTGGCTTACTAACTCATCTAGTTCATTGATGAATTAGATTTCGTTTGGGAAATCACCGTAAATACTCATTTCAATTAGGACCCTAGCATACATCATACGTTCATGTTTAGATGCTGCGTTGTCAATTCGCAGGACGTGGGCTAGCGTGCTTGCGATTTTCCTTAAGGTTGAATTACTCTAGTATTCAAGCTCTAAAGAGGGGAACTTAACCCAAATAGGCATTGAAGTAAGGTTGGTCTTACTAATGGAGGTCTTTGGAGTCTAAGGCTTGATCACGTATGGTTTTCTATCAAATAGGATTCCATTCATTTCACAGGCTAGGTCTCTATCTGAAATTGAAGACATTCGAACAAGAAATACTCCCCTAGCAAGCAAACCCACCTTATCTATGGACAAATTTTTCCAAATCCTTTTGACAAAACCATCAATTACTTGAAGTGGGGGGTTAGCCCCAATCACATAACATATCACAGCTAATTCCCAATGTTTAATTTCATCAAAGACATCTTCTTTAGAGATTTTAACTAAGGGGTTTCCTGATTTCGGTTGGCCTCCTTGAGATGCAGTTTTTGCCTGTTTTGGGGTTAGCTCAGCCATCCCACTCCTCCTCAATTCCATATTCTTTGATGAACAACCTTGGACAGCCTCCAATCATCTAGCTAAGGTTGTTTTCGGTGGGATTTGAGTGGTGTGTAAGGTGTAGATTTTGATATCGTGGCCGAGTCAGTTAGGTTTTCTTCAAACTCAGATCTACTCAAGCAACCGGAATCAGGTTCTGTGGAGTGTTCCCTTGAACGAGGTTACTTAGCACGTTGCTGTGGTTTCTTCTTGGGTGGTCGTCCCCAACCCTTACCCGCCATGGCAGCAACTTCAAAGGGGAAGATACAGCAGGGGTAGTCTTCACCTAGAGAGAGAAAAGCACAGCTCCCAAAACTTTTTAGACACCTATGAATATTATTATTATTATTGTTATTATTATTATTATTATTATTATTATTTTATTTTTTTTTTTTATGACTTATTAGTTGTCTCAACGTATTAGCATAATATTAGCCGTATTAGTTGTCTAAACATATTAGTATATTACTTCTCGTATTAGTGGATTATTAGTACTTTAATAGTTATTTAGCCGTATTAGTAGTATTAGTTAATATTAGTCGTATTAATGCATTATTAGTACTTTATTAGTTATTTAGTCGTAAATATTATTTGAGTGACACTTGGCAAAGTACTTTTAAAATGCATTTGTATAATGACATTTGGCACAAATGTTTTTAAATTAGTATATGTATAATGATGATTGGTCGTATTAGTATATTATTAGTACTTTATTAGTTATTTAGTCGTATTAGTATATTATTATTATTATTCTTGTTATTGTTATATTAGTATATTATGTTATTACCCATATTAGTGCATTATTAGTATGTTCAGTCAAATAAGATAAACAGATTAAACTAATCAAACAAAGTATACTTTTTGAGTTCCGACAAATTAGCTAGTAAGAAAAATTAAAGAACATAAATAGAAGTTGTGCATTTTAGTCAAACAAAATAAGTAAAGTTAATAAAAACCAACGTAAATAAAACAAGTTTTCAAACAAAAAAAAAAGTTTTCAAATTAGCTAGTAAGAAAAATATTTGTAAAGGTGCCTCCAGATACGCAATCTCTATATATGAAATTGTACTTTATTTGAAAATGATCGGCATATCCATGGCAATTTATAAATTTTAATCTTATTCATAAACTATGACTATATTTATCCTGATTCATCAATAAAGAGTCACACGACATATATCAAATATAAAAATTACCTAGTACATAACAATTTTGACCAAATATAATTCAAAATTAACAAAAGTATGATCGTTGTGTATGAGATCTGACAATTCTGAATATTCTCTTCTGAATCGTTGTTTGGTACAATTTTCTAAGGGGGACTTTTGATCTGTTGCAGTGTTGAGGTAGAATTGAATATGATGTAGTTGACGATAATTGCAATTTTAGTGTCTGCTGCATTATCGCATTACTCTCTACCAACAAATCAACTAGAGACCAAAATTCATAGCCCCAAACTCTCTCGAATGTTGGATAAATGGTCATTTAAAGCTTTCTCCAACAATTATATTTTTATTCATGGAGTGTTTTAATTTTATATTAAAATACATGTATTCTCTTTGACTAAGGTTAATGAGGTTGAAATATCACTGTTGGAAAGTGCCTATTATAGTGGGTGTTTCATTTTTTTGGAGACCACTACAAAAAAATACAATTTTCCGACTAACGGAAATAGTCGGAAAGTCCGACTAATTTTCTGACTACCCAGCGTTAGTCGGAATTTCCGACTAAATTGCTAATGAATTTGTTTTTGGTCGCAAAATAAAATTGGCAAAAAAAGGAAATTTATAAATTTCATATCTTAACTAATAATTTAGTCGCAAATTTAATTTGATTATTTGTCAATATTAACCGTATTAGTCGTATTAGATATTATTAGTCGTATTCGTGCATTATTAGTACTTTATTAGTTATTTAGTCGTATTAGTTATTATCAGTATAATACTACTCTTCGATCCAGTGTGTATGATTTTTCGGATATTAATTGGCAAAAAAAATACACTAAATATATCCCTATGTGGAGAAGTTGTTGCACGTATGTCCAAGTTCAAATATTTGGGTTCGGTGATTCAAAGTAACGGGGAGATTGATGAAGATGTTACTAATCGTTTACAAGCGGGTTGGCATAAATGACTAGAAGCATCCAGGGTGCTCTGTGATAAAAAGTTTCCAAGGAGATTAAAATTTAACTTTTAACGCGTTGCAATTAGGCTGGCGTTGTTATATGGGACAGAATGTTCGCCGCTAAAGAAGGTTTTCGAATATAAAACGGAAGTAACAGAGATGCATATGCTGAGGTGGATGTGTGGTAATACCATGATGGATAGGATAAGAAACAAGGAGTTCAGGGAGAAGTTAGGGGTAGCACCAATCTCTGCAAAGATGCAGGAGAACAGGTAGAGATGGTTTGGGCATGTGTAGAGAAAAACACATGACGCCCTAGTAAGAAGGATCGAATGCATCATACTAGAGGTTAACAAAAGTCGAGGAAGACCTAGGAGGACGTGGGAGGAGAAAATTAAAAGTGACATGCATGAAATTTACCTATTTAAGGACCTGACCAGGGATAGGGCAGGTGACGGGGCCTTATCCACGTCCTAGATTACTAAACCCGTCCCTTTCGCCCGGTGTTTGTTTCTGTTCATTGCCTTTATTAAACTCTCATTTCCTTCTTCTTTACTTATACACTTATTTTTAGTTATTTGTATGTATTTTATTTAACATATTTGTAACTTGCAGGTTTTTCTCTCTAGGAGGGCCATCCAAGAGCCGGGGGACTCTTTTATTGCACTCTCCGTTATGGGAATGAGTTGCCATCGTCGTTCTTCCCTCCCCAAACCTTGATCATAGTTTGCTATGAGAGGGATAAACTGGGTATGATAATAATGATGATGATGAGTAGTATATTCTAAAGGAAAGTGAAAAGATATGACTATTATTAACTTGCTATAATTATATTAATATTAAAATTTTAACTTGTAAAATTTCAAATTGATAAAGATAATATATGATTATATTATTATTAAAAATAATAATATTTCTAGATTTTTTTTTACTAATGACTGGGTATTGCATGTGTTTCAATACAATATAATAATCCTAAAGGTGTGAATGAGTGAAAGATTAAATTATTTTCAACAACCTAATATTCCTATATGTTAAATTGTATAATTAGCATAGTGTTTCGAGAGCAATATTTCTCATTTTTCAACACTTTAATTAAATTCGACAATAATATGATAATTATTATTTTTGTATTTATAATGTACCAGTGCAAATGTTTGAAGACAATTACTCATCATCATCATCAACCTACCCGGTGTATCCCGCACATAGAAAGCTATGGACAAGGTCTGGAGAGGGAAGGACGTCGGTAACTCATACCCATAAAGGAGAGCACGACCAAAAAAAGAGCCCCCGGCTAGACAAAGATGAAGAGAAGCCCCTGCGTCTTGGGGATAAAAACGCAATATATACGATAAAAACGTAATACAAAAAACTAAAAGAGAACAATACAACCAATATAACTAAAAGCAATGGGAAAAGCAAGAGGACATGAACCCCAAATGGAACCCTAAAAGAAATCATAAGTCTAAGACATGGATAAGATGCCTCCAACTACCCCTATCCCTAGTCAGGTCCTTGAAAACAATTACTATAATTTATAATTTTGCATAATAAAATGAAATACAATTAGTATTAGAATTCTTACAGCAACCACGCATAGACTTACAATAATAGTTTACTACAGAAAATAACATAGCAGCTGTAGGATGGATGTATTTATTTACTAAAGAAAATAACAAACTTAACACTTAATTACAATAATGTATATTTTTAACTAATGCTTGTTATTGATTTTTAATTGAATCTATAATATGACTATGAGACTGGTTAACTGCAGCAGCACGATTGTGGATTATAACATGTTCCGCAGATGTAACCCCTCTGTTCGCAATAATCAGTACAAGTCAGCAGATGCGGGCGGAACAAGATCATTAACAATTTAAATTTCTAGATTTACTGTCCTGCTTATCTTCAAAAAGTTTTTACATCGTTTACAAGTCACAATGTTTACAACTCCAAATTTTATGAATCACTTTAAAAGTTAAATAATTACCACATTTTAAACTAATCAAGATTCATACACACGCAAGCTATAAAAGTTTTAAACCACATATTCAAAACCTTACAAAACTTGATTCTTTCAATCTACGTGACAAGATAATGTTTATCAACTTCTACTATCAAGTCTTTATACATCAAGAAATTTATTATTTTGAATGCAACTCTCTTTCAGAAGTCTCTTAACCATAACAATGACTAAAGTCCAACCATATTAAAAAATATATGAATTTTTACTCAATAAATTAATTTCTGAAAGAGACAATGTAGGACTAATAATGTACACATTTTCCACTTAACCACCAAAATATATAGATTTCATTTTTCATGGGTCAAACCACTTACAAGACTAATTTATTAGTCATAAACCATTGTACCTTATGCACGGTAATTTATCAACTCATGAAAATAATCCTTTAAACCAATACCCCTGAATTTCCGACCCTCTGAACGGAACCAAAATCGAAAGAGAACGGAGGAAATTGTTTGTATTTAAAATATATATATATATATATATATATATATATATATATATATATATATATATATATATATATATATATATATATATATATATATATATATATATATATATATATATATATAAACGAAAAAGTTAAGTTTGATTAAAGTGATTATAGATAAACTTCCAAACAAAATCCTATGGAAATTTCGGCAGCATCTGCCTTAAAATTGAACGCACCAAAAGAAATGAACAATTAATAAACCATCATGAAGAAGAGGCATCAATAATTTTGTAACAAACATCACGGCGGAAAGGTCATCGCCAAATCCTCTATCGACATGCTAAGCATGCATCGTGTATTTAGTATGTGGACATACTTTAAAAAATCATGTAAATTTACCCTAGTAGTAAATAATACAAATTACAACCCCCACATACACAACATATTAGACATCTCAAAAATAAAGTTGGTTACTCATGTATTATAATTAACACCACTTATTTAATTTATGACTAACTTCTTATAACAAAAATATTTTTAACAATCCACTTAAAAGAAGAAAATTTTAACACTAGTTGTTTGGAAGGAACTAATCAATATTTATGTCATAAATAATCATGCAATTTTTAATGAGTCTCTACTACTTATATTCATGAACATATACACCATCAAAATATTAAAGGAGCTAATTAAGAATTAACAAACCAACACTTTAAGGTTTGCAATTTACAGCAACATACTTAATACCCAATAAAGATAATAAGATGACTTAATAATTAACAACTTTATTTGGTCATGAAATAATCCTTATCATTAAGAATTAAAAACAACTTTTAACTCTTACACCATAAAACCATGATTAAAACTCAATTTTAATTAGTTATAAAAAAACAAGCCTTTATAATATAGTCGTTGTAAACTAGCCATTGAGCTGATTAATACTTATAATTATCCACCATTAATTTAATCATCAAAGAGGTCCATGTGATAAAATTATCATAAAAAATTACCAAATAAAAATTACCCTTTTAAAAGTAATTTTAACACTCATGATAAAATTAGTCATAATAACGTCATATAATAAAATGCTATCACTCTTTTTCAAATTCATGATCAAGTAGTAAATCACATTCAATTCAAAATTTTAATAACACGATCATCTTTTGACTAATTTTAAATGACATTAAATGGCTACATATTGGTCACAAAATTAAGATGAATAATAATATACTCCACATAATAGTATAATTTGACTAGTCCATTTTCAAAATAATGACTACATAAAATTCACATAAATTTCATTACACATAATTCCCCCATAGACTTAATCAAAATAGGAGTTATAACAAATAGTCATATACTAACATTATGTTAAAATAACATAATTTTACTTCCAAAAATTAGGCATGAAATAATCAACTTTTTAACAAGCACTTTTTTGAAACGATTATTTAATATGATCATAATATTTCAACCATTTGTTTGGTAACGCACATGATAATCATGAACATAAAACACAAATCACTTGGTGACACACATAAACATGAATTAAAAGCAATAATCTATAATTTAAAATGCAAAATAAATCATGTCCTCTTAATATTATGTAAAGATATACTCATCAAAAAACCAAATTGCATGTGATGACATTCACCAAGATCAATACCCACAATAAAATGTAAAACAATATCAAATTGATTAATATAATTCAAATAACTTAAAAAATATATAAGTTTAAGACTTACCTTCTTTGTCATTACCTTTTAATCTCATAATCAAAGATAATTAAAGAGCAAATATGCCATAACACGTAAATCAAAAAACTCATACTACATTTTACTTGGTCAAATTATAAGAGAATGATACCCATGTTGTAGAATCATATAATGTGATATTTGAAATTTCTCTTGCTCTAGCATATATTACCCACATATACAATATATACTAACCATATGCAACATTCTTGCTCTCCATCTAATATCTCAAAAATTTGAAGAGAAGTTGACCACAATTATCACATAAACATGAAAAATTACAGTCAACAAAGTACACAAATCAATTGCACCAATTTATCTTTTCTCTTTGCACATTACTCAAATTATATGCTAGATAAGCTATAAAATAATAATAACTTTCTTTAATTGTTGGAAATATAGACCTATTGAAGGTCTTCTCAAAATCTTCTTATAGCTACAATCATCGACACGTATTAATAATACTAATATGTATAACATTAGTATTTGAGAAATGTGTTTAGAGTTTAGTTTAGTATGTGTTTGATATGAAAATGTATGGTGTGACACGAACTTGTCGTTGCATTAAGAAAGTTATTTCCCGACTATCCCAAGTGTAAATAGATAGGACTTTCCTAAGGTTAACACATGCACCATTAGGAATGGCAATGGGTCGAACTCGGCTCGGATTATACGTACTCTGACTTTGCTCCGGATAATAGTCGGACTTTTGTTTTCAGTCCACCTCCACTCGAAGTCGGATTATGCATACTTCAAGTTTGCTCCGACTCGGACTCTCGGACCTCCAATGGAGTCGGATGCAGAGTCGGATATTATCATACGGTATCGTTGTGATATTGTACTAATGATTTTAAAGCATACAAAATTAATAAAATATATTTTTTCAAATATAATTTAACAAAAAAGTATGTACTTTAATTTGAATTCAATTTTAACAAGAGAAATAAAGCTACTACTACAATTTAACAAAATTTTCTTGTATTTTAATTTGACATATTTTATTTCTCTTGATTCTATTTGTCGTATCTTGATTCATTAATCTAAATAAAAATACCATGTGGTTTTTCAAATTCGAAAATTACAATTAGTATGAGAGAGAACTTGAATTAGTCACGTCTAGAGTTTTAAAGGAAATAAAATATTAGTGTAAAAGTCAAATTCAAAGTCGGATGTCCTTTAGGGTCGGAGTCGGGTCGGAGTCTCGGATTTTTAATAAGGTCCAACTCCGGTCCGTCTCTAACTCGGACTCGGATCGTAAAGTCGGAGTCAGACTCTGATGACTTTTTCCTCAGACTGGAATCGCATTATTTGTCTCGAATCGAGTCGGACTAGGGTTGGATTCGGACTGAATTGTCATCCCTATCCACCATTAGCAATGTACACTCACTACTAAAGGTGTGAAGCAAATACCACTCTTACACAACTGAATAGAAAAAGAGATTAAACTAAGAATTGTGTGTCCACTACAAAAAAAAAGTAAATTTCCGACTACCCAAAACAGTCGGAATTTAGTAGGAAAACAGTCGGAATTCTTCGACTAACTTGTTTAGTCGGAAATTGGTCGATAAGCACTTTTTCAGGATCAAACAAAAAATGACAAAAATTTTTTTTTTTTATAAATTCTGAATATTATACCACGTCATACCCACGTGGCACACACTTGGCTTCCAGTCACGCCCACGTGGACAACTCACACAAAGAGCCTGCACACTCTGTTGTCATTTGGAAGGCTTGAACCCATGACCTCATGGATATGAGGTATATGCTCCAACCAGCAGACCAAGTGTTGGTTAATGATATTCAACGCGATGTTATTGAATTTATAACTTAATAGCACTCATTCTATTTATTATTATTATTATTATTATTATTATTATTATTATTATTATTATTATTAGTTGATTCATATTAACGATTAGTGATTGTTATTATTAGTCGTATTAGTGCATTATTAGTACTTTATTAGTTATTTAGTCGTATTAGTCGTATTAGTTATTATCAGCATAATACTACTTTTGAAAGTATTAGTATTATTATTATATGTATTATGATTTATTAGTTGTCTCAACGTATTAGCATAATATTAGCCGTATTAGTTGTCTAAACGTATTAGTATATTACTTCTCGTATTAGTGGATTATTAGTACTTTATTAGTTATTTAGCCAGATTAGTATATTATTAGTTGGTATAATATATTATTACTCGTATTAGTACTTTATTAGTTATTTAGTCGTATCAGCCGTATTAGTTATTATTAGTCGTATTAGTGCATTATTAGTACTTTATTAGTTATTTAGTCGTATTAGTTATTATTGGTCGTATTAGTATATTATTAGTACTTTATTAGTTATTTAGTCATATTAGTAATTATTGGTCGTATTAGTATATTATTATTATTATTATTGTTATATGAGTATATTATGTTATTACTCGTATTAGTGCATTATTAGTATGTTCAGTCAAATAAGATAAACAGATTAAACTAATCAATCAAAGTATACGTTTTGAGTTCAAACAACTTAGCTAGTAAGAAAAATTAAAGAACGTAAATAGAAGTTGTGCAATTTAGTCAAACAAAATAAGTAAAGTTAATAAAAACCAAAGTAAATAAAACAAGTTTTCAAAAAAAAAAAAGTAAATAAAACAAATTTCTAAAAAAAAATTACATACGAAAATTAATACCTAAACAAAAGTACATAGTGCGATACAGTACAAACCCAATTTTGCACAAAATTGTAAATTTGAGTTTTCCGACTGAATTTTAGTCGGAAGTTGGTCCGAAAATTTTCCGACTAAAATTTGTGACAAAAACAAATTCAGTAGCAATTTAGTCGGAAATTCCGACTAACACTGGGTAGTCGGAAAATTAGTCGGAATTTCCGACTATTTCCGTTATTCGGAAAATGCACTTCCCAATAGTCATATTTCAACCTCATTAACCTTAGTCAAAAAAAATAAATGTATTTTAATATAGAATTAAAACACTCCCTGAATGAAAATATAGTTGTTGGAGAAAGCTTTAAATCGCTATTTATCCAACATTCGGAAGAGTTTGGGGCTATGAATTTTGGTCTCTAGTTGATTTGTTTATTTTGAGAAATATAAATTTGAATAAGATTTGAGGAATTGAAGCTAATTTTACGAAAAGAATCAAATTTGAGGAATTGAATAAGATGAATACAAAAGGATAAATGAATTGACAATCCCATATTAGCACAAATAAAAAGAAGGAAACCCTCAATGTTAATTTCAATTTCAATCCCATATTAGCACAAATGAAAATAGATAATTAAAGTTTCCAAAAACCTAAGAATGGAATGGGAAGAGTGAAGAAGCAGCCGGAAAATGAGAAGAAAAAAAAATGATAAAGTAGAAAATGGGAGAAAAAAATTAGAATGAATTGTGAAAACACAATTCATTTTTGTTGAAATGAATAGTGTCTTCTTCTTAGCCATATATTATATAGAACTAGTTGTGGGTCTGCGTGCTATGCACGCGGTCCCTTAAGTTCTACTATTAAATGTAAGTATATAGTGCGATACACTTTTATTGACAATAATGCGAATGAAAATATTGAAATGTAAAAAAGTTTTAAAGGGTCAACGATGAAAGGGCCGGAGGTGTACAGTTGATAGCATAAATAAAATGAGACACGGAAACTATTAAAGTTGCTATATGTACTACGCACTTGTCTTGTTACGGATGATTATTGTTTGATTAAAAGATCTACATTGCCAAATTGTTGTGTGTGTTTTGAGTTTTTTTTTTATCTTTCAACACAAAATTTCTATTACAAGACACATGTAGTTATCATTGTAATTATGTTTAACATCATTTTGTCCAGATTGGATATTAGATTAAAGAGAAGAGTTCTAAACAAGAACAACAATGAATTTAGAACACTTAAGCTTTATTAGCTAAGATTTTGAATCCCAAAAATGACATTGTATTAAACTAGCAAAACTCACAAAAAATTAAAAATCAATCCCAAACAAACATAAAGAAGAAACAAAACTCACAAAATGCAAAATTTTACCATGATAAATTAAAAATCAATCTAAATGTAATTGTGATAACCTAGTAGACAACAAACAAAAAATTGGCAACAAGTAGGGTTGTGTCGGAATTAAATGCGGGCTTATTATGTGATGAAAACTATTTATCCTTGATTGAGGAACAATTCTTTTGCCACTGGACTACCACGTCGTATGCCCACTTCATCAGTTATTTTGATTTTTATTTCTCATTTCCCATTTCTTCACGTTCTCTCTAAGTTTCTTTCTTTCTCATTTTATTTCTCATTTCCCCAATCCTTTACTTCATCTCTAAGTTCTTCCTTACATCTCAACTTCCGTCATTTAATTCAACAAAATCAGTAATTGTGTTTGGTTGTTTTTGTTTTTTTACTTGATTTGGTATACGGTTTATAATTTCTTGTGAATTATCCTCGTCTTGCTATAATTCTAGTTTTTTTATTTCTACCTATTACTTATAAAATGCGTTACATAAAATACATCAGAAATAAGAATGCTGTCTATTAATAATCTTATTATTAATATTAATTAATATTAATCAATATATATTAATATTAATATTAATAATTGTTTCTGTGAAGAAACTTGAATCGACAAATGATCTTGAAAACACCTGAGGATACGGTGTTGTGGAAGCTCAATCGTCTTTAAATTTTAGGAGAATGATTTCGCCTCGTACCTGTTATCCTGCACACAACAAGTTAGCCTTGCCCGGGGGTGATCTCTCGGAAAACCCCTCCGATGCTTAAATCATATTAGGGATTGGAGATCGAGTGAGGAAGGAGTGGTCGATTATTTGAGAATGATGAGTGTTTATGAGAGATGAAGGTAGTATGTAGGTATGGAATTTCTGGTGGTAGATGAACTTATCCCCCAAATGAACCCAAATGAACCCCTTCCATGAAAATACATTTGACCTCTCTAAGTCGCGGATTAAGAATTACTCTTAGAGCCCCAGACTTTGTATGTCGTGGAATAGTCTACGACTTTTGGACTTAA
This sequence comes from Amaranthus cruentus, assembly GCA_019425755.1. Classification (NCBI taxonomy): domain Eukaryota; kingdom Viridiplantae; phylum Streptophyta; class Magnoliopsida; order Caryophyllales; family Amaranthaceae; genus Amaranthus; species Amaranthus cruentus. Next base: position 2,182,194 of record CM033458.1, on the reverse strand, counting down.
AACATTTAGAAAACTAAATGCCCAAGGGGGTCCGACTCATCGACCCTACGGCAACATTAACAATACCTCTATCACTACAAAAAAAACGCACGTTTCCGACTGGACAAAATAGTCGGTGGTTGGTCGGTATACGCCTATACCGACTAACCTCTGACTAAATCATGGTAGTCGGTACAAAATAGTCGGTAAAAAGAAATAGTCGAAATTTAGTCGGAATTCCGACTACATGTGCCGTGGTAGCAGATTGGTCGCTATTCCGACTACAACGTTTAGTCGGAAAGTAGTAGCCATATACCGACCACTTTCCTACTAGATGACCGTCGCAAAATACCGACTACACATTTAGTCGGAGAGTAGTCGTGGGTTTTTAAAATATAATGGCAGTTTTTTTCCCAAAAAAAAAAATATAATCACCTTTTCCGACTACTCTCCGACTATAATTTAGTAGGTAAGTAGTCAGAAAAGTCAAACCTTAATTTTACCCAAAACTTGACCAAAATCTGGCGGTTGTGGATCCCGACCACTTTGCGACTACCTTGTAGTCGGCAGATGGTAGGTGATTCTCAAATGTACCGACTAAATTCCTACTACTATTTAGTCGGAATTTGGTCGGAAAAAATATAATATTAAAATAAAAAATCTGGTCAAATGTGGTCAACGATGTTGACCACATTTGACCAGTTTTTTTATTTTAATATTAAACCTAAATTATCAATCAAATAAAATGAAAAACGCAATAAAAGATTATATGATAGGCACGTAAAAAATAATGTTATACAACCAAATGTTTTTAACCATAAAAGTAATAATATAAAAACAAAAAATACAAGGACTCAATTAGGTGGAGGCGGAGGAGGTTATCTTTCTACAAATACAGTGCGCATAAAGTGGAACATATTGTTGACCTCTTGCCTCAACTGCCGATGCTCCTCCATGAGTGCATCTTGCTCCTCCCTTGAAATGTGCGAGTTGAGGCGTTCCTCAACTCGGTTCATAGCCTGCTGTAGACTATTCAACCTCTCGTTCATCACTTGCGTTGGGGGAGGGGCGGCCTGGTATTGAGACTGCGGCGCCACAACATCGGCGTAATAAACCAGTGTCGCATCACCAACACCAAACACACTCATGGAGGACTTCTTCGTCGGCTCCTGTGATTCGATATTTTTGACGGCCTGAAAATAGGCGTCGTTAATCTCCTCATCAGGCGCATCGACTGGAAGATCGGCAGAGAGGCGAATGTATTCGTCCTAAACAACAAAACAATATATTCTGTAAAAATTTCGGCAGAGTAACGACTGTAAACTAACTAAACCAAAACTTAAAAAAACCCTGAAATAGAAGCCAATATAGATATAATGCGTATCTACAACGAAAACAGCTATCAAACCAGCATTTCCTCAAAATCCAATATCAAATAAACCGAAGAAATATTCTAAAATATTTAATTTACCAAAAGCTAACCTACCAAAAAACTAACTAAGCTACGATTCAATGATAACCAAAAAAAGCTAATCTAAAAATAAGTAATATAGATCAGAAATTCCACTTACGTTTATGGCCTTCGACTTCTCGTTGACCCACTGCAACTCGTCCTTTGTACGCACCTTATGAGTGCGTAGAAACAACCCATAAGAGAGCGGCGTGCGTTGCTGCTCTTGTTCCTACAATAACAAAGTTGAAGGTTATACGAAATTAAGTTTAAATATTTATGCGTAGAAAAATAATAAATCAAATTATTACAAGTTGAAGGTTATACCAAGATGCGCAATGTCCTGCGCGCAGACACCGATCCGCCGGTATGGGTGACTTCAGCAACACCCGCTTCATCGCCCCGGCGACGGTTCCTCCTCCCTCTAGACCGACTGGCCTCGAACTCTTTACGTAAAAAAATATAAGAAATTACATGCAATAAACCCTAATTTCATGCAAGATAGTCGGAATATTCGAAATTTTAATAATTAAAAACCCTAATTTCATGCAATAAACAAAAAACAAAAAACAATCATGTCAAATATTCGAAATTTCAAACCATCAAACCATGTCAAAAAAAATCATGTTCATAGTCATTCTCATAATCATACCATCAAACCCTAAAAAACATGTATTTAATCTAAATTTCAAAAAAAAAATTAAAAAGAAGACTAACCTTTAATAGTCGGAGTGTAGTTGAGATTCAGTAGTCGGAGTATGACCCAAAAACCCGTCGGAGATGAGGAGTTAGTAGGAATGTAGTAGGAATGAGAGAAAGAAAGAAAGAAGAAAACGACGAACAAATGGGTTTAGGAAATGAAAATGTTCGATTTTCTGGTGAAGTGCTGGTTTATATATCACCTAAATTGCGACTAAATTGCGACTAGTATTTAGTCGGTATCTGGTCGGTGATATTTTTTACCTACTTCATTGAATGCCAACAGTAACTATTCAGAAGACGTTGATAAGTAAAAAACTTTTCAGTGCACCGACTAATTTGCGACTAAACATTAGTCGGTGGCTGGTCGGTGGGATTTTTTACGTACCACATTGATTGCCAACAGTAACTTTTCAGAAAACCTCGAAAGTGAAAAGCCTTTTCAGTATACCGACGAATTAGCGACTGGAGGCTAGTCGAAGTTTAGTCGGTATACTGAAAAGTTTTTTTCTTTCCCAATGCGTCTAACAATCAGAGAAGCTTCTCTGGGAAGCTTTCTAATTTCAAATTACCGACTACTCTGCGATTGGCGAGTAGTCGGTGAGTGGTCGGAATTTCAAAAAAATTACCGACTACACATGACAATAATGATTCTTCATCCCAAATATCTGATGTTTAGCCATGTCGATATTCCTGGCTAAATTGGAAACATAACCATCAGGAAATCTTAGAGTTTTAAGCCAATCTAGAAGGACAACCCTTTGTTCTCTGTTTAGTGTGTATGATGCTTTGGGGATGGTAGATCCCACTGGATGCAATTCCGATCGGATCCCGAGCTCGACTAAATCTTGACGTGCCTTGAGATGATCCTTAGTTTTTCCCACCACACACATTATTGTGTTGAAAATGTTATCAAAGAAGTTTTTCTCAATGTGCATCACGTCAAGGTTGTGACAGATCATGTTTGTGCTCCAGTACGGCAAATCCCAAAAAATACTTCTCTTCTTCCATCCAACACAATGTTTACTGACTTCAGCGTTGTACGCAGCTGCATCGTCTTCAAACACCCGTAAAAACCCTAAACGATCCAGCTCCTCTAAAAGCTCATTTCCCGTACGTATGTCGGGCATAACAGCCTTCTCAGCAACTCCACGGCTAAAACGCACCTGGTTTCTACGAAAGGGGTGCGTACTATTTAAAAATCTCCTGTGTGAGTCAAACCAACTCACTTTTCTGCTGTGTCTTAAATAAAAGGCTTTGGACTCATCCATGTAGTAAGGACAAGCGTGCACGCCAGATGTACTCCACCCCGACATCATCGAATAAGCTGGAAAGTCGTTGATTGTCCACATCAAAGCTGTACGAAGTTGAAAGTTCTGCCTCTTGGATACGTCGTATGTTTGGATCCCATCTTCCCACAATAGCTTTAACTCATGTATAAATGGCTGCAGGTACAGATCAATCTTATGTTTTGGATTGTTAGGGCCGGGGACGATCACCGTTAAGAACATGTACTGCTTCTTCATGCACATCAAGAGCGGAAGATCGTATGGAGTTAGTATTACGGGCCAGCATGAATATTGTTGACCCGAGCTGCCAAATGGGTTGAAACCATCTGTACACAACCCCAGTCTCACATTTCTTGTCTCCCGTGCAAAACCCGGATGTGTCGCGTTGAAAGTCAACCAGGCCTCACTGTCCGAGGGGTGACACATCTCTCTATCTTCTGAACGATGCTCCGCTTGCCACCTCATGTGGCTGGCAGTAGTCGTAGATGCATACAACCGTTGTAGCCTAGGGCCAATGGGAAAGTAGTGGAACTGCTTTCTGGGGGTATTATCTGATATCCATCTAGAAACACTCACCACATTGGGTCATACTCGCTGTGGTGCCCTAATAAATCATACACCCATTAACACAACAGTCAATCTTCTCTACCGGCAATCCAAGAGCCGATATTTGCTTCTTCGTGTCATAAAAACTTGTTGTCATCCGATTATCTTTCGGCAACAATTCAATAATGAATTGACATAATTCATCATAAAGTCTCTCTGGTATACGAAAGTCTGTCTTCAGGCTTGTCATCCTTCCTATGACCGACATCTGAGTATGCGTTTCACAACCAGGGTACACAGGTAAGTTGGCAGCTCTTAACATATCAAAGAACTATCTTGCTTGGGGGTTCGGATCTTCATCAATATGTACAGGCGGCGAATATGGTACATTTGCGACGACATCATCACAATGCGGTAGAAAATGATGATGTGTATCCGGAAAAGTACTCGCCGCTGCATCGTACACCATTTGTGCATAGGGATTTTGAACCGTGTTCTGCTGTGGCTCAACCGGAGCCGAATTAGTACAAATTGGTGCACCGTCAAAACATTTGTGCAGGTACCAATCGTAGTAGTTTTCAACAAACCCCTTCTTTAACAGATGATTTCTTACAAAATCTGGAGCTCACACTCTACGATTACTGCACTTTTTACACGGACATCTAACTTCTTCTCGATTTTTTTTCATTGCAAATTGTATAAATTCTTCGACCCCTTCTAAATATCTAATATTATAAACTTCTTTAGAACATCGCTGGTACATCCATTTTCTTTTAGTTTGTAAGTCCATTGCTCTGCAAAACAACAAATACCACGTTTATAAAAATATTTTCACAAAAAAAAAGGAACCGGTCACAAATTAATTTTCAAAATTACCGACCAACCTGCGACCCAAGGTGAGTCGGAAAGTGGTCGGTATAAATAAAGCTGTCTGCCTCATTTATTGCTGTCAGACTACTTTTGACTGATTTGACGTTTTTATTTACCGACTACTTTGCGACCAAATTTCCGTCGCAGGTTAGTCGGTAAATTTATATAATAAAAAAAATTTAATAAGGTTTTTTTCGGGCCATTTTTGGGTAAAAATTATAAGTACTATGAAAAAATAGTAGTTTTTCTTTATTATTCTCTCGAATGTACTATGAAAAATTGAAAACGTTAAATTTTTTTATAGTACGCATAAAAGCGAATAAGTAAGAAAAACCACTATTTAGGTTCAGTACTCATAATTATTATAACGAAATGGCACCAAAAATAACCTTATTAAATTTTTTTTTCTACAACAAATAGAACCATACTCAAACTCATTAAATTTATGTTTTTCAATTCATCCCTCCATTCCCAAATTTATACTCGATTGAAATTAACCAAGTATGAATCCGAAGAAGAGAGGGGCAAAGTAAAAAACAACGCAAGCATCTACTTGTTTAAAGTAAGCAAAACATAACTAATATCATACCTAAAATATTTGGAGAGAATAAAGTAGAGAGAAAGTAAGGAGGTAAAATGTAAAATGTAAGATAGATTTACGTTGATGGCTATTTATAGAAAAATCAGGAATTTTGCCGACTAATGTCCGACTAACCTGCGACTACATAGCAGTCGGTATACTGTCGGTTCATCAAAGGTTGTGCCCAGTTGCTGGATTTAAAATTCAAATTACCGACTAACCTGCGACTACATAACAGTCGGAAATTGGTCGGAGAATCTGTCATATTTCGATGATTGAATTGACGTTTTCACCGACTACAATTGCGACTACTTGACCAGTCGGAATCTGGTCGGTAAAAAAAAAAAAAAAAATTATAATGAGCTTTTTTTTCGGCCATTTTGGAGTTAAAATTATAAGTACTAAGTTCAAATAGTGTTTTTTCTTAAATATTTTCTCGTATGTACTATAAAAAATTGAAAACGTTAAATATATGTTTCTCAAACCTGAGAGAATTTAGCATCGTATATTTTACTTTTTATGAGTCTACTAAGTAAAATAATACGATGCTAAATTTTCTTAGATTTGAGAAACATATTTTAATCGTTTTTAACACATTTTTATAGTAAACATACAAGACAATAAGTAAGATAAACAACTATTTCGGTTATGTACTTATAATTATTACAACAAAATGGCACAAAAAAAGCTCATTATAATTTTTTTTATATTAAATTGAACCATTAAATTTATGTTTATCAGTTCGTCCCACCCGTCTCCGACTCGTACTCAATTGAAATTAACCATGTACGAGCCTGAGGAAGAGCGGGACAAAGTTAAAAACATATTTTAATCGTTTTTAACACATTTTTTATTACGACTATTCACTAGTCGGAATCCAGTCGGTGAATTTATTAAAAAAAAATTTTAATGAGCTTTTTTTTCCGGCCATTTTGGGGTTACAATTATAAGTACTAAGTTGAAATTGTGCTTTTCCTTAAATATTTCCTCGTATGTACTATAAAAAATTGAAACCGTTAAATATATGTTTCTCAAAACTGAAAAAATTCAGCATCGTAAATTTTACTTTTTATGAGTCTACTAAGAATAATTTTTTCATTGCATGGCATTGGCTCCTCCATAGTGCACTTTACAGCCTACAAAATACTCCCTCCAATTCACCATTAAGTTCATATATGTTTTTTGACACTATTCATATCGTAAAACAAATAGGAACTACTTAATGGTGAATTGGAGGGAGTACAATAGGCCGTAATTACCACTATCGAGGAAAACCAACGCCCGGCAAATCGAAATTATTCTTTTTCAGTAGCAAATATAAGTAAAATAATACGATGCTGAATTTTCTCAAATTTTGAGGAACATATTTTAATCGTTTCTAACACATTTTTATAGTAAACATACAAGACAATAAGTAAGAAAAACAAATATTTCAGTTAAGTACTCATAATTATTATAACAAAATGGCACAAAAAAAAGCTCATTAAAATTTTTTTTTACAATAAATACAACAATTAGATTTATGTTAATCAATTCATCCCACCCTTAATATCAAATTTATGTTTCGCAATTTGTCCCGTTCTTCCCACCCTCACACTTGAGTGAAGAAACTCGAGTGTGAGAGTGAGGATTAACGGGGCAAGCGAGAAACATGCCAAAGACCTTTAGACCACTTTTTACAATAAATGGAACCGTTAATTTTATATTTTTCAACTTGTCCCTCTCCACCTCCATCCCCTATTTGATCGATAAACACTCAAGTAGGAGATGGAAGAGGAGAGGGACAAAGTGAGAAATAGATCGAGTTTTAGAGAGAAAGTTAAGAGTAGAGAGAGGTGAAAGAAAAGTGAGAAGAGTGACATTGACGGTGGGTATTTATAGACAAAATCAGGAAGTTTCCGATTAATTAACGACCACGAACTGGTCGGAAACTAGTCGGCCAACTACAGGTTTTTTTAGAGTTTTTTTTTTATTTTTTTCGAACTTTTGCGACTAACTACCGACCACACAGGTAGTCGGAGAAATTGCGACTAACGTTTGGGTCGCAATTCCGTCGGAATTTTGCTACCATATCCTTTCAGTCGGAATTTCCGACTACACGCGGGTAGTCGGTAAAATAGTTGGTATTTTCCGACTAAATACGTGTAGTCGGTAAGTTTGGTCGCAACTTTGCAAAATTTTTGTAGTGTATCCATTCATACATTTTGGGGGAAGATTATGACCCAGGGAGCTCCATGAGGTGTTCCTCCAATTGTTAACCCGGAAGATAATACATTCGTCACAATTCATAGCCCACCCCCAATGTCGCGGCTTTGATGAGCATGGAATTCGGCGTTTCTTATACTTGGAATAATTTTAGATGAATTGCACACCAAGGGGGGCTCGACTTATCGATCTCACTACAGGTATTTGGCATTTTCACTCAAGGTAATTCAGAAAATCATGTAATTAGGATCCGACTCATCAACCTTGCTACAACATCTTCGAACTTGGCACATTTCTGAAGACACAACTAAGGGGTTCTAATCATCTATCCCACGACTTGACTGGTATAATGTAGGTGTAAACAGTGGTATAATGTCGCAGACGTATATATTTATTTCGTACATTTCTGAAAATAGGTCTTATGTCGTCGTATCGATGAGAAGGACAGGGCTAACCAGTCTTCTCCATACATAACAAAATTTTACAATCCACCTCACATTTGGGAATCCGGCTTATCGACCTTGCGACACGTTCAAGAATTCTAGCATGTTGAAGTTGTCGCCATATCCATAAGTCGGACAGGTAGAAAGGATCATTTTCACACTTAGAATATTTATGATACGCTAGGTACTTTGGGGAGTCTGACTTATCGATATGGCAGTAAGGTAAAAGGTCCCCAACACTTAGAAGATTATCCATGATGGAAGGTTCTCTTTAGGCTCCGACTCATCGACCCTACGGATACTTGCCTAAGTATCCCTGACTTCTGAGGTCGTTATACCGGAGAATCGGACCATGATATCCAATATTTTTAATACTTAGAATATTTTTGAGTATTTAGAACTCTATTGAGGATCCGACTCATCGATGGCATGTATTTGACTTTGTTCCATCTTTGTTCCATCCTAGGCTCCATGAGGGGTCCGACTCATCGAACGTACGGCTTGCATAAATGTGATGATTACTCCAACTTGAAGATGCATCTAAGCCTCATACTTGGTATATTCCATCTCTTGCCTCCCATATAGGGTCCGACTTATCGACTTCTCGAATGATGTTATTTCCATTTTGAGTGAGAGTGGTAGTTGAGTGATATTTTCACTCATCATTTACATTTTTGTCCTCCTTTTCGATGTTTAGAGGCGGTTTAGGGTCGTTTGATGTGGTTTCACCCCATTTCGGTATTCCATGTCCAATTCGTAGCCAAATGGGTGAATTATAGTACTTTTGAGTCATTTATGTGGGTTTTTGGTGCTTAGCATGTTTATAGGGCTCAAAGAACGTATCAAGCTATCAATTTTGTCAAGCCATGAAGAGTAAAAGAGCAAAAGAGTAGAAAAGTGCTGTTAACGCAAAAGTTTTGAGGTGAATTTTACTACATGTATACTCTTTTGGCCATACCTTTTGATACGAATATTTCATTAATGCAAGGTTTGCGGAATTGAAAACTAGACTTCAATAGCTTTCCAACGGTATATTATATGTCCGATTTCGACAATCGAGCAAGAAATGGCGATCGTTTAAAGTTGCTGCAGTTTTCCAGTCCAAACCGCCGAGTCGGCGGTTCTGTCCTGTTATGCAGCAGCCTACTCGGCTGCTGCTTCTGATTTTTTGCACGGGATTTTGATATTTTAGTCTTTTGATTAAATTTAACGGTTAAGTCCTCAGTAGTATAAATAGCCCCCTTAATTCTAATTAGGGTTTCCTTCTTCCTCTTCCTTTTCCTTTGCTTTTCATTCCATTTGACTTAGTTTTACTTTGAATTTCATCCTCTAATTTAGTTTCTCATTAATATTCCACCATTAATCTTCCTTTGAGCATTGTAAGATTTCTTTAGTATTTAATTTTCTTAGTTTTTAATTCCTTGTACTAGTTTTAATCTTCCATTAGTGAACCTTTGTTATTGTTATTAATCTTCCTTTAGTAAAAATTAGTTTGTTCTTCATTGTTGTTATTTGAATTATTTGTGGTTTCATTTGGTTTTTTAATCATTGATTTTCTTACTTTGTCATTTAATTCATTGTTAGTTATGTCTAATATCATCTTAGGGTTTATTTTAATTGCATTCACCATGATTAGTGAGTAGATCCATATTCTAGGGTTAGGGTTTTGAACCTATGAGTTGAGTATGATTTGATTCTTGGATGTGTCCATGAAACTAAGGATTAAAGTGGTTAAATTGTGCCAATTAACCCTAAATTCAATATGCTTTGTCGGACTAATCAATAGAACTAGCGTGTGAGATTGGGATCGACTTTGCTTTAGGGTAAATTTTAGTTAAATTCTTATGAATTCGTTCAATAGAATAAGCGTGTGAGAATCGAATTAATAGGGTCTAAATCTAATAGTTAATCAACAGAGCGAGAGTCTGAGATTAACAAGATCATGTTTAACCACGAATTTAATCCGAACCTTCATGGACACTATTGAGAATTGGATCATACAAGACTTTAGGGGATTCCCGATACCCTAGATTTCATCATCATATAGTTTAAACTCATTTTAATTATCACATTTGTAGTTGTTAGCTCACAAACAATCAATCTTTCTATTCCCTTAGCAATATAATCGACTAAAATCACTAAGTCCCTTGTCCCAACCTTCCTTGTGTTCGACCTGCGACTACACGTACACCGTGCGCTTGCGGTTAAAATAAAATTTGCACATCATTGAGCATTTATTGCTGCAATAAATAGGAAAATTTGGAACTCTTCCTCTCACCTAACTTCATTTGCATTGATTAGCTTATATCTTCGTGAGAGAAAGATAGAGAGCGAAGCTTTGACAATCTTCAACCTATTTCCAAATTCTCACAAAATTTCTTCAAGATCTTCAAAGTTTCTGATATAATCTTCAAACTTCTGACATAAATTCTTCAAGATCTTCAAACTTGTTCATCATAATCTTGAATTTGTTCATCATAATCTTGAATTTGCTCATCATAATCATGAATTTGTTCATCAAGGCTTTGAATATATTTATGAACTTAACCTTAATCTTTGAAAAACATCGATTAATAATTTATTTTGATTATGGCTGACAATAATTCCGCGGCTAACATAAAAACTAACTCTGTTAGCCCGAGATTTCCTCCATTAGTTGTTTGCAATCAAGTAGCAAATATAGACGTTGGTCAGCATGATTCGGATGACAGTAGTGACATAAAGATTACCCCACGTTATGAATCAATTAAGACCGGGGAGTCGTTTGTTTCCCCTATTTATATATCGGACAAACCTCAACCCGCACCTTGGGAAGTGAGCATTGCTTTTTTCCCCAACTACTTGCCAAGAATAAATCTTGACCTGGAAGGGTTATTGATTGTAGATACGGAAAAGATGGAAGGGTCAGGCGAATCGTTCAGCAGAAAAAGTGCAGTGCAACCACCTCTTCCTTTTTACATAAAAGATGGTGGCCGTTTGAACTACTTCGTCGACTTAGTGACCAAAGGAGAGTTGGAGAAACAAAGAGATAAAATCTCTACCAAGTTTGGTTTAAAAGATGATTATAAATTATTAATACCGTGGAATTATGACACCGTAAGGTTTCCCCCTCCACATTGTATAGCAGTATATCTTCTGCGTTTGAGCAGGGACTTAGGTTTCCCCTACACCCATTTTGTAGAGAGGTGTTAGGTCTTTTGAACATATTGGTACCAGAGTTATTCCCTAATGCTTGGGGTTGCATAGTAGCGTTTTTGATTCTGTGCAAAGTTTTAGGTGTTCCCCCTACACTCACAGTCTTTAGGTACATATTTAGGGCACAGTTGTGCAATTCATAAGAATATAGTTGTGGATGGATTACTTTCACACACCGTCGTGGGCTGAAGATAGTCCACGACTTACTTGAGGTTCCCCCTAAGTTTGCATACTTATATTGTTCCAAAGGATGGAACATAAAGACATCCTTCGACATCAAACCCAATCTCACGGGTTTCAACAATGAGGTACCGCAGTGCTCTGTTACAGACGTGGTAATAATTGAATATGCAAAGATGGACGTAACACTCGAAAGGATACCCTCACACGTCCAGTTCAATTGGATCCCCTCACCGGTTAAGCTAATGAATGAGGACCTTTTTCTACGTTCCAAATCAGCTTATCAATCGATAAGAGTAAGGATTTCTCTTACTGACGTTAATTCATTTGCATACTTGTGTTTTTACCTTGCATTTTTATTTGCAGGAATTGCAAAGGAGAACTTGAGAAAAAAGCATCCGGAACTAATGAAGAAGTTTTCAATGATGCGGTTTGTACATGGCCCTGATCAGAGGCCAGCAGATAGACCATTACCTTGACCCCCCAAGGTAGATCCTTTACTTTGTTAATAATCCCCGTAAAAGATCTTATTGACGCGACTTCTCTTCAGGATTCGGTAACCACCACAAAGGAGTTAGACGTTGTTCCTTCCAATGCAGAAGCCATGCAGCTTCTGGAAAACCGGAAAAAGTTTCATATCCCCGATGAAACTAAGAGGGTTTATCCTTCGAAAGAAAAGGAAGAGAAGAAGGTGGAAGAGAAAGAAAAGAAAAAGAAGAGGAAGAGGGACTCCTCTTCCACGGAGAGTGCGACTAAGGAGGTTGCCGCAACACTAATAAAGAGTTCCTTTAGTGATCAGGTCTGTCGAGGCAGAAGTTTTGGTTCCCCTCAAAAAACAAGCTTTAGGTAAAGGCAAGGAAAACGTTGATGAATCTGCTCCCGTTGCGGAGCCTTTGAAGGAAGTCGGGTATAATCGTCGTGACGTTATACCCTTTCATCCCGGAACGCTTTTTTCGGAGCTGGGCTACAAAGGGATGGTAACCAGGTTTAACCGAGCTTCCGCTCAACTGGTTAGCCAAAAAGACGTGGATAATCTGGGTTCAGTGTCCCCTCTCGATAGAGTACGCCAACTTCAATCATCGGCGGCGGATGTAAGGGTTGGTTAGAGTCAATCTTTCCAACTTTTATCAAATATATACTAAGTATTTCTTTTTGCAGACTTTTTAGAGGATGTCGTATGAGTTGAATCTGCATAGGCAGAGTGCTGTTGATCGGGAGACCATGGAAGCTCTGACTGCACACTGTGACGAGCAGAATTAGGAGCTTTGAAAATTAAAAGAGGAGTTAGGTGAGTTGCTGGGGGTTAAGGAGAAAGTGGCCAAGTGTGACGAACTGAAGTCGCAACTGCTGAAGACGGAGCAATGGAGGGAGATGGCTAAGAAGCGGGGCGAGGCTTCCATAGGAAATCTTGATAAAGCATCCAACATTTCCGCAACACTAATGCATGAATTTGGGGAGTTCGTCGATGTTCATTGCAAATTGGTTCATCAGAATCAATGTCTTTCGAAACAAGTAGAGGAGGACTTAGAGAAATTACAAGAGCTACTTTCCGTGGCCAAAATTCACAAGCTCCGCTCGGAGAGACGAGCTAGGAATGCTCGAGATTGGTTGAATTCTGATGAGCCGGAAGCCGCAACATTCGTGGACAGATTGACTCACGATATGATGGAGGCAAGCACCATGATCAATGAAGAGACATTCTGTCTGGCAACTACGGCTTTAGGCATGGACTTTGATTATTCGCTTAAAATGGCACGAGAAAAGAGGAATGATGCTTTGACGAACCTTCATGAGAAACTGGAGAGGGAGTCTGTCGTGTTAGTTGATGCGGAGTAGGATGCTAAGGAGAGGGAAGAGTGGCAAAAGATGGTAGATGAAGAGGCTGAAAAAGGAGCTCTATGTTTAGATCTGGAAAAACAGTCACTTTCCCCTCCCTCAATTCTGGATCCTTCGCTGAACCTATCCCTATCCAAGTTAAAGGAATTAAGTTTGGATCTGTCGAACTTCCTGATCGATGAAGGGAAGAGTCTACAGGGCCTGTGCAAAGACTTGTCGGAGAAGGAAGTAGAGCTTTTTAATGTCGAATAATATATAAGCTTCTCTCCCGAACAACAAGATGCTCAACCTCAAGATGTCGCTGCTAATGTTGATGTTAATGATTTTTTGGAAAAGATTTGATGTAATTCTTGAACAATTAGGTTTTTGACTTGATCAAATAATTTGTAATTATGATGTCGTGGAATGTTTTGTTTTGAATATATATGTATATTGTCGGAACTTCTGAATGCTAATGTAGTTTTTATATTTAGAATATTTATGATAGGGGACCCCCTTTTTAGGATCCGACTTATCGATACGACGGTTTCTTAAAACCCCCCATACTTAGAAAACTTTTTTTTGATAAAGACCCTAAATCTGGGGTCTGACTTATCGATATGACGGTTTCTTCAAACCTCTAAGACTTAGAAAGTTTTTGATAAGGACGCTCAATATGGGGTCTGACTTATCGATATGGCGGTTTCTTCAAACCTCCAAGACTTAGAAAATTTTTGATAAGGATCCTCAATCTAGGGTCCGACTTATCGACTATACGGAATGTTGAGATAAAATGCTGATTTTAAGAAAATATGCAAAACTAGATTGATTAGATAGATTGGTTGTCAAGTGCGTCTGACAAACTATTAATGCTGAAACGTCAAGTACGTTTGACGTTGAATTTCGAGATTGACAATATCATGAAAATTGAAATCACGGGATAATGCTTACACAATATGAAGATGCGGATTACATGAGTACTGACTGGAATAAATGACTGCTAATTCTGAAATTGAAAATGTGATTGAAAATGACTTACTGAAAATGTTCATAGCAGCCCCTTGTATATTTTTTTAAACGAAGAACTTTTTCAAATAATCTCCATTCCATGGTCGTTGTAGCTTTTTACCCTTCATATCTTCTAATTCGAAGTTTCCTGGTATAATGGTGCGGACTATTTTAAAGGGTCCGTCCCAATTAGCCCCAAGTTTGCCTTTTTTTCACCATTTTTCCTGTTTCTTCTACTTTGCGGAGCACAAAGTCGCCTTCTCTAAGCATTCTTGTCTTGAAATGTCAGTTGAACTGGCGAATCATTCGTTGTTTTTGAGCTATGGATCTTAACAATGCATTTCCTCTTGTTTCTGGGAGTAGATCTAAGTTGATTCTTTTTGCCGTGGTATCCTCTCCGTGGTCGTAACATGTGATTTTGGTCGAAGGAATGCCTATTTCCACAGGCAGTACAGTTTCTGAACCATATGCCAAAGAGAAAGGAGTGTGACCTGTAGCATCCTTAACGGTTGTCCTGCTGGCCCATAGTATGCCCGGTAGTTCTTCATCCCAAGTTCCTTTTGCTCCTTTGATCTTTTTCTTAATACCATTAAGGATTTCCTTGTTAGCAGACTTTACCTAGCATTTGTTTGTGGCCTAGATACGGAGCTGAAATGGAGTTGGATGTCGAATTTGTTGTAGTATTCTACCGTGTTTTTGCTGATGAATTGTCTTCCATTATCAGTGATTATGACTCTAGGTATGTCGTACCTTGTGATGATGTTACGCCATAAGAATTGACATACTTACTTATCCGTGATAGAACTCAATGCCTCTGCTTCTACGTATTTGGAAATTAGTCTCTAGCTACAATGATAAATTTTCTGTCCCTTGGCAGGTGGGAAGGGTCCCAGGAGGTCCATCCCCCACTTGTCAAAGGGTAACACTGCTTGAATGTCGGATAGGTAGTTAGATGGCTTTCTGTCTATCATGGCAAAATATTGACACTTGTTGCAACGTCTAATGACGTCCTTTGTATCTTCTCTTAGGGAAGGTCAGTAGTATTCACTTCTGAGAATTTTGTTGACAACGGTTCGCACTCCTTGATGGATACTGCATCCTCCCTCGTGTATCTCCCGGATTATATAATCTCCTTCCTCAGGAGTTACACATTTCAACAGAGGGTGAGTGTAGGATTTTTGGTATAGCGTTCCCTTGTGGAGTTCGACGCATTTGACCTTCTTCTAGAGGATCTTGGCTTGACTTTCATCTTGTAGCAAGGTGTTGTTTCGCAAGTATTGGATGTAGGGCTCCATCCATGTGGCCGATCTGTCTACGGTGTGAACCATGTAGTTGATGCTTGGTTTTGGAAGAACCTCCTATACAATATCTCGACCCGTGGATGTTTCAGCCGAGCTGGCGACTCTTGCAAGGCAATCAGACTGCGCATTTTGAGACCTTGGGATGTTAGAGAAGATAAATTTGTCAAACTTTTCTATGAATTCCTTGACCAGTTGCAAATGCATCTTTATGCTTTCGTCTTTGGCATTGAATTCACTGTTGACTTGCCCTACTATCAATTGAGAATCGGAAAATGATGTGAGGATTTTTGCCCCAGATTCATAGCATATTCTGAGCCCTAAGAGAAGAGCCTCATATTCAGCTTCGTTGTTTGATGCTGCGAACTCGAACCTAACTGTTCTTTCCATACGAGCCCCGGCAGAAGATATTATAAGAAGACCTGCTCCACTGGTATATCTGGTAGAGAAACCATCCAAGTATAGTTTCCATTCGTGATTGGGTTTAGATGGAGTCGGCTAAGGCTTGAGCTTTTATTGTTGTTCGCGGTTCATATTCTATTCCAAAGTCGGCCAACTGATTAGCCCAATCCAAAACACGACTTGAATGATTCTTCCCTTCTATGATTTTTTCAAAGGTTGGTTAGACCTTACTACGATCTGGTGTGACTGGAATTACGGTTTCAGCTTTCTACTGGCCATAACTATTGCAAACAAGACCTTTTCTACTTCTGTGTAGTTTCCCTTTGAGCCGCGGAACGCATGACTAACATAGTAGATGGGGAGTTGTTTCTTTTCCCTTTTCGCAATAAAAACCCGAATAGGGAGTATTCGGAGATAGAGACATACAGCACCAAGGTTTCTCCGCTGATAGGTGATACCAATTTGGGGAGGGAAGCCAAGTATTCCTTTAGTTGGATGAAGCAGTTCTCGGCTTCCTCTGGCCATTCAAATTTCGCATGTTTGAGGGTTTTGAAGAAAGGGGAGCATTTATCTGCTGACTTTGACAGGAATCTACCAAGGGCCGCGACACAACCAGTTAGTCTTTGTACTTCCTTTACCGAGGTAGGCAACTTCATGTTTATTATCGCTTTGATTTTATCCAGATTTGCTTCTATGCCTCTTTCATCGACTACGAAACCGAGACACTTCCCTCTGGTAACCCCAAATACACACTTGTCAGAATTTAGTCGCATTTGGTGTTTTCGGAGTGTTAAGAATGTTTCTCTCAAATCCGCGGAATGTTTTGAAGCTTGCTTGCTTTTTGTTATCATGTCGTCTACGTACGCCTCTAGATTCCGACCTATTTGAGATTGGAAGACTTTGTTTACCATCCGCTGGTATGTGGCCCCGGCATTTTTCAAGCCAAAAGGCATAACGTTGTAACAGTATACCCCGACGTTCATTATGAAGGCCGTGTGAGGTGTATCTTCCGGAGCTAAAGGGATTTGGTGATATCCCGCATTGGCGTCCGTGGAATCTACCAATCTAGCTATTTTGGCGAGCGGATAGTCGTCTTTAGGGCATGCCTTGTTGAGATCCGTGAAGTCAACGCACATCCGCCACCTCCCATTTAGCTTTTTTACCAGAACCACATTAGATAGCCAATCGGAATACTTGCATTCTCGGATGAACCCAACTTTCAACAGTTTTTCGAGTTCTTCTTTCGCGGCTTCAATCCTCTCTACTCCTTGATGGCGCAGCTTTTGTTTTACCAGTTTGAAGCCCGTCTTTATGTCAAGCTTGTGGCACATGACATTTGGGGGAATTCGGGGCATTTCTTCAACTGAGTAGGCAAAGATGTCGCGGAACTCGACTATGGTGGCCAAGACATCGCGTCTCTCTGTATCAGGAAGATACTTGCCTATTTTAATTTTTGTCCCTTTAAATATATCCACCTCTTCATATTGCTCGGCAGACTACGGTTTTGCGGGAGTGGGGGTGACCTCTGTATAGACACTCAGGATGGAGGCTGGTTCTCGTTTCGAAGAAACTACAGCTATAGCTTTCTGCTTGAGAGTGTTAATGAGGCATTGTCGAGCCGTGACTCAATCCCCTTTCAGTATACCCATCTTGCCATCATCTTGTTCGAATTGTAGCAGCAGTTGGTGTGGGAGGATTGTTGCTTTGAGTTTGTTAATGAGGGGGAGTCCCATGATTGCATTATATGAGAATTTTAAATCTACCACTATAAAACGGATGGGCATGGTTTTGCAGCGGTCTCTTTCCCCTACTCGAACGGAGAGTATGATAGTGCCCAAGGGTGTGACTTGATTGCCTCCAAAACCGATCAACGGTTTATCTAGCGATTTGAGGTGCTTTTCTTCGAATTTCATCTGTCGGAGGCATTCCATGGTGATGAGATCAGTTGATATTAGACGCACTTGAGTTCGCAACATTGGGCAAAGGTATGACCATGCTCCTTGTGGTAGTCGCACCAGAGATTGTAATTACGACGATAAGAAGGAGTAGTGGTAGGCGGTGGAGTCGGTAGTTCATCTCGGATGGCGAAGAAGATATCTCTTCTGTTTCTATTGAACAATGGATCATTACCTCTATCAAGCAGGTCCCGAGTTCTAGGTCCTTCTTCTGCGGTATAGACATGCCTTAACTGTGGAGGTCCCATACCAGAAGGTGGATCGTGCCGTCGTGACATATAGTTTCTTTCCCTTCTAGGAGGATAATCTTCTTTATTTTTATATAGGCGAGGTGGTGGAGGATCTCTCCTTTCTGATTTCCGCTTCTTGGGGTCATGTGTTTGACATATCTCAGAGGTTGTGACGTAGCGTTGACATTGTTTCATGACTTCCGCATATGTCTTTACCTGACTTTCTACCAGTTGGAACTTCAGCTTTTGTGGCTCCATGCCGTTGATCAAAGCATTCAACACCACCGAATCTTCTAACTCTGTAACTTCTAACTAGGGATGGTCATGGGTCCAGGACCTTGTTGGACCCGCCCCGGACCCGCCCCTTTTTTAAGGGTCTGGGTCTAATTTTTTGAGACCCATCGGATCCGGGGCGGGTCTGGATCCAAAATTTTTTTGACGGGTCCGGGTCCGAATCTGATTTTGAGACCCGGACCCGGACCCTAGACCCGACCTCTGGACCCGGACCCTAGACCCGCCCCTCAGACCCGGACCCGGACCCTTAATAATCAAGTATTCTGATTTATATTCTGATTTATTATATTAGTTTTTATAATTAAAAATATTATAAATGACCCATATACCCCCTTGATATATATATACACCCCTAACCCTAATTTTTCATTTCAAGCAAGAGGAACTCCCTACCTTCTTCTTCAGCAAGACTCAGGCGCCGTTCAACTCCAAGACTCCAACTTCAAGTCTACCTTCTCCTTTATCTACACCAAGATTTTGAGGTATTCTATAATTTCATTTTTTTAATTATCCTATAATTTTTTTAATTATCCTTCATCAAGAATCTGAAATGAATTATCCTATAATTTTTTTAATTTCATTTTTGCTAGTTTTGATTTTCATTATCCTGTTAGAATATATACGGATGTTAATCTCATTTCGGATGTTTATTGTTTAATTTTCATTTTGTTAATCTAATTTTAATTTTCATTATGCTAATATTAGGATGATATACGGTACAGCCGTACAGCTTAATCTAATTTCATTTTGTTTTTATTTTCTTCTAAAGATAATTTATTGTTTATTGTTTCTTGGATGTATAATCTCATTTTGACAGTTGAATATTTTGGATATTAATCTCATTTTGGATGTTTATTGTTTATTGTTTTTATTTTACTCTTGTTTGTAGAAGTCAAAGTTTGGTCTTGTTTTTTCTTGTTTATAATTTATAATTTATTGTTTACTCTTGTTTATACATTGTATAAAGATACATTGGATAATGGATGAATCACAATGTACGTCAAAATCAGTGGCAAAACCACAAGGTAATTCTGTTTCGGATTCAAAAGATACATTGGATAAAGATGAAGAAGGGTTTGTTAACGATAGTGGTACTGGTACCGATACTCCAAGTCAATGCACAAAGGATAAGGGAAGGAAAACAACCTCTGAGGCATGGAATTATTTTACGAGAGAGGAGGTAAATGGTGTGACTAGAGCTGTTTGTAAGCATTGTGGTGTTAGTCTAGTAACTGGTGGTAATAGTGGAACTTCTCATCTTTTGAAACACGCAAAGAAAGTTTGCTCAGGAAGACATTTGAATCTCTCACGTGGTCAAACAACTTTAAGAGTTAAGAAGGATTTTGATGGGTCAAGTTCTTTGGAATTTAGTGGTAAAGGCAAACTCAAAGAGTTCGACCAAGATTTTTCGAGAAAGCAATTAGTTTCCATGGTTATTATGCACGAGTATCCATTGTCTATAGTGGACCATATTGGGTTTAGGAGGTTTGTTGAAAGCCTTAATAGCAATTTTAAGATGATTTCTAGGTCCACTTTAAAGCGAGATGTCATGAAGATGTTTAAAGAAGAAAAAGTTGCTCTACAGAAATTGCTCGAGCATAATGAAAGTAGAATTGCAATCACTACTGATATGTGGACTGCAACCAATCAAAAGAAGGGATACATGGTCATTACTTCTCATTTTATTGATAAACAATGGGTGTTACGCAATCGCACCTTAAGGTAAAATCTTACTTATTTACTCTTGTAATACTTTTAGTTTTATCCTTTGACTAAAACATATATTATATTATTCTATATAGGTTTTGCTATGTGCCTTGTCCTCACACTGGAGGTGTTATTGCAAAGGTATTGATGGATTGTTTATCTCAATATTGTTTAGAAAATAAAATATCTGTTGTTGTTGTTGATAATGCCACTACTAATGATTCAATGATGAAGATTTTAATGGATAAATTTGAGAAAAGGTCTTTGATGCTTGGGGGTGATCTTTTGCATTTGCGTTGTAGTGCTCATATATTGAACCTAATAGTTCAAGATGGATTAGGGGTTATTAGTACTGCAATTGAAAAAGTTCGTGATTGTGTGTCTTTTTGGATGTCAACTCCTAAACGAATTGAAAAATTTGAGGAGGCTTGTCGTTTTTTGGAGTTAACTAACATTAAGAGGCCTAGTCTTGATTGTAAAACAAGATGGAATTCAACCTACTTGATGCTTAAAACTGTTTTGCAATTTAAAGAGGTGTTTTCAAGGTTAAAGCGAGTGAATAAAAAGATGAATTTTACTGTTCCTAGTGATAAGGATTGGGAATTAGCTGAACTTGTCTGTGATAAGTTAGAAATTTTTTACACTGCAACAAATGTTTTTTCTGGAAGAAAGTTTATCACTATTAATCTTTTTTTCCGAAGGGTTTGTGAAATTAAAATTGCAATGGGTAAGTGGTTACAAAGTGATGTCGAAATTATTAGATTGATGACAGAAAATATGCTTGACAAATTTGACAAGTATTGGGATCATATGTGTGAACTTTTGGCTATTGCTACTATCGTAGATCCAAGAAATAAGATGGATTGTGTGGAGTTTTATTTTAGGAAGTTTTTTGATGGTAATGAGGTTGATATGCAATTAGCAAGAATTCGTAGATGTCTTGATAATTTGGTTGTGGAGTATCAAAGGAAAAGTGATCTTGCGAAAAATACGAATGATGTTAGTGTTGGGCAAAGTAGGAAACGATCTGCGCCAAGTTCTTTAGACGGTGTACAAGATGAATTTGCTCAATCTAAGAGAACAAAGGTTAGAAAGGTGAATAGGTGTGAATTGGATTTTTATTTAGAGGAAGAGCCATTGTCGGATGATGAGGATTTGGATGTCCTTTATTGGTGGAAAGTAAACACAAAGTATCCGACTTTGCAAAAGATTGCGAGAGATATTCTTGCCATCCCTGTTTCTTCCGTTGCTTCTGAAAGTGCTTTTAGTACCGGAGGAAGAGTTATTAGCCCTCATCGTTCAAGACTTCATTCACAAACTGTGGAAGCATTAATGTGTTTGCAAAATTGGATGACGGAAGACATGAAAGGTATAAGTCTAACTTTTACTTATTTAATATTATTTTTGATTTTGGTTGGTAATCTTAATATGTTTTTTTGTTTTTTTTAATCTCTTTATAAGGTTCTTTGGAAGATGCTCATGCTTGCTCCACAGTAATTGATGATTCGGATGTTGATGAAGAACATCAAATTGATATGATTCAACTAGTATGTTTTAACTTTAATGATTTTATTTTGATTTACTTTTTTTGGATTGGGAAAACTAACTTATAATTGTTTGATATTTCTTTTAGGATCTTGATCATGAGATTGATGAAGATTGATCAAAATTGATTGTAATGCTATGGAAATATGGAATATAAACTATGTATCTTTTTTAGTCTTATGTATTTGGTTTTTAATTATGAGTTGTGACTTTAGAGAAGTGTTTTTTTGATGTGATAATCTTGTATTTTGAATTTGATGGACTTAAACGAGTGTTTGTAATAGAACTTTAGTGTGCATGGATGATGTTATGTGGTTTTTAAATTTTAAATTAGAATTAAATATATATAAAATACGATATAAGTCGCTTACAAAAATACGATATAAGTCGCTTACAAAAATACGATATATTTAAAAGAGACTTTGTTTAAGGACCCATTAAGGACCCATTAAGGACCCTAGACCCGTCAGATCCGGAGGGTCTGGGTCTGGGTCTGAAAATTTTGGACCCTTAGGGTCCGGGTCCGGGTCTGGATCCAAAAAAAATAAAAGGGTCCGGGTCCGGGTCTGGCCAGACCCGCTCCAGACCCGACCCATGACCATCCCTACTTCTAACACAGCCTCATGGAATTTCTGCAAATATGAAGATATAGACTCTCCTTCTTGTTTTATTATGCTGAGCAAGTGGAAGTTTGATTTTTCTTGTCGTCGAGAGGCCACAAAATGGCATAAGAATTTGTCTTCAAGTTGAGCGAAGGTACGAATACTCCCAGGTGGAAGGGAGGTGTATCACGTCAACGCAACGCCTGAGAGTGTAGTAGGGAAGAATTTGCATAGTAGTGTCAATTCCGCAGTATACAGCAACATCAGGTTCTTATATGCCATTATGTGTTCTTCTGGGCAGGTAGTGCCATCGAAGGCTGCCATATCTAGGATTCTTAATTTTGCGGGGTTTGGTGTGGCCAAAATTTCAGCGGTAAGCGGGAAGTTTATCAGTATAGGGGTCTTGGGAGGACCTCCTTGGTTAAACTCCTCCTGCTGCTTCGCTATTGGGTTCGCGTAGTAGCTCGAACCGATGAGGGAAGTTTTTCTCCTTTCTTCCTACTTCTTATCGATCAAGGTTTGAACATTTGTGGATGTTTTTTGCCTCTTACTTTCCTAGAAGGTCCGAGCATCAGGGGAGGCTATTTTAGATTCCCCTTCTTGGGAGTTCTCTTTGGTGAGGCTTTTGTTTTGACATCTCACGTCTTCTTTTGGTCCTCCTACTAGAGCGTGACATCCCTGTATCCTTACTTCGGGATATCGGGTGACTTGAGTTTCGGAAGGGATTCACTTGCTCTTGGAGGTTTTTGATCTGGTTGGCCATTTCGTCCATAGTTTGCTGTTGAACAGGGGTATTGGCATTCAAGACAGTGCGAAGTTGCTCTGAGAAGGCAGCGGTAAGGTTTTGTGCTGTTGAACAGGGGTATTAGCCTGACCTGCAGAAGTGTCTGTATCTGTACTATGCACTATAGCGGTTTATGTTGGATTTCTTTTGGGAGCCATGGTTTTTTGTATCTCTCCCCATAGACGACGCCAAACTGTTTCTGTGAAGAAACTTGAATCGCCAAATGATCTTGAAAACACCTGAGGATACGGTGTTGTGGAAGCTCAATTGTCTTTAAATTGTAGGAGAATGATTCCGCCTTGTACTTGTTATCCTACACACAACAAGTTAGCCTTGCCCGGGGGTGATCTCCCGGAAAATCCCTCCGATGCTTAAGTCAGATTAGGGATTAGAGATCGAGTGAGGAACGAGGGGTCGATTATTTGAGAATGATCAGTGTTTATGAGAGATGAAGGTAGTATGTAGGTATGGAATTTCTGGTAACTTATCCCCCAAATGAATCCAGGAAGGAGTATTTATATCAAGTAATTGACAAATAAGGGAACTATGGGGTGTAGAAACACTTAGAGATTATGAATGCAACAAGAGGGGGGTTGAATTGTTGTATTAGTATTTTTTCCCTGTTTTTGCGGAATTTAAATTGAATAAAAATACTTAAACAAAAAGTAAGAAAGTAAAATGGAGACAAGGATTATTACGTGGAAACTTTCTAGGCCTAATAGAAAGAAAACCACGACCACTCGGGATTTTAAGCTTCTCTTAATATGTTTTAGGCAATTAATACAATTACATAAAACAATTCTCTTGTCTTCTCTTCCAGGCCTCTTCTCTTCACTTTCTCCTTCTCTTTCTCTTCTCTTTCTCTCGATTCCCCTTAGACTTCACTTAAGTCTAATTACAAACACTCAAAAACTCTTACAAATAATTTTTTCTAGAATAGATAAAAACTAAGATATTGCATAAGAAAAATATTGAGAATTAATTGGCAAATGAAAGAATAAATATTTTTCTTACTTGGGTGATCTCACTTGAATATTTCGGTTAGGGCACAACACCACATTATTAGCCGGTTTTAAAAACATCTCATTTATATGAGATTAACCGTATAATCTTCCCTTAATTCCCTTATTCTAAGATGTGGGAAAGTGGGGAATTGCTTTGGAGGTTACTCAAAATCATACGGTTACTTTTAATAATTAATTAGCTAATAATAGTTAATGAAGACCAATTCAACTAAACCCTAACTTCTTACCTATTTTTGTGGAGAGAAATAAGGAGACTTATTCTCAACCATTAGATTTATGTGGTAGTTATTTAAATGATTGCCAATTAATATCTTATGCAATATTTTAATATTTATCCGTACAATCAACTAAAAATTAGAGAAACTAATTTCCTACGTTTTTAGTTGACCAACTTCTCCAGACCTGTTTCGTTGGGAAAACTGCACTGTCTCCATCAGCACATATATCAGTTTATCAATTCTTGGAACAGTAGACATCAATTTCCCTTTTTGACTTTCCACATGAACTTCAAGGCTGACTATTTTTACTTTTGACTTTAACTTTGACTTTGACATGTAGAATATCCTTTAAATAAGCCTTTTAGGTGACATCGACGACTTTAATAAAATCGGATATACGATCTACAAAACAATCTCTAAAACTTGTTTGTTTATAAATAAGGAAGTCATCATCAAAACTTAAGAGGGGCAACAAATAATAAACATAAACATTTAAGTATCAAATTTACTTGTTCTATACTTAGGTAAACTTGAGAACATTGTAATAGGAAGCTACAAGACCGTAATAGAATGTAGAGCAAACACTTCGAGCAAAGTACTAATATCAAAGTAAAACATAAAAACACAAAGCATAGTTTAACATAGTAATGTCAGAGCATGATTTGAAACAACATTGATATAAAAAAATATTCAAATCAAAATATAGTAATATTAGATCGAATCAGAGATAGCATTCAAATCAGAGATAGCAAAATATAATATGAGTATATGCAAACTTTGCAAACTATGGCATCACAATTATTCCGCTAAGTTTTTTGCTTTTCTTCCCCCTTTTGACATCAATCTAAACCACAACACTAAGGCAAGCGTTAGTCAAAGAGAGATAATAAGCAGCAAACATCCAAGAAAATACCATAAAATTTCCAAGATATGCAACGATTAAGCATCATAGACCAATTCAAAAAGTAGATAAAAGTGAAAGTAGTAGCATGATTGTTTAAACAAAAAATTACAACAAATTGTACTCCAGCTGGTACTTCAACAAAATAAAAGAAAATATTTTTTGATTGTTAGAAAAACAGACGGTGTGGCCAACAATTACATAAATTGAGTAGTGGAGCAGAAGAAGGGATCAAGCAGCAGTCTCCTCGTCAACGAACTCGGTCTGCACTTCAACTGTGTCAAGCTTGGCACCAAGACGGGATTCCATCTGGGACAGCTGATTAGTAAGGGATGCAAGTAAGACTCGTATTTCATCTTGAAAATCATAGAATTGAGACTGAAAATTATTAAATTTTGAGAGAACAAGGTCTAGGGTAGCATTGGGAACAGTAGAGGGGCTAGTATCAAAACCAGGTATAGTGTGTGGAGGTGAAGCGTGTGAGGTGAATGGTGGTGGAGTAGTAGGTATAGGTGATGGTGGTAGTGATGGTATATGTTGTAGTGGAGGTGTGGCTGGTTTTGGTGAAGGAGGAGTATTGGTAGGCTTTTTGGTGGGATGTGAGGTGATTTCTTCATCCATACCAACTGGACGTTTTGAGGCTAGCCTGGTGCTCTTTCTAGGAGTGAACACGGGTTCCTCCTTGACCGGCATAGCAACCTTTTCATCATCAGAACTATCATCGGAATGTTTTTCCTCTAGTTCTTCACCTTCCCCCTCTCTGGAGGCTTCCCCCTGTTCCTTTGTAGCCTCTGCTTGTTCAGTGTGGGTAGAAGGAATAGCTCCCTGAACCCTTTTCTCCTTTTCTTCCCTCGCCTCTCCTTTTTTTGCTTTTCCCTCTTCTTTATTTTCTTCTTCAACTTTCTCATCATCAGAACTAACATCCCCCACTTCCTCAATAGCATCCTCTAGAATCCCTTTTTCATTCAATTTCAGGTGCAAGTTATTGAGGCATTTTGCACCTATTTTGTTATTAGCACTCACAGGGAATTCTAGGCCATCTAGAGGAACACCAAACTTCTTAAAAACATGAGTTAACAGACCTCCATACCCGACCATACAATGTTTCTCTATGCAGTCCGCCAAGTGTGATATCATTCAAGAAGGAAAATTTATTTTGATGTGGTTAGCCAAACAGTAAATCAACGTTGCATCACGAAGGTTTACTTCGCTTTGCTTGGAATTGCGAGGCAAAATAAAGCGTCGTGCTGTGTTGTATAAAAGCTTGTGAAGTGGTGACAAAGAGTTGTGGCTAAATCGTTTTTTATCATTAATTGCTAAAAACTTTAACACGGTCTTTTCATTTATCCCTGAAAAGCCAATCTTGGACCCTACGTAATACGTATCGAACCCTACAGCAGGAACATTGAACCATTCCCCCAACATTAAACTATTGAAGTCAATCTTGATTTCTTTAACGGTACTTGAACAAACCCCATTTTCAATTGAGAAATTTTTTATAAAATCACGCATAAGATTTGGGTAAATCGAATTGCACGAGTAATCAAACATCAAAATTTCCCACCCCTGATTTTGTAAAATCGCATGTAATTGAGGGAAAGGGTTTGATTCATACCAGTACTTGTCGATTCCAAACCCGACAGACATCTCTTTAGTGACTTCCTCAGCACTATTAGGGTCAAGTTGCTTGGTCCTCTTTGTGGGTCTGGATGAAGAAATGCCTTTTGGGTTGGAGTGAGGTCGTTTGGTTCCGGCATGCATGGATTTTGGCATAGTTGATTTTCTTTGTTCTTGAGAAGATGAAGGTGGTGGATCTTATGAAGGTGAGGGATGAACCACTTGAAGCGGTTTAGGCTGAATAAATTTTGGTGTTTTCCCTTTCATGGTTTTGCTTGAAGAAGATGATTTTGGGGTTTTCATGGTGGATAGATGAAATGAAGATGAAGGAGTGATAGAGTGAATGGGTTTGACGGTTTTGAGGAGTAGTAGTAATGAGTAGTACTTTCAGTTTTAGGGAGTGATGGGGTGTGTGAGTGAGTGATGTGACGTGAGAGTGAGTATTTAAATGTGTGAGTGGACAGTTATTGAAGGGTTTGTACCACTTCTTGGATCAGTTTATTACGTGTGAACAAGGAGTGTTACAAAAAGTTCGCGGGTATATTCATTGAATTGAGCGGTTAATAAAGGTTTTTCGAAACACCACGATGATCTGTCTTCTACCATAATTTAACTTGACCATCCGAAAAAGAAAAGTAAAAAATAAAATGCTAGAATTTGTGGAAAAAGAAGAATAAAGAAAATTTTGAAAATAGAAAAACATATGTCCTCGTTTTTTTTTCCCGTTTTTAACATGAGGACAATATCTCATAAAATAAACATATGCTACATTGGTCTAATCAGTTAAGCATGCAATCAAGAAAACATTCATGGTACGTACTTAAGATAGTTGCGTACCTATATCTTGTAATAATTGATTTCTCAATCTTGATTCTTGTGGATGATCTAACCCTTCCAATTTTTCATGTTGCTTTGAGGAGGAGTGCTTGCATTAAACTTT
Organism: Amaranthus cruentus; assembly: GCA_019425755.1. NCBI lineage: Eukaryota > Viridiplantae > Streptophyta > Magnoliopsida > Caryophyllales > Amaranthaceae > Amaranthus > Amaranthus cruentus. The sequence continues at coordinate 2,154,417 of CM033458.1, read as the reverse complement.
AGTGGAGCTTGATCATACCAAGTTCCAACCTCATCTTTTCATATTGTTCCCTTGGAAGTGGTTTAGTCATTATATCTGCAACTTGCTCATTGGTACTGACATGTTTATCAATAATATTTTTATGCTCAACATTATCCTTAAGAAAATGATGTCGTATATGTATATGCTTAACTCTAGAATGATGCACGGGATCCTTTGATATGCATATGGCACTAGTATTATCACAATAAATAGGAACACATTCAAATTTAATACCAAAATCTCTTAGCTGTTGTTTTATCCAAAGCATTTGGGAACAGCAAGCTGCTACTGCCACATATTCTGCTTCAGCGGTGGATAGAGCAACTGTGTTTTGTTTCATAGAACACCAAGATACTAAACATGAGCCAAGAAATTGTACCATACCTGAATTACTTTTCCTGTTCACAAGATCTCATGCATAATCTGCATCACTATAACCTTTCAAATCAAAGACATCACTTTTAGGATAAAATAGGGACAAGTCATCTGTTCCTTTTAAATATCTTAGAATTCTCTTCATTGTTGTATGATGTGATTCCTTGAGATTTGATTGAAATCTAGCACACAAGCCAACACTAAACGAGATATCTGGCCTACTAGCAGTTAGATATAACAAAGATCCTATCATACCTCTATACATGGTTTGGTCAACATTGATACCATTTGAATCTTCATCTAGTCTAATATTAGTAGCCATAGGTGTGTGGTTTGTTTTAGCATTGTCTAAACCATATATCTTTAGAAGTTCGTTAATATATTTTTGGTTGATGAATAAAAATACCATTAGTCGTTTGTTTAATTTGCAAACTAAGGAAGAAATTTAATTCTCCCATCATACTCATTTCAAATTCAGCACTCATCAGGTTAGCAAATTCTTTACATAATGATTTGTTAATGGCTCCAAAAATAATATCATCAACATAAATTTGCACAACTAAAATATCCGAACCTCTGTTCTTAAAGAATAAGGTCTTATCAATTTTACCTCTAATAAAGTCATTTTCAATCAAGAACTTAGATAATCTTTCATACCATTGCCTAGGAGCTTGTTTGAGCCCATAAAGAGCTTTATCAAGCTTATAGACATGATCTAGAGAAGATGGATTTTCGAAGCCAGGTGGCTGTTCCACAAAGACTTCTTCGTCTAGAAAACCATTCAAGAAAGCACATTTCACATCCATTTGATATAACTTAAAATTCATAAATGCAGCAAATGAAATTAGAATTCTAATAGCCTCTAACCTTGCTACGGAAGCAAATGTTTCCGTATAATCAATACGTTCTTGTTGATTGTATCCTTTAACCACTAGCCTTGCTTTGTTTCTTACTATTGTTCTGTGCTCGTCCAACTTGTTTCTAAAAACCCATTTTAAACCAATTATCTTTTTATTCTTGGGTTTAGGTTCCAAGTGCCACACTTTATTTCTTTCAAATTCATTAAGTTCATCTTGCATTGCAACGACCCAATCTGAATCTTACAACGCTTCTTCGTGATTCTTGGGTTCCAATGTTGAGAGAAATGCAAAGTGTGCTCAAAAGTTTCTTATCTGCACTAGTGGAAAAAATGTTGTTTGCTGCGACTCAAAGGCTGCGGTTTTTGAATGACCGCAGCCAATAATCAATTTTTTTTTTGGAGCCTTCAAAGGCTGCGGTCATGCCAAAACCGCAGCCAATAATCAATTTTTTTTTTTTGGAGCCTTCAAAGGCTACGGTCATGCCAAAACCACAGCCAATAATAAAATTATTTTTTTTGAGCCTTCAAAGGCTGCGGTCATGCCAAAACCGCAGCCAATGAGCATTAAAAAAAAAATTTCAGCCCAAGCCCAAAGACAAAAACCCTAAATGAGTCGCTTATGAGTATTAAAATCAGAAAACCCTTTGATTTTTCAAAACCCTAAGAAAAAAACCCAAAGTTTTCAAAACTCTTTGACTTTTTCGTTCTTCCACTGTAATTGACAAGCCTTTGATTTTTTAAAACTCTTTGATTTTTTCGTTGTTCCACAGAAATCTCCTTCTTCCTTTAGATCTCGAATCTCCAATGTTATCAAAAGCCAAGTTTTCAAGTTTTCAAGTTCATCACATCTCAATAGAAGTTCAAAGGTTAATCTCCATTGTTATCTTCTTCCTTTCGTTTTCTTGTGTAAATTTTTTATAGATTTTTTTTATTGTAAGATTTGTAAGATATTTCGTTATATTTCGTTATATTTTTTTTATAGATGTTTATTGTAAGATTTGTAAGATTTGTAAGATGTTTATTGTAAGATTTGATTATTCGTTATGTTTAACAGATCTAGATTTCTTTTATGTTTATTATTTTTGTTATTTTTGATTTTTTTTTGTAGATTTTTCTGTTAGATTTTATTAATAAAAGATCTATATTTTTTATGTTTATGTTTCGTTATATTTCGTTTGTTATTTCGTTTGTGTAAATATATTTTTTGTTAGATTTCTTTGTAAGATTTGTAAGATATTTCGTTTGTTATTAACAGATCTATATAGTTTTTTTGTTTATGTTTGTTATTAACAGATCAATGTATAAAACGAAATGAAAAAAAAATAGCCCTTAAAGTCTGCGGTTCTGGAAATGACCGCAGCCAATAATCAGCTTTTTTTTGTGGTAAAAATGGACTATAGGCTGCGGTTTTTAGGACCGCAGCCAATAAGATTTTGTCATCTGCTGCTCTTACTAATGCTGCGAGTCAAAACCGCAGCCAATAGCTTTTTTTCCACTAGTGCTGGGATCTGGTCTATGTGCCTTTGTTTATGTCCCTTATAATCAAGTCAAGTGGATGTGACTTTTGATGTTTCCACGACTTAGGCACAAATTCTCTTGTGGGAACAGTTGTGGGAACTAGCTCACTGACTTGATTGACATTTTACTCAGCTCCATGTTGTTCATTTTGTTCTACTCTGGGAGTAGCTGGATCAGGAACACCTTGTTGGTCCTGCTTTCCCTGTTGTCCCTGCTCTTGATTAGGTTCTACAGTTTCAATTTGAACCTGCAGATCTTCATTTATTTCTCGATCTTGCTCTTTATACATGTTTTCATCATCTTCTAGATTAGCAAGACCTATCTTCAAATCACCTGTTTCTTGTTCACTTGTCATAAAGTTAGTTTCATCAAAAATAATGTGAACAGATTCTTCAACACACATAGTTCTCTTGTTATAAACTCTATAAGCTTTACTATGAGATGAGTAGCCAAGAAATACTGCCTCATCACTTCTTTCATCAAACTTTCCTATATTTCGTTTTCCATTTACGTGAACAAAGCATCGACATCCAAACACGCGAAAATACGAAATATTTGGTTTAACACGTTTAAATAGTTCATAGGGGGTCTTAGAAGTGATCGGTCTAATCAACACACGATTCAGAATATAACATGCAGTATTAACAGCTTCAGCCCAAAAGATTCAAGGGAGACCACTACCAATTAACATGGTTCTAGCCATTTCCTCTAATGTTCTATTTTTACGTTCCACCACACCATTTTGTTGTGGTGTCCTAGGTGCGGAAAAATTGTGACTTATACCATGCTCATTACAATAATCCATAAACCTTGAATTTTCAAATTCTTTACCATGATCTGATCTTATGTGGACAAGTTGGTTGTTACTAGATTTTTGAATTTTATTTGCAAAAGCAACAAATTCATCAAAAGCTTCATCTTTGCTAGTTAAAAATAAGGTCCAAGTAAATGTACTGTAATCATCAACTATAACAAACACATATCGCTTTCCACTGCGACTTTGGATTCTCATAGGTCCACAAAGATCAATATGAATTAATTCAAGTGGCTTTGAGGTGGTCACAACATTTTTAGGTTTAAAGGATGACCTAACATGTTTTCCTTTGGCACAAGGATCACAAACTTCATCTTTTTGAAATTTAAGGGACAGTAAATCCTCTTACTAGGTCTTTAGACCGTAAAGCATTAAGCACTGAAAAACTAGCATGACCTAAACGTTTATGCCAAAAAAGAGGGTCATCTTCTATAACACTAAGACATGTCAAACTGGCTTTGCGAACAGTGTGGAGGTCCACAACATAAGTGTTCCCTTTTCGGATTCCTTCCAGAACAGTGTCTCCTGTGTCATTCCTAGAAATAATGCACTTTTCAGAAGTAAAGATTACAGAATTACCTTTGTCGCAAAATTGAGAGATACTTAACAAATTATGTTTTAAATTCTCGACTAAAAATACATTGTCAATTGCATGGGAACTTGACCTGCCAATTTTTCCTTTGGCAATGATTTCGCCTTTCATTTTATCTCCAAAGGTCACAGTTCCTCCATCATAGGCTTCCAGTGAGAGAAATTTTGATTTATCACCTGTCATGTGCTTGGAACAGCCACTGTCCAGATACCATGAGTTGCTCCCCCTCACTAGAACCTGCAAAGCGAACTAATTGTTAGAGCAAGGAACCTAGTCATCCTTGGGTTCCTTGTCGATTAAGCATGAATCATATTTCTTAATCCATATGCGATCGACATAAATTTGATTCGTTTTATTGTGCTGTTACCTTTTTAAACATTGGAATATCAAGTGCCCGGTTTCTCCACAAAAGGAACAGATTTTACTAACGTAAACCTTTTTCTTGTTTTTATTCTTATTGTATCCTAGGCTTTCAGCATTTTTAGTTTTAGCCTCTAGAATCCATTTTGGAACATCATTGATTATCCTTTTTCCTCGTGAGTTTAATTTAGCTTTCAATTTCTCATTTTCAATTTTACAAGATTCTAGGCTAATTTTAACCTTTGAGTTTTAGTGCTAATCTCATGAATAGATTCATTATTAGTATTTGTATTTAAGCCTAACATTTCATATTGATACAAATCGACATTAAGAATAACATTTTGTTGTTTTACCTTTTCTAAAGTTTCCTTTAACATCACATTTTGATCTAATAAATCAAAGAATCTAGCTTGCACATCTGACCTAAAAGAATTTAGGTAGGAAACATGGTCGTTACAAGTTTTTAAGGTCTTTTTCCATTTGGAGACATGTGGCACTTCTTTTTTCCAGATTATCTTGTATCTCCAAAATGATTTTAATTAATTCATGTTTATCCAATCTAAGAAAATGGTTAGGAAATGAATTAGAAGACAATACCTCTTTTCCTTTTGACGTTTCGTTATGAATAGCCATGAGACATAGATTGGTTGTTTCTTCCTCAACTGGAGCTTCAGTTTCAGCTTCGCTCTCAGATTCTCCCCATGCAGCAATTATGGCTTTGTGAAAGTCTGTCCTATTGAAATTCCCTTTCATTAGTTGTCTTGTCGTTTCCCTTGCCTTCCCTTTGCCCTTCTCGTTCTTCCATTAAGGGCACTGCTTGATGAAATGATCAGTGCTTCCACTCTTGTGACATTCGTAGTTGGTTTTGGTATTAGCAGTTCCTCTTTCTTTGTTGTTTCTTTGATTGTTGTATCTGTTGTTCCTGAAGAACTTCTTGAATTTTCGAACCAACATGGCAGTCTCCTCTTCATCACATTCTGAGTCTTCTTGATCGTTCGCTGCCAGAGCCAAACCTTTGTTTCGGGAACTGTCCGCTGTTCCCAAATGCAATTCGTGGGTCATAAGGGAACTAGCCAACTCTTCCAGATTGAACTTTGTGAAATCCTTGGATTCCTGTATGGTTATGACTTTAGCTCTCCAACGGTCATCTTGAGGTAGACTCTTGAGAATTTTCCTGACCTGTTCATCTGAGGGAATAAGCCTTCCAAGAGAGACAAGTTCGTTTGTTATGTTGGTGAACCTAGTGAACATCTCTTGAATACTTTCTCTAGGTTCCATAACAAATCTTTCATATTTCGACATCAACAAGTCAATATTGGAGCGCTTCACTTCACTTGTTCCTTCATGAGTAACTTCTAGCAGATCCCAAATCTGCTTAGCTGTTTTGCAAACCATAATGCGATTATGCTCATTTGGTCCAAGACCACAGTGAAGTAATTTGATGGCAAGAGCATTCATCTCCATTTTCTGAAAATCTTCTTTCTCAAATTCAGTGATTGGTTTGGGAACAGTTTCGTTATTGGAGTTGGTAGTTGTTACCTCGAAGTCTCCAATTTCGATAACTCTCCAAACTTGATAATTTTCGGCCTTGATGAAGATTTTCATCCTATTTTTCCAATACGTGTAGAATTTTCCATCGAACATGGGCGGTCTTTGAGTAGAGTAACCTTCTTCCATTCGTTCATTCATTTTCAACATCTCTAAAATACCAAGATACGGCTCTCAGGGTTTCCTGATCAAATGAGGAACTGGGCTCTGATACCAATTGTAGAAACACTTAGAGATTATGAATGCAACAAGAGGGGGGGTGAATTGTTGTATTGTGCTTTTAAGTATTTTTGCCCTGTTTTTGCGGAATTTAAATTGAATAAAAATACTTAAACAAAAAGCAAGAAAGTAAAATGGAGACAAGGAGTTTTACGTGGAAACTTTCTAGGCCTAATAGAAAGAAAACACGACCACTCGGGATTTTAAGCTTCTCTTAATATGTTTTAGGAAATTAATACAATTACATAAAACAATTCTCTTCTCTTCTCTTCCAGGCCTCTTCTCTTCACTTTGTCCTTCTCTTACAAATAATTTTCTCTGGAATGGATAAAAACTAAGATATTGCATAAGAAAAATATTTAAAATTAATTGGCAAATAAAAGAATAAATATTTTTCTTACTTGGGTGATCTTACTTGAATATTTCGGTTAGGGCACAACACCACATTATAGCCGGTTTTAAAAACATCTCTTTTATATGAGATTAACCCTATAATCTTCCCATAATTCCCTTATTCTAAGATGTGGGAAATTGGGGAATTGCCTTGGAGGTTACTCAAAATCATACGGTTACTTTTAGTAATTAATTAGCTAATAATAGTTAATGAAGACCAATTCAACTAAACCCTAACTTCTTCCCTATTTTTGTGGAGAGAAATAAGGAGACTTATTCTCAACCATTAGATTTATGTGGTAGTTATTTAAATGATTGTCAATTAATATCTTATGCAATATTTTAATATTTATCTGTACAATCAACTAAAAATTAGAGAAACTAATTTCCTACGTTACTTTAGTTGACCAAATTCTCCAGACCTGTTTCATTGGGAACACTACACTGTCTCCATCAGCGCATATATCAGTTTATCAATTCTTGGAACAGTAGACATCAATTTCCCTTTTTGACTTTCCAAATGAACTTCAAGGCTGACTATTTTGACTTTTGACTTTGACTTTGACTTTGACATGTACAATATCCTTTAAATAAGTCTTTTAGGTGCCATCGACGACTTTATTAAAATCGGATATACGACCTACAAAACAATCTCTAAAACTTGTTTGTTTATAAATAAGGAAGTCATCATCAAAACTTAAGAGGGCCAACATGAGGGACATGGAAAAGACCATGGGTGGTTATAATAGGGCATCAGGTAGTTATTACTTGAGGACCAAGGATTAGGATGAAAAAGGGTCAAAGGATAATTGACTGTAATAAAAGAAAATAAAAGCGGCACAAAAGTAATTTACAATAAATATTTAATTATAGCATAAACATTACCATAACAATAATATTAATATTTATTATTAACATTAATTAATATTCACAATTTTTATAATAGATAATAGATAATAAATAAAAGATAATAGTTTGACCAATCAAAATGTCAAAAGTGAAAAGCTAAAAAGCCAAGTAAAAAACTAGACAAAAAGTCAAAAACTAAGCAATCCCAAGGTTATTAATAGTGAAAACACTTTCATTTTTGCTCAAATGAATAGTGTTAAAACCTTAATCACATCTATATCTATATCTAATACAAATACAGAGACCACCTAAGGACACATGTCATGTTTTGATGAGTTTAGTTCCCGCCGAAAAACTAGAGTACTAAATACGCTATCTAGATTATCTACTATAATAATCCCTACAATTAAGGAATTAATTACTACAACATTAATGACTTTTTATGTCTCATTAAACTAATTATCACATTTATTTGAAGATCGTTGCAACTTGTGATGGAAGATTACTTCTATTTTTTTTTTCAAAAAAATTTATATCTTTCTTATATTCTCATATCTAAAAGATTGGGTTTTTAATGTTTAATTATCTCTCCCTAACGATTTTTTTGAGTTTAGCTAATTCGAATCAAAGATAGAAATAAAGCATGTAACCAATCTCGATGAATGGGTCATATCTCCTGCATTAGTCTATTTTTATTTTTTATTTTCTTAAATATTTTATTTATTGATTTTTGATATCTTATTTTTTCTATGCATATGAATGATAGTATTATTTATAAATTTAAATTTTAATTGGTTTTTATTGGTATTATTTTTATTGATCAAACATGGATCTTTTTTCTTTCTTTCTAATTTAGCAAATTTTAATGTTTTTTATTCAAATTGAGGGGGAGTAAGTCGTGTTTAGAGGTGGACGAAATCTACAGAGGAGTAATTAAACTTGAGAAGGATCGACAATAACAATCGTGATATTGTTTTATAATAAATAAAGTATTGAAAATTTTCTATCCTTCTTCTATTCTCATATCTAAAAAATTGGGTTTTAATTTTTAATTATCTCTCTATAGATTTTTTGGGTTTATAGCTCATTCGAACCAAAGAGAGGAGTAATTCATGTAACCAATCTCGTTGAATGGGTCATATCTCCTGCATTAGTCTGTTTTTATCTTTTATGTTCTTGAATATTTTATTTATTAATTTTTGATATCATATTTTTTCTATGCATGTGAATGATTTATTATTTATAGATTTAAATTTTAATTGTTTATTAGAAATATGAAACTTTTAAAATCCAACATTGATATCGAAATCAAATTTCTATTCCTAGATGGAACATAATAACAATTATTAACATTTAACAAAAATGCTAAAGTTAAAGATAAACAATAAGATGTTATGGCTAAAGCAGCTACTTTAGCTCCATTCCAACACGTAGGTCAACTTTTACTCAGCAAGATCTCTACTTTTCTACAATTCCTACACATTTCCACAAATGTGAGAATCACAATCGGTATCCAATACCCAAGAAAAAGCAAGGTTGATCTCTATCACATAAATAATTGAAGTAGAAGCGACATTTTCATCCTTCTTATCTTTGAGGTATTTAGGACAATTTCGCTTCCAATGACCCTTCGTATTGCAATAGAAACAAGTTTGATCTAAAGTAGCTTTAGACTTCACCTTGGTTTTGACAACTTCTTAGCCTTTACCTCGGTTAACTTGTTTTGTGACTTTCCCTTAAAGACATTCTTCCTTTTCTGAAACATAAGAACCTTTTTCTTTGGTTCAGTGGGAATAGTCGACTCAGCAGTTTTGAGCATAGCAAGCAACTCATTGATGTATTTTTTCAACACGAAGGCGTTCCAAATTTCAAAATGACTCTTCATTTGAGAACATGTGGACCAACAGGTTATCCTTTTTTGAGTTGGCTATCTAGTATAGCCTTGACAATCTCAAAACGTTAAGTTTTAGCGTGTTTCCCAAACATAGCTTGGAGCTGACCAAGAATGTCATAGACTTCCATTTCCTTGAAATTTTTTTGCCATTTAAGAACCATGGATGCCTTCATCAAGCATGTGTCATCTAAGACCTTTTAAGGGAAGCTTCATAAGCCTCCTGGTCCTCATCAAACGCATTAAGTGCTGGTTCATCAGGAATCAGAGTTTCAAGAATGTCTAATTTTTGCTCATGTTTGAGAACAATTCACAAATTCTTTGACTAATCAATAGAGTTTACATTAAGTTTTTTCTTTTCGAGTATTGACCGTAAACCAAAATTAGAGAATGCATTATTGTTCAAATTATTTGCCATCTACAAATGAAATAATACAAAATGTAAGAATTCTATGATTATCATTAATGTATAATTTTTAAACAAATTTAAAAGTAATTCATTCCACCAAATTAAATTAAATGTCCTTTTTAATTTAGTGATTCCAAAACCCCATTTCCACTAACCCTAAGCAAGCTTTGTCATGTCACCCAAAATTAATGGTTCTAGGTAAAGAAACTATTTCTTAATTATTCATAATAATTCTTGGTTGGTAAATAAGATATCGCATTATCTATTATTACCCCATGCCTCTAAATGTCAACTTTTCTTGACCTACTTAGTTGAGTTAAACCACTTTTCACCAACTACTTATCTTAGGATAATTAATAGGCACCTCACTTTAGTGAAACCTACCTAATTAACAATCTAAAGCTTTATAGTGTTACTAAATGAAATAACATTACAACTCAATATTATTAGGGACTATGGTTGTTTTTATTAACCCAAATAAAAAGTGAACTCAAATTATTCAAATCAATAAACTAAACAACCTAAGCATGCATCATCAAACAATATAGCAAAAAACAATAAAATAATGCATAAAAAGTTTCCTAGTAGGGCCCCTAAAAACATATCTTCAAGGCCCATCTTTTAAACACCACTTCAATCTCTATTCTTTATGGTCTTCAACTCTAGGGATACATACATATTAGTAATGAAACTTTGAAATGTACCAATTTAACTTTTTAACTATTACATTCAAAATAACGATACGCAGATCGTATTCAATTACATTCAAAAATGACGGTGTGTAAACCATATTATCTATCCTGATTGGGCCGTACTAGTTACCCTAACCTGTATAACAATTGTCATTCACTCACTTATTATTTGTAAGTGACCATTTAATAAAATATTTTAAACAAATTTTAAAAAATACGCATCAAATATTTTAAATCATACATTATATTAATTTTACTGTATAATAGGAAAAAGAAAGTTTGAAAAACTCATACATTAATGGATATAATAAATCACAATTATTTCAGTTACACAATTGTAAATAAATGCACTTTTAAAAAAATTATGATGGAAGTATATAATTTATTGTGTAGAACATTATTTATTGTCTGATAAAACTCTGAAATTACATCGCATAGAAAATTATACTACAGAATAAATTACATTTATTCCAGTGTAATTGGAATTACACAATTTGGAGAATTATACTGCAAAGTTACTCTGTGTATAAAATTATACAACGATTTAGGAAATTACTTGAAGTACATAATAGCTCCTTTCAATTGCTATTCAAAACTAAAATGACATAAAATTCATTTAATTCATCATTAAAATCAGTCATTTATATTATTAAACTACCATAATTATAATTTTGAATATTCAAAAAAAATGTGATGTATGGTTTGCAATCTAAAAATTCATTAGACTATAAACGTATTTAAAACTTTGTGCATTGTACGAGGTTCTATCCTAGTAAATATATAATCTTATTATTTAAAATAAAAATGATAAATAATCTCATTATTTAATTTTAGTTTTCCTAAATATTAATTGATTCATAATCAATTGATTAAATATTATATTTATGCTTCTCTAAGCAAACAAAACCTTCCACATAAATAATCTCTATTAAAAGTAAGTGAGCTTATTATTAAAATTAATAATAAAGTTTCCCCTTAAGCTTTAATCTAGTTAATGTTAAACAAAAAATATTAAATGTACTAGTAGAATCTGGTAATGCAAGTCTAATCATATTAACACTAATTCCATCTGATGAATAATGCAAGTCTAATAACATTAGCACTTAATAAATATCACAAAAGGCCAAGATGAAATAGTCAAGCTAATCATATTAGCAATAGTCCACAAAACATTAAATAATGCCTAATTCTATAATTTGTTAATCTATCCGATTCTTGAATTTTATTAACTATTAACAAAATATTCAAAAAATGATCAAATATATTATTCAAACATGCCAAGTAAATCAAGTTCTCTATTTGTGATTATTATTTTAATCTAATCAAACACTTTATTTAAAAATAATATATCAAAATAATTATATTAGCAAATGGAGGAATCAAAATTAACAAATTTAATTTCAATAAATAAATTTCAAAACTTTACAACTAAAAATATTATTCAACCCTCCCCTAAAGTTCTTAACTTTTATTTTATGCAAATTAAAATTATCATGTGTAAATAAATAACTCATATATATTATTTATGTACAACCAATGATTATATGCCCAAAACATATCAATAAAAGAGGAAATTGATACCACTATGGGGTTCTCGCACTGTAAACTTTTAACAAGCGGAAAACTAAAACCTTTTCAAGACCCTATTATTGCCACGAGATGAATCAAATAAATATTGTGATGAGAAATTATAACTTTTTAGCGTTAATCCATTAGCAAAATATAAGAACGAGACAAGAACCGCAAATAAAGTTCCTCTTGTGAAGTCCACCAACAATGTCTTGTGAGTACAACTCTTGTACCTAACCTCATTTCTATTTATATAAATTTTGATGAATATGCGTGAACCATTTCTGTTGTCTCTCAAAAGAATTAAGCTTTGAAAGAGAAACTTCTGATTATGTTTACTATGGAATCAGCAATACAATGCCTCACTAATTTGATGTTACAATTGAAGTTGCATGACTATTAACAACTCATAAACATTCCTTATCAAGGTCATTTAATAAAATCCATAACTTATGTCTTTCATCTTCTTCAGAGTATCATTTAGGGCTGGACAAAGTTTGGTCTAAACCGTAAACCAAACCGGATCAAACCGTAATTTGAATATTGGGTCTGGTCTATGGTGTAAATGGTCTGGTCTGGTTTTTTTTCAAAAAAAAGGTTTACGGTTTGGTCCCGGTTTTAAAATTTTTTAGACCAGACCTGACCGTAAACCGTACTTTGACCAAAAACCATAAGTTTAAAAAAAAACGGGTTTCTACCTAGATATTTTGAGATGTTATTATTTTTATATAGTAATATATACTTGAATAATGTTGATGGAATCAACTAATTACAAATTATATTTATTTAGTGTTTGTAAGTGCGAAATATTTTCATAGAACAGAAATGATATATCATATAATCATTTGTACAAGCCCATGGCTTTGCTATTATTATATGGGAAATTCCACATGGTAGCATCGTGTTTTCATGAAATGCCGGTGGTAGCACTTTTTAAAGAAAATTCCACATAGTAGCCTCCAACTTTAGGATTGATTTTTTCGTAGCTTTAAACCATAAAAAACGTTATTGAACTGTTAAAGCAAACACACAGCACAGCAACAATTTACTTTTCGTCTTTTGAATATAACACCATTTCACCATTTGAACAAAACACTATTTCTTCTAGGATCTGGACTAAAGGCTCACTTTCAAACACTTTCATCCTTCTCCTTCGATTTTCGGCCCTTCTCCTTCGATTTTTGCCCCTTCTCCTTCTCCTGCGATCTTCTCTTCAAATAAACTGCTCAGGTATGGCGAAATTTACTTTGTCTTTTGAATAATTGTGAATTTTAGGGCTGGATGTTCGAAGATTTAGAGTTGGATGTTCGAAAATTTAGGGTCTATCTTCGAAAATTTAGGGTTTATGTTAGAAATTTAGGGTTTTTGTTCGAAAATTTAGGGTTTATGTTTGAAACTTAGGGTTTTTGTTCCAAAATTTAGGGTTTATGTTCAAAAATTAGGGTTTATGTTCGAAAATTTAGGGGTTGATGTTCCATTTTTTCTGTACTTATGTTGTTCGAAATTCAGGGATTATGTTCGAAAATTGGTTTGTTAATTCTGTCCTAATGCTCTTCTATTTAGGGTTTATGATGACATTTTTGAAGTCTTCATTTAATACTTGGTTTATTATTTGAATTCATTTGTTACTTCTTGAATGTTGATGCTTTTGGTAATGGATTATGTCATTTTTTTTGTTTTTCTTCCCTATTTTCTTATAATTTCCATTTTAAAATTGCAGACGAGAAAAGAAAGGGAAAAAGGTCTAAGACTGTAAAGTGTAGTAGATGTAAGGAGTTTGGACACAACGTAAAGACTTGCACGGGTGGATTGACAGCTAAGCAAAAGAAGGGTAAAAGGACGACTTCTACACCGTCATCTTCAAAAGCATCCTTAATATAGTTATGTAAATATGTCTAAGCGCTAGAAACGCAACTTTAAATTTGATAATAGTTGGTTTTGAACTTTGAACACATGTACTAGTGCTTGAAACGCACTTTTCGAAACTTTACAGTGCTACTAGGTAAAAATGTATTAGTGCTTGGAAGCACCTTTTGATCGGGAAGAAATACATCTTCGAAAATTAATTAGGAAAATTTTCTCAAAATAATCCCAACTATTACCCGTTGGCCAAAAATAATCCCAACTATCAATTATTTTTTAATAATCCCAACTATCCTCATAATTTATAGAAAACATACCCACCCCCTTATTACCGGCTGGAACATGTTACTTTTCCACTTTTTTTCTTTTTTTTTACTTAACTATTCAAAATTAACATTTCCCCTTCATCTATTAATCAAAAAAGAAAGAAAAAAGTTGAAAAGTTACTTGTTGCAGCCGGTCAAACGAGGGGTGGGTATGTTTTCAACAAATTATGAGAATAGTTGGGATTATTAAAAAATAATTGATAGTTGGGATTATTTTTGGCCAATGGGTGATAGTTGGGATTATTTTTAACAAATTTTCCAATTAATTATTTGTGATTGACTACTTACTTTTGAACTTTATAATGACAATAGATTGTGTCATTTTTGAAGGAGCGATATTAATGTCACAAAAATGACAATAGATCGTATCATTTTTAAACGATTGATATTAATGTTGCTAAATAAATCGTGTCATTTTTGAATGAAAAAAATTATTACAATATTTATGGTGAATAATAAATTAAACGGTGAATTAAACGTTAAATTGGTGAATTAAATGTTAAAATGGGGAATTAAATAAAAGTTGGATGCTACCTTGTGAAAAAAAATTAGGAAATGATGAATTTAACGGAATTTAACAAGAACTTAACGGAAAAAGCTACGGCCATTAGTTTGTGCATAAACTGGATGCTACCATGTGGAATTTTCTTAAAAAAGTGCTACCACTGGCATTTCATCAAAACTCGATGCTACCATGTGGAATTTCCCTTATTATATTTACGTTACACAAGGCAGGAACGCGCAACAATACCTAATACAAACAAATTCTGGCAACTTATGTTTCCAGCACCCACCATCCATTTTTACAATCCCATATGTCTATCAACATAGTCTACCCCTTTAGTTTTTCCCTGAGTAATTTCCCTATAATTAAAAAGATGATATTTACATTCGATAGGAAAAAATTTAAAACGGACCCTAAAATAACAACGTAAACAAAAACATCAAACCACACTTTCCTGGCAACATCTAGTACCCCATCCCATAAACACATCAAATAATTATACCTACTGTTAGCTAACGTTTTTTGAAGCAATAATTCTGGCAATATGCAGATAAATACATTATCGTGGTCCTCTCTACACATAAGCATATAGTACCCCTTCCTATGGATATGTCTAACCATTATTCCTACTTATAGGTAACAATTTAATATTACGTTAATTTTGGCAGCATACACATAAGTACGCAAGTACATCATCTATGTTCAACAGACTTGACGTATCTGGCAATATACACATATAATGGATTCATATAGAAACCATTTTCTGGAAACCGTTTATACCAGCTATTTTCTTGTATACGGCTTTGATATACCATCAATTTTCTTAGGTATTTATTTTACTTTCCCTTCTTCTATAAAACTCTTTAGTTCTATATGGATTCTGGCAACACATATGACCCCATCCCATGAACATGTCTAACGATTATAGAAATGTCTTGTCAATAATTTATGAGAACCTATGTTTCTCAAAGCATACACATAATTATGAATTTACATGATTTTGTTTTCCACAGAAAATACATTTCCCGCAAATACACATATTTTTATTTTTTTACAAGTGAAAACATTTAATGGGATTCATTTTGCAACCTATTTATTCTGGATTTATAGCTAAAAAGTAAGTTAGCTAAAACTAATTATGTATTTCCAGAACGCTTGGATTTCTGGCAATCTATGCAACTCCCTTTTCGAAGTAAGTTAAAATGGTATTTTGCTCTAATGTATTTTTTATGTTTGTAATTACTTTCGGTTTTCGCATGTTGTCTGGCAAGACAATGTTTGTAACTACTTTGGGTTTTTCGCATGCTGTCTGGCCAGACTGTTCTGAAACAAAAGAAACAGCTTAAACCAAAATATCTACGACATTAATACAATGAAACACTTAATTTCTGGAAAGAATTCCATCTGAGCATATTTTTTCCTTTATCTGTAGAGAACGAAATACAGTAGTTATTCGAGCGCCTTACACATGATCATGCAGTAACATGGGAAAACATTTTATAGGATCAGCCTGCATTCACATGTGTATGCTCTCAGAATCACGAGTGTTTTCCGGTTTATATTTTGATATATTGAAATCTCTCTCTCTCTCTCTCTCTCTCTCTATATATATATATATATATATATATATATATATATATATATATATATATATATATATATATATATATATATATATATATATATTATTGTATTCGTGCATCTAGGTAATAAAAGTGCCTATATATATATATATATATATATATATATATATATATATATATATATATATATATATATATATATATATATATATATATATATATATATATATATATATATATATATATATATATATATATTTATATTATTGTATTCGTGCATCTGGGTAATAAAAGTGCCTTGCTTAGAAAAAAATAAGAACATAATTCCCGTAAACATTAGTTTCTGGCATCATGAACGCTTCCTTGCCCTCGACATAAATTTACACGGGCTTTTATTATAATGTACTTGTAATATCATTTGATTATGTGAGTTTTTTTTTTAGCAATGGCTGGGAGTATTATTTGGAAACAGAAGAAACAGCCTAAACCAAGGTAGCCGAAAGTAGTACGAGGAAAGAGATAGTTTCTGGGAATAATCACATTAGAAATACACTTTGATGTAGTGTAGACAAAAAAGCGTAACTACACCTTTTTCATTGTCAATCTTATTTACAAAAAATTCCTTTCGTGGAATATCAATGCAATTAGCAAAGACCCATATGACAGCCACACGGAAAAGAAACAAGATAATACTCCCTCCACCCCTTTCTTATTGTCCACTTTCTAGTGGGCACGCAAATTAATAAAATGGTAGTGGAGTATTTTAAGTGATTATAATAATTGTAAAGGTGAGAGTTGGGGTATTTAAGTGATTATAATAATTAAAGAGGTGGTAGGTGGGGTATTTTAAATAATATAAGTTGGGGGTATTTAGGTAAAAAATGTTTGCCAAAAATAGAAAGTGGACAATTAGAGTGAACTAACCAAATAAGGAAAGTGGACAATAAAAAAGAAACGGAGGGAGTAATATTTAATAGCCGGGCTTCCTTTTACGGAAAAGAGAAGGAAAATTAGGAGGAAGTTGAATTAACATTGCGGTAAGCGGATGTACTGGATTATTCCGACGAACTCTACTTTTTTTTAAAGGAGGAGGTATAGAAGGACAGACAAGCTGATATGCAGGATCAGTTGGTCTTGTGTACTCGCCTTCGCATGCATGTACACAAATTTCCCTCTCATCCTCAAGACCTCCCCTTCCTGAAAAATGATCACTTGGCAAAGCCAACGGCATACTGATATCCATCATATAACATTGCTCACACTTGGCCCTTGCTATATGTGGAATACAAAGGCGAAAAGTTGTTACAAGAACCTGTAAATAATTCTAAAACCTGCAAATAAATGTCCAAACAAAACAAAGCATCATATCCAAGAACTGTAACGGAATATCTAAAGCTAGAGAAATAAAAGATGAACAAAACATATATACAACAAAAAAAGGCCTAAAACAAATTACCTGTTACCACAAGAGGAGGAAGATTAGGAAAACCACACCCTAAAACCTGCAAACAAATCTCCAAACGAAACAAAGCTTATTACCAATGAACATGAAAATCATCCAAGTATGATCCAAGAAAAGTATCTAAGCAAATAAAACCCAAGCAAACGATAAAACAAAGATGAAGGGGAAAAATAACCCGCTTCAAACATAGGTAAACGAACACAAACGAAAAGAACTGAAACAAGCTACAAAGGAAATACCAAGAATATTGAGCACAATCAATGATGAGGAACAGTCTTGAAACTGCGGTGAAACCCCCAAAAATTCAGATAAAATGAAACCCGGCGAATGGCAAGAAAAATGCGTCTAATGGCTTAAATATGATCTCCAAAATCAATAACTCAGCAATTAAATCATGAAGAGTCGCCCACAAAACATGGAGCACAAACAAAGTACACATAGCATTAATGAGTGAGAAAAATGAATGCTCCCAGAAATAACAGGCGAAGCTACCAACGAAGCAATAACGCTATTCATCAACAGTACTTATGAACAATAATGAATAGTGAGGGAGTGAACAGTGATGAATAGTGTTGTTAGCTAAGCCACTTTCATATATACATAGATTATATATAAATAGATAGACACAAAAAAAGAAAATGCCAGCAAATGCATGAGACTACCAACAAAGAAAAGTAAATGTTAGCAAAGGCATTTCAATTGATGACATGGCGCGTGACATGGCATTTTATTGGCAAAAGCACTAGTCATTTGGCAAACATGAATAGTGTTGAAGATTTGTCCACATTTTATAGATTCTAGATAGATAAGAACATAAAAATTCTTTTGAGTTTTATTGTTGATGTTATGTGAAATTCTTGAAATATGTATGATTAATATATTTGTTGTTTAAATTATTGTTTTCTTTGTAAAGAAAGCGGATAAAGAAAATGGAACATGAGATGCTTATTTTTCTTTAATAAAATATATAAATTTCAATTTGTTACAAAACAATACATATGTGTATAATATTGTTATATGGATCTAGTAGTTTTGATCATGAAAATCCGATTTTCATAAGTGTTCTTTGTTAAAAAAATATAAAGTTTCATGACATCGACTTCTTGTTATTGTAAAAAAGGTGCGATGTGAAGATTAAATATACTCTTCCGTTTTTTATGTTTGTCAACTTTACTATGACGGGTAATTTTAAATGTTTGTCCATTTTAGAATACTTTTCATTTTTAGAAATGTTTTTTCCAATCTCTCCCATTTTCCCCAAATATACTCTCTCTATACATAGAAACACTTAGAAATGGGCGAATGCAACAAGAGGGGGGTGAATTATTGTATTGTAAGTTTAAGTATTTTAGACCTATTTTTGCTGAATGTAATGCGGAAATAAAACTTAAATTTAAAATGAAAAAGATAAAAGGAGACAATGATTTTACGTGGAAACCTTCTTGGCCTAAAATATCGAAAAAGATAAAAGGAGACTATGTTTTAGGCAATTAATTACAATTACATAAAACAATGAACAATACCAGGCCTACTTCTCTTTCTCTTCTCCTTCTTTTTCTCCTTCTCTTTCTCTTTCTCACGCTCCACTAGAAGCTTTCTCTTCACCCGTAGACCTCCTTAAGTCTAGTTACAACAAAACACTCAAAAAATCCTTTACAAGGCCATGTTCTAAAAAGGATAAAAACCAAGAAGTTGCATAAGAAAAATTTTACAAGTTAATTGGCAAATTATACGAGCAAAATATTTTTCTTAATTTTCTCTCGTAAGAACTCCTTTGGACACTAACACAACCGGTTGACAAAGTCACTCCTTTGATATAGGAGCAATCGTAGCAATTGTAGTAACTCCCTACTCTCTCCTTAATCCTAAAATTTAGGAGACTGGATCACATGCTTGAGAGTTAAGTAAAAAAACTCGCAGTTATTTTTTACTAAAAATAGACAATTATGTTTAATTTTATTAAAGCCCTAATTAACCTCCTATTTTTCTGGAGAGAAACAAGGAGACTTACTCTCAACACTTGGAATATTCTTCTGGTTATTTTAGGTGATTATTTTGCCAATTAACTCCAAATAATTATGCAACCTACTGAATTTCTAACCATTACATCAGCTAAAAATAGAAAATAATTCAACATTGATTTTTCAGTTGGAGTTTTCTTCAAACTTCAGTCTTAGGATCACTGCACTGTCTCCATTTGCAAGTTCCTTCAGATCATCAAACTTGGGAGCAGTTGACCTTCAGTCTACATTTAACATCCTAAGCGGTCTTATTTATCTGACTTTCTTGGATAACTTTGACACGTATAACTTCCATGGACCAAGTCTTAGGCTCCATCAACTACTTTTAACAAAATCGGATATAGACCTACAAACAATCTCTAAAACACAACTTATTTATATAAAGTGAAGTTATCATCAAAACCTAGGAGGGCCAACACTATAGTAATGACAATGATAATTTCCTTTTTTCTTTATTTTATCTTTAATTTAAATGTCTTTTCTCTCTCATAATACCAATGCAATTATTATTTCACACTACTATTTAATTAAAATAATACCCACTTACTACAAAGATTCTAATTTTCTTAATTTATGTGAAAAACTCATAGTGGACAATCTTTTAAGAACGGAGGGAGTAGGTTTTAAAATTGATGTTGTATCTATGTGTGTTTGGGGAATGGTATGAACTATGTATAAATTCTTTTGTTTATAAATCTTTGTTTTTGAAAATGAGATCTAAGCATTAATTATATAAAATAGAATTGATAGGCGTATAAATGAGAAATTTTTTTTATTTGATGTTATTTTAAGCCTTAATCGTTATTATTTTTTTTGACTATTTTATGATTTGAATTAAAAAGGTTATGAGATGTTTTTCATTGTTAAGATTCTTAATTAGTTAAGCATATAATTAGGATAACTATTAAATAAAAACACAAGATTTCATAAAATTGATTTTGAGCAGCAAATTTCAGCCTCGTTATGTATGTCATGCCCTTGTGGGTTCGTCGAACTATTTTTGGAGCGTTTCGACGTTCGGATGGATTAAAATCGTGTGCCTAAAATGATTAAAAATAGTAAAATATTATTAAAAACTATGAAATTTGGTACCCAAAGTAATTGGTACCTTCCGGACACAACACCGAAGTCGTTTTTTCTTTTGGACTATCAAGGGGCTTAACTTTTCTTTCTTTAAAAAAATAATGTTATTTAAATGATTAGTGTGTAAAAGTAAATTGTTTGTACGATCAAATTGGGAGTTACCTGTTGTTAGGACCTCACTTTGTAAGGGGTCATTAAGGTGCTTATTTGAATTAAGAGATTTGTTATGTGCATAATTAATGAGTTACATATACACTTAAACTCGGTTGTGCATAATTATCCTGGATATTGATATGCTTGTTTTAGAAAACATCTACAACCCGATTGTAGTGTCAAGTCTTGCAATTTAGAAGGATATTACGCACTTTACGTGTGATCACACTTCAAGGCTTAGAAAAGCAAAGATTCCTACTCCATGCAGTCAAATGGACACTTGTGTGGGCGAATAAGCCTCCATTCGGTTGAATAGAGGTCTTGTTGCGCTCTTGCTTAAACATTTACGCAAACTTCGTGAATGAGCTTTCATTCATTCGTAAGAGGTTATTCAGGCGAATGGGAATGCAATTAGGGTGACTGGACCATCAAAAGCAAAGACATTACTCATCATATACTATAAATAACGAATGCCTATCCATTTGGTCGAATGAAATTTCATTCGGACGAATGAAGGGTACATTTGGTGGAATAGGCTCCACAACTGCGCAATTTTGTTTATTCGCAATCTTATTTCCGATGGTTATTTTACAGCTTTCTTCCCACTTTGTTTAGGGTCTATAAATACCCAAAATTTTGTAAAAGTCTAATGCCTACTTTGAGAGCTCCTCATCTCGACTTAGAACATCAATTTATTGCTTTATTTCATTCATGCCCTGGCTAGATTTAAGTTTTCCTTTATTGTTTTCAAGTCTTTATACTTAAGTCTTTCTTTTAAGCCTTGTATTTGGATTCAAGTCTTTCATTCAAGCAATTAGTTTATGTAAATTTTCATTTCCTCTATTACTTTATGTCATTTAATGTTTTGCTCTATTGTTTTTGTTGATTTCTTTGCAAAGATAGAGTGGTTATTGTTCCTGCCTTCATTTATTGCTTTCTTCATTCTTTATTATTGTTATTGTGTTCATTTATTACTTCTCTATTTCTTATTGTATTTTTCACTTTAATTTATTCATGTCTTATATCACAGTTTTGTTTATTGCTTATGCCCTAGTTGTTATTAGCATAAGTGAGTATTTTTCTCAGGGATTTGATTAATAAAACCCTGAGATTGGACTTGTTCTTCATGTGTAGGGTTAGGGTTTGAGATTGATGATAATTACTTGATTGATATTCGATGCGAATCTTATCCTTCTACTTCTTAGGAGACATAAGGTCATTATAGGTTGTTCGTGTGATTTATAAGGTCACCAACTTCCTCTCGTCATCTTGAGTATCTTGATTCATTATCTTTTGGGTTTCCTTGACCTAGCTTATATTATGTCAATATCAACCTTCCTAGATTTAATCTATTTGTATTTGTCTTTCATTGCTTATATCGTTTTAATTCTTGCTGTTTTATTATCGATATTAGTTTTGTTCAAACAACCTTACATTTCATATAAACCCCCCTAATAAGGAATTTACTAGTGATGGAAAGTTCTCCCAAGGAGAATTTGGTATGGAATACCCAATAGGGTTGTGGAAAGGATACTCCTAATAAGGAGAATTTAAAACTTAGTACCCAATAGGGTAATTTGGTCTCCATTGGCAGAGCCCTAATAAGGGCTACCATGGGGGGTACGCATACTCTTAACCTCGACGACCCGTTAACATATCAGGCAACCTCTTGGTCGGTAGTTGTCTTGGGATAAGCTCTCCCTTGTTTATTTTACCAAATAGATTACTAAAGCGAGCTGCTTAGTCGGGCAACGACTCAGTCAAGTGGCTGGATGGTTGGAGATCAGTCATAGTACTCAATGGATTAAAAGGGAATGATGAATTTAACTAGACCCTTTATATGCTAGGTTGCTTCAGATATTAAGTAACAATTGCTTATTATGTATGTTGATTATTACCTCTAACATGTAATGTGTTTTTGAACACCTGCGATGATTAGCACCTGAGACATAATTTGCCCATTTCGTAGGTTTTTGAAAGTTGTTTTAGACTTTATTATGTTATTTTCTTTTTAGTGGCCTAAGTGGGGGCCCAAGGTGTATGACGATTTCATTTAGACCTTGTTTTTATTATTTCCAATGCTATAGTTATTTTCAACCACCGTTACCTCTAGTCCTCTACCATCAAGACGTAACCCGTTCAGGATGGAACGAGTCCTTGGATTTTTATGATTAAACTTTAGTTAATGGTTTGTATATTGATTGGAGACTACATCTTTATGTAGAATTCCTAATCGACTTTATTCCGACTATTTCAATTTCCATCAAAACTTCTTACGACTTGTGTGTAAACAGGATAAACCCAAATTTGGCTCCCTTGAATTTCGGTCAATTTTAACTTTGATACACACACATCAATGACGGTACCTACCTCGAAAAAGATACTTTGTAAACATTAATATATGCATACTCATAAGTAAACTGTCAATAAACAAAGAATGGTTTTCCTCTATTTTTGTATTTAAGTTGGATGCCTTCCACGACAACGTACATTGTCACCATGTGCATTTTTGTCATATGAGCTTAAATGTGTGTTCTGACCATGTTTAAATTTTATTATCGGTTGTTAATGTAAGTTTGCATATTTTTGTGGTATGAGCTTAAATGTGTATTTTACGTAATCTTAATGCAAAAATTGGAGTTTTATTAGGTCCTATGTAGTAATAAGAGGGTGAATGTTTCAAGAAATAGCTTAAAACCCAGAAAAAAGAATAAAACTAGTACCAGAGAGCTTAACAAGAGAAAAGGCACAACTTTTGTTATATCAAAACCACGACTCGCCGCCAACAAAATGAAGCTTTAGGCGAAATAGGAGTAAACAATGATTCGTTGCTTTCGCCTGAACAAATAGTGGCAACTCATTGTTAGTTTCTGGAAAGTTAATTGAACATTAGAAAAGAAGTGACGACTCGTCACATTACACAACCCAGAAGCGGTGACTCGTTGCTAATCCCTATCGAGTTTTGTTCGTTAATTTTGAAGAAGCGATGAGTCGCCAATGTGTGATGAACACTTGTCGCTAGGTCCCTGAATCATTCTTCACACACGTTTTTCCACCACTTTACAAATGAAGGTTTTAGTGTAACTAATTATTTAAGGAAAATTTATAAATAATAGACTCAACTATTTCTCATTGACTTAAAATACTCCTAACTACTATGAACCCCAAGTATTGTAATACTTAACCTTAAACACTATCCACATTATATTCAATCGACTGTTTTTGGGGTATTTGAGTCAATGAGCTACAGTTAGGGGCATACAAGGCTAAGTATCTCAATAGTTGCGGGTATATAGAGTAAAATAATGGATGGAGGTATTTTGAGTCATTTAGCAATAGTTGAGAGCAGTATTTACAATTTTCCATCATATATTATAATAATTTTAGAATTTTTCAGTTACTTAGGATGAGTGTTTCCCAAGCACAGTAATAGTATAATTATAAATACAACTTTTGGTTTTTGTTTTAAAAACAAATAGTAGTTTTGAGTAGTATTTTTAAGTTTGACCGTTATTTTAAAGTTTTCTT
This sequence comes from Amaranthus cruentus, assembly GCA_019425755.1. NCBI lineage: Eukaryota > Viridiplantae > Streptophyta > Magnoliopsida > Caryophyllales > Amaranthaceae > Amaranthus > Amaranthus cruentus. Next base: position 2,129,784 of record CM033458.1, on the reverse strand, counting down.
TATGTTTAATTTACATAAAACACGGTGTATTGAATTTCTTAATTTTCAATTCCTTTATCCCAATAAAATTTAATTGCTATCATCCTATAAGTTCTTCTATTCTTCTTATTTAGCATTAACTAGTGTATATACCCGTGTAATGCACGGATGTATTAATGTGTTGATAAATATAATTGTAATTTCTAAGTAATGGCAATGCAAATATATATTATCGTTATAAAATTATCTAGTTTGAATAAAATGTATAAGAGAAATAACTGGTAATTATTTAATGACAATGTGCGATTGTGATAAATTCTAAAGCAAAATTGAAAAGAGTCGCCATTCTAGAGAAGAAAAAAAATTTAAAAGAATAAGTGTAAATAAAATCGATTTATATGGAAAAAAAACTTATTTTTAGTAAAATTTACTTTATGAAAAGGTAAAGGTAACATAAAACTAATACTTCCTCCGTTCCTTTTTATTTGTCCACTTTAAGTTTATCCACTTTATAAGAGAGAGAAATTTAAATTAGATTTTGGAAGTACATATTAAAGATAAAATATATTCATATGAGATCTTGTTAGATTTGTCTTGATGTAAAGTTTTTTAATTTTTATAATTTTTTAGGAAAATTTGATTTCAAAGGTTCCAACTTTGCCTCATTTGCTTTTACAGGTTCGAACTTTCGTTTATCCTGGAAAGGTTCGAACTTTACATGCCATCTTCATTGAAAGGTTCCAATGACTGGAAACCGGTAAAAATTTGAAAAACGCTTAATACTCCATTGCCATTAATTCGCACCTGTAATTCTCCTCCCTCTTTCTCCTTGATTGCACAGCCATCATCATCAACATTTACTTTTCTCTGCATCCTACTCCCCTACCCTGCTCCCTCTTCTCTCTTTAAAATCTGAGTGAATCCACTCCAAAGATTTCACTCTGCATTTCACTTTCACTCCATCTCTGATCTGCATTGAAGTACTGGGAAGTTGGTAAGTCATCTTGTCTGGCTTTTTTTGGCTTCAAGCTTTTTCCAAATTTGGTGAGATTGTTGTGTGTTATGTGAAATCTTCTTGCCTTTGATTGTTGTTTGTATAAATGGATAGTAAATTTACGTTTTGTTTCTGGTTTGGTGGGAAATTTGTTGAAGAAAATGGTGTTGTTCTATATAATGGTGGTATGGGTAGAACCTTTGAGGTTAACCCAGTTGATTTATGCTTGAAATACCTGTTTAGTTTGGGTGAAATGTGTTTAAATAGTAATCTTATTGAAGGTTTGTTTTACTGTGTTCCTGGATTGCCATTGAAAGATGGTTTAAGAAAAATACTTGTTGAGGATGATGCTTTTCAACTGTCACAAGTTGCTATTTTGAACAGATTTGTAGAAGTTTATGTTTTGTCAAAAATACCCGTTTCCCCCCTTTCCATTGTAGGCTCCCCTTTTGTCCATACCCCAGTTTCACTTATTGAAAGTGGCACTACATCACTTGGGGTCAAAACAGTACCCAAGAAATTGACCATTAGAAGGGGACCACAAAGTGGTATAGGTAGTAAAAAGCAAAGTAACTCAAACCCTAATTTGTCTTTCCATGTGGACACAACCACTGATTCTTGGCTATTAAATGACCCACTTGCTGAACAACCATCTTCTAACCTACCTATTCATAAGCCTTCGTCCTCCACTATTAATGAACCCACATAAACAATAGATCTAGGAAACAAAAAAGGTAAAGAACCTTGTAGATCTGTGGAGTTAGAAGAGAGCAGTAGTGAAGAGGATGAGGAGATACCTGAGGAGGCTGTGGGGGCAGAAACGGACATCTTGTTGCATGAGAATGAGTTTTTAAATGAGGATGATGGTGTTGAAGAATCAAGTGATGAGGAGTTTGTACAAGCTAGGGAAAGAGTCAAGAGTGCTTGTATTAAATTGGCTCAGACCAGTAAACAGATTCAAGAAAATGTTGTAAGGGGATGTGTAGGTAGTACATCAAAGACATCTGTTGAGGCTGAAGAACCTCAGCAAGGGAATTTGTCTGAGTATGAAGACAGTGAGGAAGAGCAAGATAGTCCTGTCTCTTCAGGTGATGAGGCAGCAGCTGATGTAAGAAAGAAGAGGAGGGGTTCTGTTGTTGGTGAGAACACAGATTTCAAATCATTCCAATGGGCGCCAGGTCAAAGGTTTTGTAGTAAGTCTTTCTTTAAGCAGGCTTTAGCTAAGTATGCAATTTATCAGGGTAGAAATGTAGGGATTAGGTCAAGTAACAAAAATCATTGTGAAAGAACAGTAGTTGGATTAAGCTTGTCACAGATGAAGTACCTTCAGTGGGGCAGGTGTTTAAGAGGTTGCTTGTATGTTTTGAGGGTTTGAAGCAGGGGTGGATTGAAGGTTGTAGGAAAGTGATTTGCATTGATGCTTGTTTCCTTAAGACATTCTCAGGAGGTCAATTGTTAGTGGCTATTGGAAGAGATAACAATGACCAGATGTTCCCAATCTCTTGGGCTGTTGTTGAAGGAGAGAACAATGAAAGTTGGGGTTGGTTTCTTAGTAAGTTGCAGGAGTATTTGTTGTGATAATTTCCTATTTTGTTGAAGGAGAGAACAATGGAAGATGTTGTGATAATTTCTAATGAACACAAGGTATACACTTAAATCTGCACTTTTCTTAGTTTCCTATTTTGTGATTTGCATTTATTAATATTTGTTTAATTTTTGGGTTGTGTTTGAAGAGCATTGTAAGTTGTGTTGCTCAAATTCTCCCTAAGGCTGAGCACAAGCACTGTGCAAGACATATCTATGCCAATTGGCATAAGACATTTAAAGGGGATGAATTGAAGATGCTTTTTTGGAAGGCAGCCAAGGCTTGGAATGTGGCTGATTATGAACAAGCTTTAGAGGAGATGTCTCAGATTGATGAAGCTACTGTGGAGGGATTTAAGAGGTACAATCCTTCTTGTTTTTGTAGAGCATTCATGAAGACTAGCACTAGGGTAGATGTTATTGTTAACAATATGGCAGAGACTTTCAATGGGTACATTATCAACGCAAGGACAAAGCATGTTATGTCCATGTTAGAGGATATAAGAACAGCTGTGATGCAGAGGCTATTTGTGAAAAAAAGTGAATCAGAGAAATGGAAATACAATTATGGTCCAAGGGTGATAGGAAGGCTTGAGAAAGAGAAGGAGCATGCTAGCACCTGTGATGCAATTCCATCAACATCCACCATCTTCCAATGCACTGATGCAATTGGGGATGTATTGTCTGTGGATTTAGAACAAAAAACTTGTTCATGTAGAAAGTGGGATTTAACTGGTATACCTTGCAGGCATGCAGTAGCATGCATCTCCTTTCTTCATCTGACTGTGGAGGATTACATTGATCCAATGTACACAAAGGAGCGGTATTTGAAGGCTTACTCATTCTCCATTCCTTCAATTGAAGGCCCTAGGTTCTGGCCTAGGATGAACAGCTCCTTAACACCTCCACCCATTAAGGTTGGTCCTGGAAGACCAAGGACAAAGCGTAGAAGGGATCCCCATGAGAGTCCCAAAAAGCAAGGTAAGTTGAGTAGGCATGGTGCAGAGATGAGCTGTGGAATTTGCAATGAGAAGGGGCACAACAGGAGATCATGCCCACACAAAGCTGCAGCTGCTGCAAGGGGTTTGAACCTAAATGAGGTTCCACAACACACTGAAACAAAATGCCAAGGTTCAACCAACACTTTGTCTACACCATCTGCTCAGCCTACAAGAACTGGAAGAGGAGGAAGGAGCATCAGAAGTGGAGTTGGTGCAAGGGGAGGACAAGCAAGGAGAGGAAGGCCTAGGAAAGCTACACAGCCCAGTCAGTGCTCACAGCCAACACAAGCATCAGGAACTTAGTGTTTTTAGCATTTTATGTTAGTATTTTATGTACTTTGAACGGGTAATTTTTTGGGTTTGCATTTACACCTGTATGTATTTTTTGGATCTTTGGGGGGATGAATTTTGCTGTATGAACAAATCAACAATGTTTTAAGGCATTTGCAATGTGAACAACTTATTTCCATGAAACAGATTTTTCATTCATTACTTAATTTAGTTCTTACATAATGCTAATACATTACAAGGACATGAACTTTTTCAATTTAGTTCTTACAAAGGGCAATGTACAACACAAACACAGCCCATGAAATACACAGAACTACAATCAAGTTCTTCTCCCTAACTGCTGCTTTCTTCAATTCCAACTTAAGATTGTTGATTTCAGACTTGTACTGTTGTTTCTTCATTAGGGCTTTATCCAATTCCTTCAAAATTTGTTGTCTCTCTGTAAGCTTCACCTCCATATCATCTTCTTGTGCATAGAATAACTCCTTTTTCCATTTGAAAAATCCACAATCATCATTCTACAAGAACAAAAAAGACCCACATTTAGAAATAGAAATTGAGAAACCCTAAAAAAAATTGAAGATACTTACAGGCCAATTAGGGCATCCAAAAAACCTATGTCCCAAGTTTGGACCCTTCCTTACAGTACGAATTTTAGCCTTGATACCATGCTGACAGTAAATGCTATGGGGATATGAGCTTCTCAAGGTTGAAGAGGAAGAAGCCATGGAAGAGTGCTTGGTACTGCTTAGCTTCGACATTGGCAGCCATATAAAGCAAGAGCATGAAGATGATAACCGGTTACAAAAGGTTATGGTTTACCTGAACACCTTTAATTGATGATGGCATGTAAAGTTCGAACCTTTCCAGGATAAACGAAAGTTCGAACCTGTAAAAGCAAATGAGGCAAAGTTGGAACCTTTGAAATCAAATTTTCCAATTTTTTATGATGCGTACTTTTATTAAGACTTAAAAATTGCTAAAAAAATGCGTGTAAAAGATAAAGTGGACAAACAAAAAGAAACGGAGGGAGTATTAAATTAAACTTGTAAGAAAAGCTTTATTTTCATTGATAATTTAGACACGTAAATGAATAATCAAAAAAATAAATAAATAAGTTTTATATTTTTATAGCTTTTTGAGAAATTTGGGTGAAAGAGAAAATCTTTAGTTGTTACATTTTTTTTGGTTGAAATATTGTACAAGTACAACACATAAAAAAATTAATTAAAATATAATGTACATGAATTCTAAATCCAATTCTAAATCAATAAAAATTAAAAATGATGAGAAAATCTTTAGAAAAGCATAGAAAATAGAAAAAATTAGTATATTATAAATTTTAATAATGAGAAATATATTCAATCACGAAATATGCTCTTATTGCAAAGATAGTTTCAAATTAAACTTACAAAAGAGGTTTTTTAGAGAGCAACTCGCTACAACTTAAATACACTGAAGTGCAAAAAAAAGATCAGATAAGAAGCGATGAGTCGCCTCATAAAAGTCATAACTCGCTGCTATGTTTCTGAAGTGTCTTTAAAACAGTAAGTATGCAACGAGTCGACCCAAATAGCTACAACTTCGTCGTCAGTTGACTGAGGTAGCTGGAGCATGTTCTTCCCCATTACTTTAATTTGGCATTAAATTATGTTATGGTATGTTTGGGAATGATGATTTCATTTGCAAATATGGATTTGACTTAAAGTTAGTATTTGGCAATAACAAGAATTTAAATTTGGATTTGAGCCAAATCCACCAATGTTATAAAAGTAATTGATCAAAATGAGGATTTAAGAATGACACCCCAATCCTTATCATTTCAAATTCTTCATTATGATTTCATAATTGAAATCCACAATTTGAAATGAATTGTTTGTTTCCAAACGCATCCTTAATTAATTTTGATGTAATTGGGCTTTTGAGTTTTGTTTAAGTTATGTTGATGAGAATTGTTTCCCAAGTATAAAAAAGAAGTAGCGTTTTCATTAAAGATGATGTATTATGTCAAATTATTTTTTGAGTTCTTTTTCCTAGTTCGTTTAATTTTTAAGTAAAACTCATCTATACTACATACTAAAACCATTATTCAGTAAGACACATGTCACTTTGATATAATTGTTTTTCCTCCAAAATACTCATTTAGCTAAATTGGGTAAGCACCGAATAATTAAGTTTGAATGCACTATTAATTTGATCAATTAACGTTTCAAATGGCCGACCAAAATTGGATAATACGTTGTATAATATTGGTTTATATCAATCTATAAAAATGGCCATAAAAATTGGACAACATATGGTCAAATTCTTTTAAATATATGTTCCATTTATAATGATTGTTCGTTTTAAATTCTTTTAAATATCCGTTTCCTTTAAATATATGGTCAAATTTATATTTAAAAGATCATTGAAATATATTTTATTTGTCTATTAAAAGTAGGTAGTAAATCTTGTGTCAAGTAAGTTTATTCCATAAAAGTTAAAATATTATCGATTATGATCACAAGATATTAACATTTTTTGTTGAACAGACAAGACATTAACAATTAATACTCTAATAAATGGTACAATTGTATAATATCAAAATTATAAAAATGTTATGAGATCTTCTAATGTTATGAGATCTTCTAAAAAAAACAAAGAAGAAAATAATTGTTATATTAATACTTCTATAAATAAAGTAAAAAAGAACAATATAATATCATTATTCTTCACAAAATCTCTTATTTCTCTATTAATGCTTCATAAGAAATGACAAACATGTAAACAATATCTATTATGTTGAAAGAGAATCCATAAAATAAACTTATTATAATCCATAAATTATTTCAATAAGTGATTCAAATTAAAAAAAAAGAAAAAATTACCTAAAATAATCCAAACTATTCATGATTTTCCTACAATAATCCTACATGTTGATTAACCATGAATAATTCCAACTTTGAGGGGTATTTTCTTAGAGTAAACTTGAATAACTCGATGATCTACTATAGTAAACTTGAATAATTCATGATTCAAATAAATTAAATATTAATTTAAAATTAGAAAATATTTTTAAAAATTTACATTAAAAAATCTAAATAATAAAAAAATCATAAATTTTTTATGAATATTTTTTTAACATTTTTTTCGATATTTTATTTTAATTTATCTTTTCTTAAAGAAAAATAAAACTTGCGATAGGAAGTCATCATGATTCTGTCAATTGGTCCTTCTTGAAGCTAGTCATGTGTAAATTGGGTTTTGGTAGGAAATGGATAAACTTGATTTTGAACTGTGTTTGTTCGGCTTCCATGTCTATTCTTCTTAACGGTTCTCCTCTAAAACCTTTCAAGATGGAGAAGGGTTTGAGACAAGGTGATCCTCTTTCTCCCTATCTTTTCATTTTAGTTACTGAAGTTCTGGTTTGTCTCTTGAATAAAGCGAAAGACCTGAATCTGATTAGAACCATTGTTGAAGATGGTGTCTCCCTTGAAGTCCGTTGTGGTAATTCGATTTTATTTTGGCATGATAAATGGTGCGAAGTCAGCCCACTTAAATTGGCATTCCTTAGATTATTTGCTTTATCTCTACAAAAATAATGCTTTCTTAATCAGATGGGAGATTGAAGTGATAATTCATGGTCTTGGAATCTAAGGTGGCGTAGAACTCCTTTTGACAGGGAAAGGGTTAAGATTGAAAATTTAGAAACATGTATTGCTCGAAAAACACCTAGGAGAGGAGTACTTGATAGTGTTACTTGGAGAGAATGGGGTGGTGATTCATATCCTACAAAACTCATTGCAGAAAAGGTTTATGAGTCTTCCATGCCTATCATATCTAAACCTGTCATCAAGTCCATCTGGCATAAGTTTCTTCCCCCTAGAGCCCAACTAACTCTTTGGTTGGCTTGTTTGGAAAAACTGAAAACTGATGACAAACTTGTAGATAAGGGGATTATTGATATTCAGCATGCTCTATATCCTTTTTGTACGCTTGAAGTTGAATCAAACTAGCATATTCTGTTCACCTGCAAATTCTCTTGGGGTGTGTGGATGGAGATTCTTAATTGGTGGGGTATTTTTGGCGCTTTGCAAAATCGTTGCACCAAGTTTATGCTTCAATAGGAAGGCCTTGTAAAACCTAAAAGGCGGAAGAAAATTTGGAGATTGGTACTTGATTGTGTAATTTGGTCTTTGTGGTATGAAAGAAATAAGGCTAAATTTAAGTCGAGCACTCCTGACATCACCAAATTTGTTTACAACTTAAAATTTAGAATGAATCTTTTGTGAATTATAGCCTCAAAGTTTAGTCGTTTTGTGAATTACAGCCGCAAAGTTTTTTTTTTATGAATTACAGCCACCAAGTTTTGAAAGTGACCACCATTACGGCCAGATGACCGGTTATGACCGTTGACCAACCATTTTACCTTTGACTTTTTCTTTTTTTTATTTTAACTTTTTTTTTGAGTTTTTTTTTTTCTTTTCCTTTTTTTTAATTTAATTCCTCCATCCTCTTCATCATCTTCATCCTCTTCCTCCTTCTTTTCTATCATCTTCATCCTCTTCATCCCTAATAAACTTCAAACACTCCATTAATCCTCAAAATCACCATTAATCTTTAAAGACCCAATTTCTCTCTATAGTCCAAACCCTAAATAACTTCAGCAGCAAAAAAAAAACACTCCATTGAATGACTTCAGCACCAACATGGATGTCAAAGAGCAAACTTTTTTTTATTCTTGCAATGGATATTCCCAAAATGGACTACAAAAAAGCAAATAAATGCAATTTCTTGAAAAGCATTTCGGGTATTGTCCATAAATTTCTATACTTAGGGTTTCTTTAAGAAACAAATCCATGCAATTAAAGGCAAAAACAAAAAAAAATTAAAATGGGGAAATTAGGAAAACAAAAAACCCAATCAATTAAACATGAACAGCTAAAATTAACAAAACCCAATTTCTCACCATTAATCTTCAAAGACCCAATTCATATAAACCACTTTTAATGAAATCCAGAAAAATACCCAGTAACTTTGAAGATTAAAAGTTACAGTGGAAATCCAAAGTTAGTGGGTTTCATTTTTCTGGGTTTATGCAAATACCCAGTAACTTTGAAGATTAAAAGTTAGAGTAACTTTCTTTTATTAATTTCTCATTTTCCTCTTCAATCAATGGAAGATTTAAATTCAATCAATGATTTCTCGGTTTGGCAACAGATAGATTTGTTTTCCTCCATTTACAAGGGATTTGGTTTTTAATGTTGCATATTAATTTGCATAAACCCATTCGAACCTGTTGCATATTATAGTTCAATGGGTAAAAATTTTTAGGGATTTGTTTTTACCCATTCGAACCTGTTGCATATTATAGTTCAATGGGTAAAATTCATTCATTATAATGAAATATAGAAGGATTTAAATTGAATCACCCATTGAATCACCCATTGAACTTGAATCACCGATTGAAATATAAAGGGATTTTTCGAACCTGTTGCATATTAAAGTTTTCGAACCTGTTCATCATCACCCATTGAACATTAAAAAACAAATCCTTCCAAATTGGTATTCATAGATTATCCAGTTCATTCCTTTTAATTTGGTATTCTTTGATTAGGGTTCTTGAAAAGGGGAAAAAAAAATCTAGGGTTTGTACTTTGGAGAGAAATTGGGTCTTTGAAGATTAATGGTGAATTTGAAGATTAATGGAGTGTTTGAAGTTTATTAGGGATGAAGAGGATGAAGATGATGGAGAAGAAGAAGGAAGAGGATGAAGATGATGGAGGAATTAAATTAAAGAAAAGTCAAAGGTAAAATGGCTGGTCAACGGTCATAACCGGTCATCTGGCCGTAATGGTGGTCACTTTCAAAACTTGGTGGCTGTAATTCATAAAAAAAAACTTTGCGGCTGTAATTCACAAAATGACTAAACTTTGAGGTTGTAATTCACAAAAGATTCATTCAGAATTGGAAGTTGGGCCATGGAATTTTTGGGTCTTCAAATGATCTCAGCTCAGGATTTGACCTATAATTTGGATGCAGCTTTTTAATTCATTTTCACCCTTGTATGTTTTTCCGTATATCTTTCTTTGTTTGTGGGCAGTGTGGTTCCTTGTGCTTATCCTAGATTTGGTGTGTAAGGTGTAAAACAGTTTTTACCCTGGTTTTTCTTTCTAGTTTCTGGTTTTTAAGGTGATAGGTTGGAGTTTTTCTGTTGGAGTCTTTTTTGGTTTTGCATAGCCCACTCTTATGTTGTTTCTGAGTGGCCTGTCTCTTGGTCTCCTCTCCTAATGGCTTTTTCCCCTCGCAGGGTTTTTTATGCCGGCGGGTTAGGTGTTCCCAAGTTTCAGTGTTTTTCGTCTCCATTTTATATATATTTCCTAATTTTCAAAAAAAAATTAAAAAAAAAAAAATCCGGTCACTGGGTTTACTCTAGGAAAATGCCCCTCAAAATTGGGATTATTCATGGTTAATCAATAGGTGAGATTATTGTAGGAAAATCATGAATGATGTGTATTATTCTAGGTAATTTTTCCAAAAAAATATGAGTTTTCCTTATAAAAATTATGGGCCCTATAAATTAAAACATGGGCACTATAAAAGCGAATGCGTGTCCCATATTTTTTATTTTAAATTGTTAAGTTTATCGCTTAAATATTTTTTTTCATTCTTAATTTATAGTGGTAAATATTGATCATTCTACAAGTTCATCAAAAACAATTCAAGCCTAAAGTTTAATTTAGAGTGTTAAAATTTCAAAGAATTAATATTATGCAAAAGATTAATTTTCTCTCACACATCAAATATTATCTTCTCTATATTTATTATGTTTACCAAATATCAAAATAAATTTAAACTAATTTTATTTATCTTTAACAAATCATTTAAATATTTTTTGATTATCCGTGCTTGGCATGTGATTCAAGCTAGTTTTTTTATATTCTCCTGTGTTAGTTTCAATTCCTCATGGTTCAGTTGCTATTCAATTTGTATGTTTTTCTTTCCATGTTCTTATTTAGTATATTTTAATTGTCTTCCTTATCATTTTTAATTTTTATCATGTCTATTATCATAATTAGGGTCTATTCATTATTTTTATATTATTCTTCATCCACAGCAATTAGAAAGACGATATGCGATAAAGCGTTTTTGTCGCTTATTTTGTCACAGAAGGCATTAGGCATAAAATAAGTGACAAAACCCTTTGCCTAAAAGTTTATCGCATAAAAATTTATTGTCGCATATTTTTCGCCTAAAGCTTTATAGGTTATAAAAATAATTTAATATTTGTTATTATTATTAAATAACAAAGCTTTATAGGTTGATGTTGAATTATTCTTTCTCTTTCTTCTTTCTCCCTCTAGGTTTCTCTCTGAATTGGTGAATCTCGATTCCCTTTTCCGGCCATGGGCAGGAGGGGTAGGCCTGCGAAGGTGAAAGCGGTTCCGAGGAAGCAGTCTCGCAATGCTTCAACGTGTGAAGAAATCTCTTCATCACCGGAGAGGTATTTGTTTTAGTCCTCAAATCCCCCATCTATGCGCACCCTACAACTTGGTGGTCCATCCGTACCGGCATCCTCTCAGGCGACGGTGGGACTAAGCTGGATTTCATTGTTAAAGTCCTCGGATAAGCGACAGATGCCATCCTTCATTCCTCCTGCTTCTGGACAGTCGAATGTTGGTGCAGTGGCGGCAGATGGTTCGAAGCCCTCTTCTCCAGTGGCGGTGAAGCCCTCTGTTCAGGAGGTGGCTGGTAAACATTCTTCTTCTTCTTCCCGTACAATTGGACGTATTTTTCATTTTGATATTGAGGATGAGGTGAATTTCTGGACAAATGTTGTTGTTTGTTATGTGACTAGTTCTAATCCCCCCCCCCCCCCCAATCAAGTAGTAGAGGGTTTTGTGAGGAGATTTTGGAAGGACATTGCGATTGATAGAGTAGGTATGGTGAATCAGGGTGTTTTTCTAGCGCGTTTTGAGTCCAAAGAGGATCAAGGAAGGGCTTGCAATACGAATGGAATTCTTTTTGACAAAAAATCATTTATTGTGAAACCTTGGTCCCCAAAGATCTCATATGATAAGGCTAGTTTGTCTACGGTGCCGGTTTGGGTAAAACTACCAAAGCTTGATATTAGGTATTGTTTGACAAGGTTTTGAAAACCATAGCTGGTTATCTTGGGAATGTGCTTAAGATAGATACTGCGACTCTTACTACCCGTATGATGTATGCTTGTATTCTTGTTAATATGAACATCTCCGAGGGTTTTCCGGAGGAGCTCTTTTTCTCTAATGAATATGGCGAACTGGTTGCTCAACAAGTTCAGTATGATTGGGTACCTGTATGGTGTACTAAATGCTCGCAATTTGGTCATATCTATAGTGATTGTCGCCTGGGTAAACCCCGTCAACCTTTGGAGGTGGATGAACATGGTTTTCGTGTTATAAAGAAATCGTTCAGGCCGAAAGTGGTGCATAAGCAAGTAGTGGTAGGCTCTACAGAACATGATGATCAGGAGGTGGTTATGTCGGTTTCTAAGGAGGCTGACATTGTCGTGTCAGGGGTAAGAGCTCAAGAGGGATCGCTTCTGGAACAGCTGGAAAAAACTGATAGTTATGTTGATATGCCTACTGCCAATACCTTTGTAGTTCTTAACCTTGCTACTGAGCCTGATTCTAGTGATATCTTGGAGGCTTCTTCGGAAAATATAGCACTGGGGGCTGACCCCATCCATGGTCATGATTAACCTTGGTGCCTGGAATGTTAGAGGACTTAATAAGGCTAATAAACAGCTTGAGGTTGCTCGTTTCTTGTCCTATCATAATATTAGCCTTATAGGTCTTCTAGAAACTAAGATAAAGCGGGCAGGGCTTGGTTCTCTTTATCTTAGAGTTTTTTCTGGTTGGTGTCTTACTAGTAATCTTGTTTGGCATGACGGGGGGAGAATTATTGTTGGCTGGCGTAGTGAGGATATTCAGGTGGATATCCTTCTTTGTGATAGTCAATTCATCCATCTTATGGGAACTCCTTCTTCGGGTGCTAGCTTTCTTTGTACGTTTATTTACGGTTCCTCATCAGCTCATGAGCGTCAAATTTTATTTTCCAAGCTTAGAGAGATAGGTAATTCTATTACGGCTCCGTGGGTCCTCTTACGTGATTTTAATTGTGTTGCAAATTTTGACGAGCGTCATGGCCAACCCATTCGACTACATGAGATTCAGCCTTTTCGAGATTGCATGACTTGGTATGGGTTGCATGATATTCCATACTCGAGTCGCTTTTTCACTTGGAATAATAAACAAGCGGGTGTGCGACGAGTCATGAGCAAAATTGACAGGGTCTTCGGAAATGAGCTATGGGATGAAACCTTTCCTTCAGCAACAGTTAAATTCCTTCAGCAACAGAGAGGTAGAAAGCCTTGATTTCATTGATAATGTGCGCAGTGTTTGGAATACTCGAATAGAAGGGCACCTCAGCTATCAAATATTTCAGAAGCTTCGTCTCCTAAAACAGCAGCTACGAGTGTGGTATGGTAAAGAGCAACATCACCTTGAGTTGCAAACAGCTCAATAATCTCTATCCAACATTCAACTTCAGCTCCATGCACACCCTCTAGATGAGCAAATTGCTTCTGCGGAACGACAAGCCTCTTCACATGTTTATCAATTGTGTAAGGATCTTGAAGCTGCCTTGAGAGAAAAAGCGAAGCTTTAGTGGATTTAGTTTGGTGATGATAATACTCGGTTCTTCCATCAATGTATTAAGCAACGACATAGGTCAGACAGGATCACCCACTTGCATATTAATGGAATTGACATTTCTGATCCTGCATTGATTCAACAGGACTTCCATCGCTTCTATACCAATCTCCTTTGTACTCAGCTTGATAACCGGGCTAAGATCATGCTTGATGTCGCACGTAATGGACCTATTCTATCTGATACGCAAAGGGACTTACTAAACTTTTCTTTTAGTAAGGAGGATATTAAAGCTGCAATGTGGAGCATTCCTGATGATAAAGCCCCGGGCCTCAATGGGTTTAATAATGGTTTCTTTAAAGCTGCATGGGACATTGTTGGTGATGATGTAGTCCAGGCCGTCTCTCTCTTCTTTCGCAATGGGAAGATGCTCAGCAATTGGAATATCACTACTGTTACTTTGATCCCCAAAACATCTTGTCCCTCGCACCCAAGTGACTTTAGACCTATTTCATGTTGTCACGTTCTGTATAAATGCATCTCCAAATTGATGTGCTCTAAGCTTCAGCTTGTCCTTGGTAGTTTAATTGATCAAGCTCAAGGGGCTTTTGTCTCGGGTCGGAGCATTATGCATAATATTTTGCTATGTCAAGACTTAGTTAAGAAATATTCTAGACAACACTATTCCTCTAGTTGTCTAGTTAAGATTGATTTGTAGAAAGCTTATGACACGATGGATTGGACGTTTATAAAGGATATGCTCATAGCTCTTAATTTCCCTGCTCATTTTATCCGCATAGTTATGACTTGTATCACTTCCACTAATTATTCACTGCTTCTTAATGGTTGCCCTACCCCAACCTTTAAAGCCAGGAGAGGACTACGGCAAGGAGACCCGCTTTCTCCTTTGCTATTTGTTATCGGTATGGAATATCTTTCCAGACTTCTGCGAAGTGTCGAAGGCAGCTATTGGTTTCACCCTAGGTGTAAGAAAATCAAGCGAACCCACGTGTGCTTTGCGGATGACTTAATGCTCTTTTGTAAAGGGGATGTATCTTCGGTGCAAAGTGCAAACACTTTATCAATGTGTCCCGCGGTTTTCCCAAGCTTCTGGTTTGCAGGCCAATTCGGCTAAGTCGGCCATTTATACAGCAGGGGTTGATCCTCTTATTTGGGATGCTATTGGAGAAACCACTCAGTTTTCTTTTGGCTCTCTTCCATTCCGCTATTTAGGCGTTCCTCTCTCGTCTAAACGCCTTTCTGTTGCCGAATGTGAACAGCTGGCTGATAGAATGATAAGCAGAATTAAAGGTTAGCAAGCTAAACATCTCTCGTATGCGGCGTGCCTTCAACTCATTAATTCTGTCTTAATGGGCATTTCTGCTTATTGGTGCCAAATGTTCGTCTTACCAAAGAAAGTCATCAGGTGTATCAACTCTATCTGTAGATCCTTTCTATGGTTTGGGACTGCTGAATCACATAAACTTGGATTGGTGAATTAGAAAGATGTCTGTAAAACTAAGCAGGTGGGTGGCCTTGGTATTCGTAATCTGTCTACTTAGAACCAGTGTGCTGTGGGAAAGATTGCTTGGCACGTGTTCATGATGAAGGAATCTATGTGGGTTTGGTGGATTCACGGTGTCTACACTAAGGGTGGTAACTGGATGATATTCAATGCTCCCCCCACTGCTAGTTGGGTGGTAAAAAAGCTTTGTTCTCTCAAAGACGTACTACGAGATTATGTTTTCCAAGATTCTTACTCCATCCAGCGTGTCTACTCGGATGTTTTCAAGCATGCACATAAAGTTCGATGGAGATTTTTCGTATGGAATGGCATGTCGCTTCCAAGGATAAACTCCTTGCGTTAGGTATCACCAATGATGATCTTTGTCCTTTGTGTGCCACCACTACGGAAACAGTGCGTCATCTGTTCTTTGAGTGTCCTTTTAGTAGGCGATGCCTTGATGAGTTAGCAACATGGGTGGGTTTTTGTTTCAAACATATCACCATTATGAACTTTCGTAAAAGGAAGCTTAATAAAAAGCAACAGCAAGCCGTGTGTTCTATCTATGCTTGCTCCGTCTATGCTATCTGGAGGAGTAGAAACACGGCTGTCTGGGAGCAAAACGTTCCGCATCCAAGTCACACTGTCATGCAAATTCGGACTGAGATTGCTTTTCGTTTCCAAGCATCGAATTACCACACTATAATTTGAGCGGACTGTTGTTATGTTTGCTATTTTATTATCTGTTGCTGGTTTGTGTTGTCTACTGGTTCTGTCTTCATTTATTCTCAAAGGAGGAGCTTATGTCCTCGTTTTGTTGTTACTCTTGGTGGGTTGGTGCTGGCTGATTTTCCTTTCTACTTGCTATTGTCTTGGACTGGTTTTCTGTTGTTGAGTGTGCTAGTTTGATTGTTGGTTTTCTACTTGCTGTTGTCTTGAGCTGGATGTTGCTGATTTATGTTGTTGTCTTGGGCCGGTATTTGCTGAGTTGGTATTGCTGGTGAGGTTTACTCCTGTGGGTTCCTTTGATGAAAGTGTTGTTGGCTTCCTTGTGCTCAGTGTGTTATCCTCTGTTAGGGATGATTTTACGGGTGTAGCTGCTGGTTACTTGGATATTATGATGCCCGTTAGCAGTAGTTAAATGACCTACTGTTGTGGTGCTTGTACATGGCTAATGCTTGCTGCCTACTGATGTGGTTGCTGGTTCCATATGGGCAGCTGCTGTCTGTGGATCCTCATAGGCTGCTGCTGCTTGCTGCCTTCTGATTTGGCTGTCCTACTCCTTGTATGTGGTTGCTTGTTGATCTACTGTCTGCTAGGAAGGGAGTTTGTGCTTGAAGCTGATGTGGTGCCACACATTGCTGCTGTTTATGCTGGCTCCATGGTGGTTGATATGGTATTAACTAAGGAGTGTTGCTGCACATGTTGCTGCTGCTGGAGAAGCTACTGTTGAGGATCTTTCGAAGGAGTTGCACAAGTTTTGTTGAAGCATCAATTATGTGCATTTCCATAATCTGTTGCACATACTTTGCTTTCTAATCTGGTATTTTTGTCCTAGTTTGGCTTGTATAGCTTGAGGTTTCTTGTATAGCTTCGGACTTTGCTGACTTTGTGTTCAGCTTGTTTTGGCCTGGCCGACTCGTATGCACATGAAGAGTGGGTCGAGGAAACCCTTCATAGAAGGTGGGCCTCGATTCCACACTGATGCAAATAAGTTTGTCTGAGTTTCTTTGTCATTGTACTTTGGGTTTTTCTGGTGAATGAAAAAAAAATTTATTTGCCAAAAAAAAATAATAATAGTAAATATTACCATTATTATTAAATAATAATAACAAATATTTAATTTTTTAATAAAAATACATAAAAAAATTAAATACTCATGAACAAAAAAACAATCGAAGAACCAACGAAGAACAAGAACAAAAAAACTCAAATCTGGACATGAACAAAAAACAAACCCATATCTGAACATGAACAAACGAATGCAGATGAAACAAAAAGAATAAACAAAAAAAGGAACCTAAAAGATGAAAAAATCAAAGAACAAAAAAATTCAAGAAAAAAACCCCACAAAATTCACATCAAAAATCATAGACAAAATCATGAAAAAAAAAACCCACAAAAAATCATGAACAAAAAACCCGACAAACTCCACAGCAAAAAATAATGAACAGAAAACCCCCAAAATCCAATTGAAAATTAATGAACACAAATCATGAACAAAAAAACTCACAAAAAAGATCATGAACACAAACCCACAAAAATCAAACCATAATCCAAAAAAGCAACTTAGATTGAAGCATGCACATGAACGCACAGAAAATTGAAGAAGAAGCGAGAAAAAAAAAATTCATCATAAATTCTACTAAAGCAACAGAAGAATATGACAAGTGTCACAATTTTAAGAGTTATTTTCCCGCCTAATTCTACATAAGTTATTTTAGGTAGTTTTTAAATTTAATTTTATGCTATTGATTTGCTTAATTAATTTGACCCATATTTGAAGTTGCCTCATATATTTTCCATTAATGGTTTTTTCTCTTCAATAATAATTTTTAATGTTCAATTTTTTTCTCATGTTTTTCCAAAAATTCTTATGATTTCGTACTTAGCACGGGTATGTACCTAGTATAGTTATAATGAATTTGAAAACTTGTGAAAAGATGTGAACATGACAAAATTCCACAAGAACAATTAAAAAAAGGTTTAAAAAGTAAAGAGAATAAGTTAGTAAGATATTAAAGAGAAATAAAAGAAGAAGATAAATTGTTTGAAGAATGAAATGGTAAGTCAAAAGGTTGGAAGAATGAATTTGAAAAGATTTAAATTGGAGTCCGAAATTAATTGTCGGGTAAAAAACGTTAGCAACAAAAGGCTTTGTCGCCTATTTTATCGCTAAAATGAACTTCAAAAGTGCTGCAGTCCTTAGTGACAAAAATAGTGACAAAATTAAATTTTAGTGACATATTAGGCAACAAACTGTTTTGTAGCTAGTTGGTGACAAAGACTTTTTGTCACTAAACATATCTTCTTAAAATATAGTTTTGTGTCCAAATTGATTTTTTTTTTGTACTGATGTGTAATGAGTAATTTCCTTATTCTATGATTATGGTTTGATCTTAACTTCGAAGTTTGAACTAATTTATTTAAATTGTCTAAAAAATTAGAATTTGATGATTAAAAATTGTTACCATAATGCAATTTGTTTATCACGTGGGCATTAGGACAATAGATGTTCTTTTGAGAGACCGTCTTTTGCAAAAGACGGTTTCAAGTAAGAATTATATGTCATATATACTTTGATAAAGTTATAGAACGTCAATTATAACCTTCAAAATTTGACATTATATTATTTGGCAAAATTACATGGTTATTATACTGTAAACTAACTCCTTAATTATAAAAACAGAAGGTGTCCTGAGAGACCGTCCTATGGTATAGACGGCACTCTCAGCAGCCTACCCCAATTGATGTAGATCAATCCAGCCCAACATTAAGTACCAAAGGTGAACTTGTTCAACATTTGGGTTTGGTTCTCTTTAAGCTTTAAGCTAATTTTTAGATTATTCAAGGTTCATAAAATAAATACTAATCTCTTATTCGTTCTTTAGTTTAATTTAAATTAAGTTGTGTCATGAGTCAAGTCTTTTCTAATTGAGTCTTTTCTTTGTTATTTCAATTTCGTGTCGTGAACTAAGTCGTCTTTAATTTGAGTCGTTTTATTATTTAAGTCTTTTATTTTATTTTCGAGCATTTGAGTCTTTTATGTATTTTTTCGTTTTTGCAATAAAATAATGTCTTAGAGATGATTAAGTCAGGTTTAGAATCAAGCTTAATTATGTCTCATGTTTAGTCAGTTGAGTTTTAATTTTTCGTTTTTTCGTTAGTTGAGTCTTTAAATATAAAATCGCTCAAATGGTTCAAGTATTACACAAATGAGACGCAAGAATCGAGCCAAAGTAATCAGCCCTATTATCCAAGATACTCCAAGAAAATATGAAGATAATTTGAGGATATTTGCAATATTACAATTCAAGCCAAATCCTTTGAAAATCAGATTTGCAATTGTAACCAAAGGAAGCACAAATCAGCCGAAAATATTGAGTGAGATTTTAATGAAGATATCATCCTGATTTAGCTCCAAATGAATCCCAAAGATTGTGGAAATAATTTGCAATCATTAATTATTTCAAGACATTACAAACAAGCATGTAGTTCTGATTTTTATTTTGCAAAATTGTGTAATACTTACTTAGTTTGCTGATTAGTTTAGTATAAATAGATTAGCTTGCTCTTGTAATAATTGAAAAACTTTTGAAATAATATAAAACGTTTGAGTAAGTTTTCTTTGTTCTTTTTATGTAATTTACTTTAACTTGGATTAGTTTAAGTAATTTGAAGTTTCTATGCTTTTTATTCTTTTGGCTAAAGATTGAATGTGTTCTTAGGAGCTGTTATGGGGTCAATAATAAACTCGTAATTTATTTAGTCAAATCATAAACCGCCCACCTTAGTCTAGTAACTTCCCAAAATAACTACCCACTAGCATCCACGTTCTCCATTATAATCCAACCTCTCCAAAAATAACCGCTTTCTACCACTATAAATAGATGTTACATGCATCATTTGAAAGAGACCAAGCCTTTATATTCCTATTACTACTTACTTTCATCTTGCTTTCATTAATTATCATATGTTCATTACTTTCGGTTTTCCGATCTGACTTGAGCGTCGGAGGGGTTTTCCGAGAAACCACCCCCGGGCAAGGCTAACGTTGTGTTGCAGGATTTGAGGTCTCATCAGCGGAAGGATCATTAGCACTTTCAGTATATTGACAATCGTCCCCGATTACGCCTATCTTCAGGTATTTTAAGTGTCTTTTGCACTTCCTCGTTTCATTACCGAAACAGTTTGGCGCCGTCTGTGGGGATATGGACATAAAAGTCATATCTATCCTTTCGAAAAAATCAGTTCAAGTAACGCCCACGCAGAATAATAATTACACAAAATCTCAGGAAAGTCCGTCTATAGGATAGACGGACTAAAATGGGTCGACCCAGCTTCTATTTTTAGGAAATCAGGAGTATTCAAATAAAAAAAAAAACAATCAAAACATTTAATTTAGTTTCCTTGAATACCGCGTGTAATCATATCCTTTGAATATCCCAACAGTTACACTCTTTCTTCACTCAACCTCTCCTTCTTCATTCATTATTCTGAGATTTCCAAGACACTAACCATTTGGTTTCCATTTCAATTTCGTGAGATTTCAATTTTCATTTCCATTGAATACCGTTTGGTTTCCATTTCTGAGAGTTCATTTTGGTTGTTCTGAGATTTTCAAATCGAATTTCAAGGAAGAGGGCTTTCGATTTTCGGTTTATTTCTACTGTTTGGTTTCGGTTGCTTCATCAACATTTATATTGTTCAAGATCTTCAATTCTAGGTATGATTTTCGACATTTTTAATGGTTATTTCAAAATTTAAATGGGTTTTCTAATGGTTTTTGATTTTGAAATTTCAAAATTTAAATGGGTTTTACATTTGTCGAAATTTTGATAGATTGTTTTTTATTTTGATTTATTGTTCTTGAAATGTGTCGAAATGGGTATATGAAGAAATGGTTAATTGAGTTTTGCTTGAAATGGGTGTCGAAATTTGTTGCTTGAAATGGGGGTCGAAATTCCATTGTTCTGAGATTTGTTAGATTTCCATTGTTCTGAGATTTGAGTTTTGATATATTGCTTGAAATTCCATTGTTCCATATAATGAACGATTTATAATATTCTATATATTTTGATTTTTGTTTCGGTTTTTTAATGGGTTTCTTTGTTGTTTTTTTTAATGTTTGAAATGTTGAAGTTCAATGGTTATGGAAATTCATTGTTTTTGGAATGGGTACTGTTTTTTTTTATTTTGTTCTTGAAATGGGTTTCTTTTGTTCTTGAAATGTTGAAGTTCTTGAAATGGGTACTGTTTTTTTTTATTTTTTGACGAAATTCATTGTTTTTAATTTTTGATGTTCTTTAAATTCATTCTCTGAGTTTTATTTTTTAATTTTTGACGAAATTCATTGTTTTTTTTAATGTTCTTTAAAATTGTCGAAATAGTGTAATTTTACTATTTGTTATGTTCTTTAAATTCATTGTTTGTTATGCGATAAATTGGTAGATTTGTCCAAGCAGTTTGCTAAAGAAAAACCTAAAAGACTACCTGAAATTTTGGCAGCTAGGACTCCCGATTCTCTAAAGGTTGTTACTCCTAAGAAGCGCACAAGAGCATGCCAAAAACCGGCCCAAATAGCTGCTAAAAGGCAGAGGAAAAATGCCCCAAAGAAGAAGACAATTTGATTTGGAATTTTTTTGTTGTAGAAACATATTTGAACTTGTAAATGTTTGAAATGTTTTTAGGCTAATTCTTGAGGACAATTTGCTGTTTTTATACTTGGAGACAAGGCAACGGAAGAAGACAATTTGTTGTTTTTATGCAAATTCTAGAAGACATTTAGTTCTTATTATTCAGAATCATATTTTTGAAGTTGTACATGTTTGCTTTATATATTATTTAGAACATAGTTCTGTAGTTAGAATGAACTAATTTTGAAGCTTTAATGACTTTTTATTATGACTCAATTTTTGGACTTATACTAATTTTTTTTTGGAGCTATAATATATAAGTTTTGGAGGTATAATGTCAAAGTTTTGAAATTATAATATTTAATTTTTGGAGATATAATGAACGAGTTCTAAATCTTTCAGGAATTAATTTGTTTCTCCATTTTGGATTTATAATGTAAAAGTTTTGGAACAATATTGCATACGTTTTGGAGTTATAATGCCTAAGTTTTGGGGTTATAAAGGCAACGTTTGGGCATTATAATGTCTAATTTTTGGAACTATAATGTCTAAGCTAAGTTTGGGCGTATAATGTCTACTTTATAGTGTTTAACTGTTTGAATTAAAATTTCAAGTTTTAATTCAAACTGTTAAACACTATAAAGTTGTAACGAACATATAAAACGTTTTATATGTTTGAATTGAAATTTCAAGTTTTAATTTCAAGTTTTTGGAGTTATACTTAGTTTTAAAATACCAATGAACTGGAGTAATGTATAAATCCATACTATAAAACGTCAAAATGAACCAAATATAAAACATCAACTACATTATTTATATTATATGTTTTAGTAAACCGACAATGCGAAGACTTGATGTGGGTGTGGTACGAGAACAATAAAATTCTGCCTCAATTTCTTTTTTCCGCCATCGTTCCACCGTGTTTTGAAAAATCTTATAGAATTGCGTCAAACTAGTGTTCTTAGTTGCTTGAAACCCAATTGCGTTATTGGTCGATTCACTCCTTTGTGACGATAAGATACCGGCAGAGAAGAAGTCTTTACTTAGTCCTGTGCACCACTTGTGTCTTATTTGGTATAAACGATCAAACCATTGATAAAACTCTTCATTTTCCTTCATTTTGTAGGTCGTGACCATATTATCCCAGCATTCAATAAACTCGTCCTCCGAGTTGCAACCCATCAAGCATTTATGAAATGCCTCTTTGAAGCCTGCATTCGTCTTTAACGATCCAAATCGTGAGACCGCGTTTTTCAATATGTGCCACAGGCATAATCTATGCTTTGATTCTGGAAAAACCTGCAAAAGATATTTTCGAATTTTCCACATTATACTACCAAACAAATACCATTAAACATCCAAACATATACCATTAAACCCCCAAACACATACCCTTATAGCCCCAAAACACAAACATAGACATTATACCATTAAACCCCCTAAACATAGACATTATATTCCCAAACACATAACATTATAGCCCCAAACATAATCATTTTAACAAATATACTACATTAAAATACCAAATAGCACATACATTCTCAATTGCTCTTGACATTGCAAAGTCTTGATCGGTGAAGATTGATTTTGGGGCTTTGTTAATCAAAGCCTTTCTGAATTGACGAAGAACCCACTCAAATGACTCATTTCTGCAAATATTCAAATATAAAAATTATAATCATCTATGCAAATATTCAAATATAAAAATTATTGACCCAAACACAATTTATTATAATACCAAACATATACCATTAAACACCCAAATCAAAGGCATTCTAATTCCAAACATATACCATTAAACCCCCAAAAATATACCATTACACCCCCAAACATAGACCCATATAGCCGCAAACATTCCCAAACACATATATTATAATCCCAAACACACATTGTTATAGCACCAAACATATACCATTAAACCCCCAAAACACGCATGACACTTGAAATTGCAATCAGCTAAGCTCCTAACTCAAATTTATTTACAAATGCACCAAAAATGTACCAAGGTTCTTTTACAAATGCACCAAACATATACCTCAATTACTGCATTGCTTTGAGCACTTAATTCAACGACCAACTCATTGATCAAACACAGGATCATGAAACTCAAATGCAAACTAATTACAGAATAAACATCAACTCAGGCATTTTTATAGCATTATTATAGAAAACTAATTACAGAATAAACTCAAATGCAACCTAATTAATTAAAAAAAACATTATTATAGCACCAAACAAATACCATTAAAGCCCCAAACATATACCATTAAACACCCAAAACACAGGCATTATAACCCCAAACATAGACAGTTATAGCTTCAAATACACATCATTATAGCACCATACATAAACATGACATTTAGTCCATAACATAGACAGTTAGTACCAAACACACGTTATTAGAAGCCCAAACATAAACCATTAAATTCCCAAACACACCTTCGTAGAGCCATATAGCATTGTTAAGGTCGTTCGCATCATATCCATCTCGATGAACTGAAATACACAAAAAAAAGTAATAATTAAATAGACTATTGATCAAATTTAAGTAATTTTAATTAGAATTTATTATAAAAAAAACAGAACAAAAGAAGTCTGCAAATTTGTATTCTTCAATTAAAGAGAATTAAAGGAGTTTGGAACTTCTATTTATCACAAAAAAAACAGAATAAAAGAAGCTTTGCAACAAAAAACAATTAGTGTTCGTCATTAGTCCCTTCGACTTCCATTTCATTTTGGAAATTCTCATCCGCCATTAAAGCCATTGATGAAGCTTGGAGAAGAAAAATAAAAAATAGAATTAATTTTACATGAACACATTCGAGATAATTAAAAAAAACGCTAAAAATTAATAAAAACAATTACGTACTATGCGCCATATCCTTTGAATATGTTTGATCGAATTCAGACATTATATCTTCCATTGTTGTTGCAGATTTTTCTCTTGTCTTTTGGTATTCTAATGGAGTTTTGGTAAATTATCAAGAAGGTCTGGAAATTATCAAGAAGGAGGAATTGCAGTAGTTTTGCAGAAGGTCTTTTGGTATTCTAATGGAGTTGGGGTCCGTTAATTTTGCATTAAGAAGCAATTAAGAGTTTCTGGGGAAAGGAAGAAGCAATTAACAGTTCCCCAAAGTAGACTGCTGGCGGTTACCAAATTTGGGTCCTTTAATTTTGGTTTTTTTTTTTTTTCTTTTTTCTCTAAAATGAAAATACCTATTTTGTGATTGGGCTGGGCTATGTGGTCTCCGTCTATACAATAGACGGTCTCCCATAAGACCTACTGTAATAAAAAATCAGTTCATGATGGGCGACAATTAGATTGTTTTGAGATTTACATCATCATTTACGGTTAATTAGGTGGTTTCTTTTATCATCTGGTGCTAGTTGCTTTTATTGTAAATAATAACCGCTTTCCGAGCTTGGATTAATCAGTTTTGATATTGTAAATGTTGCTGCGACTATGAATTCGACCGACCACAATGGCATGCAACAGGTGTATATAATAATGATTCATTTTTTGTTTTACAATAGAGAATAGTGCAAACAGACTAATTAAATTAGTTGAGTATATTTTCTACATCTGGACAACCACCAACTAACCCAACTTCAACAATGTCATTAGTAAATGTGAATCATTCTTTGAGCAAATGAACAAATATTATTTCAACAGAAGAATATTGTTCGTATTTTCTAGCGGATGATTTAAATGATTTTGAGGAGCTCTCTAGTAATTCCAGCAAGAGTTTGAATGAAACCCAAAATTCTGGGCAAATTTTTAGGTGTTCTTCGTGATGACGGCTGGATTGTTGAAGTCCGACCATACGGGCCCAATTTTCTCACTAAGATATCTGATAAGTCAATTTCATTGAGAATGAAAAGTTGAAATGGAATTGAATTGCTAATTATAAATTGGGAATGGAAGGTTGGGCCAACTTCTCATTAATCATGTTTCGTTGGTATTTATCGTTGCTAAATAAATAAGTCTCAATATTGGAGTTCGGTTTGACGTATCTTCTTAAAGGGTTATTAGATCCATAGAATGTTTCCACACCAACTTCAATTGACTAAAAAATTCAATCTCAATATTGAAGTTTGGTTTGATGCACTATCTAATGAATTAGATGACCCGTAGAACGTTTCCAAACTAGCTTCAACTTGGTGCATGGTTTTCGGTCTAAAAAAAAAATTTGGTCTCAATATTTAGGCCCATATTCATAGCATGGACCCACCGAGGCTTGATTATTTTTCTGTATAAAGTCGATACTTCATTCGCTGAACTTCATTCTTTATCATCTTTATGCATGGGGCTAATATTATGGGTTAAATGACGACCCATATTGAAATCGCACGAGACAGAGGTCACATGTTTAGCGTGCGTGAGCATGATTGTTAGGTCGGTAGCGGTAGTGATATTTTTGAAACATTCATATATTTTTACCGATCAAATAATACATATATTCATTATGGCTCACTCGGACTCTATTTCGTCCACGAAACCACGAGTACGAATAACTCAAATTTTTACGGATCAGATTGAGAATTTTGGGCCAAATTATTTCATGCTTTTGCAATATTCGATGATATATAAGTCAAATTTTATTGCTTTTATTCATCCAATATTGAAGGTTAGTTTGATGCACCTTCTAGGGTTATTAAATCCGTAGAATGTTTCCAAATCAACTTTAACTGACTAATAAATTCAGTCTCAATTTTGAAGTTTGGTTTGATGTACTATCTAAAGGATTAGATGACCCGTAGAACGTTTCCAAACTAACTTCTACTAAGTGGTTTCGGTCTAAAAATATTAGTCCACATATTGCCCAATTCAATGTATTTTTTGGAGCCATGTACGATCTAATAATGGTTCAAACTCTCTACATGGATCCCCGGAAAACAACCTACAGTGACGACTGTATTGGTTGGATCCGGGTACGATCTGATAATGGTTCAAATTCTTTATATCAGATCCCCGGAATACACCTACAGTGACGACTGTATTGGCTGGATCCGGGTATGATCTGATAATGGTTCAAACCATCCACCCGTAAAAAAAACAATCTGAGGTGACTCGATACATAGAGAAAAATCATCACCGTCGCATTCTAATGAGATGCTACATAAAGGATGCAAATCTTAGACCAGTATTGCCGAGTGAAGAGTATATTGTATTAACCTGATGATGATCATATGGTTATTCTCGCTTTTATTTATCAACACATATCGGGTGATTCTTTAGTTGTATTCATGGGTCAGTGATCAAGTACGATATCGACACACATTGGAAGAATATTATATTATTTTCTACGTGGGAATTCAATACTTCACCATTATTATTATATTGGGTCCTACTTATATATGGTTATCAATGACAAATATATAAAGTCATCTGAACTTTCATCTAGTATGAAAGTCATTATTATTATTGAAGTTTCACAACGCGGACTTTATTTGTCATGTTGTGGAATCATCTAAGCTTTTACTTAGTTTGAAAGTCATATTATTATTCAAGTCCCAAAATGATTGATTTTGGGCGATATTTTCTTAGTATTCATCTTCATTATTAAACTTTCACCTTGTTTGAAAGTGGGATCCTTGCGAGTGTCACCTAGTTTGATAACTCGGACTAATGGGGATCATTTGAAAAAGTTCTTCATTTAACAAGATATGCAAGGGGCTAGTATCATCATTATCCGTACCATCACAGTCCATATTCTACCATGCTTAGTCATATCATCGGTCATAGTATCAGTGTTTTCGGTATTTTCAGCATTCATTTACAGTCCATTATTTCGATCTCAGTCTAACACGTCATTATTTTAAAACACTTGATGTTTCAACACTAACAATTTGCCAGACGTACTTGGCAACCAATCTAATCAATTTTTGCATATCTTATTAAATTCATTTTATCTCATCATTCAGTCACATCGATAAGTCGGACCCTGAAAAAGGGCTCCCTTGTCAAAAAAGTTAGCCTGGGCGTTATTTGTCAAAGTATTCATAGCAACTAGCCAGTATTACCTAGCTTGATAACTCGATCAATATTCATCAAGGCGGACCTATGTCCGATCAATATTCATCAATGCGGAATGTCCGATCCGAATATTCATATACTGGATCATTAGCACTTTCTGTATATTGACAATCGTCCCCGATTACGCCTATCTCCAGGTATTTTAAGTGTCTTTTGCACTTCCTCGTTTCATTACCGAAACAGGAGCCCTTAGCTTTAATTCATGGTGTATCTGTATAGAATTAAGCCTTTGGTTCAGCCGTTCTTAGTGGATTCATTCAACATATCCCTTTTAATTGTTCTTGTTACAAAAAAAAACCCACAAAAATCTTCAAAAAAACATTTTGATTGAAACCGAAACAGCAACTTAACGTGTGCATGTAGTTTAGTTATTGTTCGAGACGTAGCCAACCTATATCATCTTGGTATCAGAGCCAAGGCTACGCTCCTAGCCTATCGCATTTATCGTTGGAGAAAACATGAAACACGCACCAAAAGTTCAAAGCACAATTCATAAAATTTTCCCGTAGCTAGTTTCTGTCCCAAACTTCGACAACCCATAACTTGCTCGTCTGATATCCAAATCACAAAATTATTTTTTTCATTTTGGGTATTTTTTTGAGATCTATCTACCTATAAAATTTCATAATTAAATGATTTTTTTTGCTCATAAACCGGACAGGTTTTTCGAAAGTATGCAAACTTAATTGTTTTTGATAATATGGCTCAACGTGAGATGATTTTTTCCACAAGATGCACCATTAAACAAAAAGTGTGTTCTTTACTCATCGATGGAGGAACGTGCACAAACATGCACCATCCCAAACACTTGTTTCCAAATTACAACTTCAACCCATACCTCATCCACAACCCTACACCATTCAATACCATAACCAATGTCTAATAGTATCACAAGTAGTTCTACTCCTTTTTTCAATTGGTAAAGTTTATCAAGAGGAAATATGGTGTGATGTTTTGCCTATTGATACTTGTCACGTTTTATTGGGACGACCTTGGTTATTTGATACAAAAGTAGTGTATGATGGTTACCACAACACTTATTCCTTCATTAAAGACCGCAAACACATAACCCTCATCCCCATTACTACCTCCTCCACACCCCCAGAACGTTTCAATATGGAAACACCATCACCTTTTCTCCCTACACCCAATACACCTAAACATCCTGAACTTGAGCCTTAAAAAGTTAACCTAAATAACAGTCTAGATGATAAAGAAACACTTAAGAAATGTGCACTTCTACGTTTGCTTAATCATGAAACAAATTGAGGAAAAATGCGTTAAAGATGCTACAAAGACAAACAATGGTCGTTATGTGTACATGATTATGTGGGAGAAATCCATGTCCAAGTACAAAGTTTGAGGACAAACTTTTCAAAAGAAAGGGAGAATGATGTAGATCAATTCAGTCCAACATTAAGTATTCCAAAGGTGAACTTGTTCAACATTTGGGTCTGGTTCTCTTTAAGCTTTAAGCTAATTTTTAGATTATTCGAGGTTCATAAAATAAATACTAATCTCTTATTCGGTTTTTAGTTTAATTCAAATTAAGTTGTGTCATGAGTCAAGTCTTTTCTAATTGAGTCTTTTCTTTGTTATTTTAATTTCGTGTCGTGAACTAAGTCGTCTTTAATTTGAGTCGTTTTATTATTTAAGTCTTTTATTTTATTTTCGAGCATTTGAGTCTTTTATGTATTTTTTCGTTTTTGCAATAAAATAATGACTTAGAGATGATTAAGCCAGATCAAGCTTAATTATGTCTCATGTTTAGTCAGTTGAGTTGTAATTTTTTGTTTTTTCGTTTGTTGAGTCTTTAAATATAAAATCGCTCAAATGGTTCAAGTATTACACTAATGAGACGCAAGAATCGAGCCAAAGTAATCAGCACTATTATCCAAGATACTCCAAGAAAATATGAAGATAATTTGAGGATATTTGCAATATTACAATTCAAGCCAAATCCTTTGAAAATTAGATTTGCAATTGTAGCCAAAGGAAGCACAAATCAGCCGAAAATATTGAGTAGGATTTTAATGAAGATATCATCCTGATTTATCTCCAAATAAATCCCAAAGATTGTAGAAATAATTTGCAATCCTTAATTATTTCAAGACGTTACAAACTAGCAAGTTTTCTTTGTTCTTTTTATGCAATTTACTTTAACTTGGATTAGTTTAAGTAATTTGAAGTTCCTATGCTTTTCATTCTTTTGGCTAAAGATTGAATGTGTTGTTAAGCCCTTAGCTTTAATTCGTGGTGTATTTGTATCGAATTAAGCCTTTGGTTCAGCTGTTCTTAGTTGATTCATTCAACATATCCCTTTTAATTTTTCTTGTTACAAAAAAAAAACCCACAAAAATCTTCAAAAAAACATTTTGATTGAAACCGAAACAGCAACTTAACGTCTGCATATAGTTTGGTTATTGTTTGAGACGTAGCCAACCTATATAACCAATAGAAATTTCAGTTGTTTTTTTGGAAAGTGTAAAAATGGGCTGAATCATTACACCCGTCTATGCTATAGACCGCCTATAGCAAGAATTTGTGTTATAAAAGTGTTCAAAATCACGCTAATAACACGGCCTGCCTAGATTATTGTCTAATTAAAAAAATCAAAAATCAAAATCACGAATAGACATGGCAATGGTTGTAATAACGCAATAGAGTAATAGTTGAGTTGGTGGAATAGACTTGAAAAAAGATATCTATATCGTAGATTTGGCAATTGAATTTGGCGTCATATCTGAATGTTCAGTAATTGTAATCAAAATGAGTTGATTAGAAGGTTGATTATTTGTTTCATCAAAACTATTAGCAGATACGTCAGCGGAATTGATAAACTTGCTCTTTCCCAAACATGCTATGGTTGCAAGCTCATAAGTAGTAGCTGCCATTTTCTCAGTGTAATCAACAATGTCAGTCAGGAGATAAACTAATGTTACCAATACCATTGGTATCGTCTGTATTAGAACCACCTCATCAGATTGTTGAATATATAACGAACTTGATTTTAAAAGTGATTTTAAGGTTTCAAGTTCTGCCTTCGAGCTACAAATATGAGCGATAACTGATGAAGATGGATATTTCATTTCTCTTAGGCAAACACTAAGCTCTTTTAGTGCATTGCCACATTCCAAGCTCATTTTAATACATGCTTCTATAATTTCTTCTTCCAACTTATGCGTCAACTGTCAATAACAAATGCTTTTATAATTACTGTTACAGTATATAATATTCTGGGGCCTTAACCATTAACTTAAGCTTTTGGTTGAGTTAGTGTTTAAAGTAAGTCAATATAATAATTTATATTTGAGATATTTAAAAAACTGAATTATTAAGTTTGTGATTTTGATTATAATTAAAAGGTATTTACTAATTTTAGACGTTTGCTATTTTTAATTAAAGGCTCAGATTTTTTCTTCGAGTAGTTAACTGTTGAAATTGCATTGCATGAATCCGATTACAGTGATTTGCTAAAAGCTAATTAATTAACCACTATAAAATTTTAGTTCTGCCATCATTTAAAATTAAAATTAACAGAACAAAACAAAATAAAAAGTTGTTGTACCTTTATATCCAAATTACAATAAGCTTTTAAAGCATCAATCCTGTATGCACATTGCCTGGACAAAAAACCTAATTTGATATATTGATTCCAGGGATGACGGTATCTGAATTGACTATGTGGTGGCTCCCATCTCGCGCAATTTGCCTATAAACATAATATTAGGATCATAATAATAACAAATTTCAATGATCAATTCACATTTTTTATTAGATTTGTTTTTTATAATTAATGGTATTAACTAAAGGTTATGTGACCGAAGATCGATATCACAGAAGTAAATAATATCATCCATTTACGATTTTAATCAAATATATTTGACGCTATATTTAAGCATTGTCTATATTACATTCATGCTAATAATTGAAAGAGATTTTGTTGTGATGGTGTATATTAAATATCATATATTTTCAACAATTAAATTAAACATTTAGTTAAAATTTGTAATATGTATTTTTATTAATACATCTAACTTTTTAGCATAATTATTGTAAAAGGGCTCACCCTAATTTTTGATATTAGACTAACAAATGAATATAAGTCTATCAAACAAATTAAGTCAGATTATGTTTGTGTCTGAGTTCAGTTAATATATAAATGGGTTAGATTATTGTTGACTCAAACCTATGTTGTTTACTTAATAGGATCTAAAAGTACAACCTTAATATGACCTGTAACAGATTAGATCATTCTACTTTTGATCCACTTAACATTTTTTATGATATCCAATATTGACTATATCACCTCAATTTTAAACTTTTAGTTTTTGAGTTCTTTATTTGTACACTAAGAAAAATAGGATAACACAACACTAAATAAATTCAGATTATACTAATTGATTTGATCCAACTATAAATTGAAAATTAAAAGGGTTATACAATTTATTTCAGGTTTAAAATTTTTATCTTAATATTTTTATCTTAATCTAGGTCAAAGAGACACGTACATTTAATCAATTTTGTTCAAAATCTCAACCTTAACCCGGTTATTTTAAATTAGGTTTAGATTGGGTTAATAGGTCCGATTAGATTTTGAAAATCTTATTCATATACTTGCTTTATTTTGAATTAGTTGTACTTATGGATGATTGAACATGAATTAGGGAAAGTCGGTTTCAATGCATGTTGTCTTTCTGCCCCTTAAAAATGGTAGATAAAAAAGTATCGATGTGAAAAATGAGAATAAAATAGGGTTAAAATTTAATTAATATCTAAATGCTATATGATAAAGATAAAAAAAGTACAAATATTCTTTCCGTACCAAAATAATTGCGACATTTGACTGTTCATGTAGTCTAATACACTAATTTATTCCTTAACATCTCTAATTATGTATATTATAAAATTATAAAAATTATATATTAATAATCTTTGCAATGAGATAAATCAAACAAAATCTCACATTACTATATTTTAACTTCTAATTAAAAACTAATTACAAATAAAAGTTGGTGAATATATAGTGTCATTTTTCTAATATTGCGGGTAATATGGAACGGTGGAAGTATCGTTTAACAACTAAAATGTAATAAATATAAATAATATGGGATTTAGAAACTATTCATATCGAAAATATAGACATCTTTTTGATTACTTTATCTAGTGAGGTCAAACAAATTTTCGTTGCAGAATATGATGTATCGTTTCACTATGCTAGTTTTAATTGGCTTTTTACACAATTCAATTGATGGGACAAAACAATGGTGAATACCATTACTAACAATCATGATCGATTATGTTGAATTAGAAGAACAAACTGAAAAGACAAAATTAAAGAATACCTGATTCCATAGCACGGTAGATAATCTTGAAAATGAGAGCGTAATGAAAGCGTATGGATCTTCTAGATTAACACGTATTCCCTAAAGTGATGACCCTTAATGTTATCACTAATTCTCTCTGATAATCGGATGTCAGGAGAAAACGAAAATTTATAACCTAGGGACCATAACTGCTATATATATAATAACTTGTGACTGATATTCATCCCATCATAGAACCCAGTCATAAAATGAGTCTCTACAAATTTAAGGCCCACAACCTATTAATACATTTAAGCCCAAACTCTTTAACTTTAATTAGATTATTTTAAGTAGGACATAAAGACAGTCTTAATTAATTATAATAATGACATATAAATATTTACCTATAAGCCCAACGTTGACTTTGGTCCAACATCAATTTGTTATGTTGATATTCAAAAATTATAAAAACTTATATTCAATTAGACGATTCAAACATGATCACACTTGACTATATTTTTTCTTACACGTTAGTCGCAATATATAAAATAAGCTTGACGTATA
The DNA here is from genome assembly GCA_019425755.1 of Amaranthus cruentus. Taxonomy (NCBI): domain Eukaryota; kingdom Viridiplantae; phylum Streptophyta; class Magnoliopsida; order Caryophyllales; family Amaranthaceae; genus Amaranthus; species Amaranthus cruentus. The sequence continues at coordinate 2,096,494 of CM033458.1, read as the reverse complement.
TGAAGTATCAAAAATCCTTATGTAGCAACTATTTCAGAAAGGAAGAAGTATCGAATATTTGTCAATTTAGAAATAAAAATACCAAGGTTTCCTCGGAACTTTTGGTATGCAGCACACTTTGATAGCCTTGAAAATATGATTTACTCAGATCCTTGGAATTAGCTTCACCATCTGTCTTCATATACACGGCTCCAAATCCTAATCATAATATTTCTAATTACATTATTATTAATCTTAACCAACAAGCTACTTCATGATCACGGCTCATTAATTATTTGACAAAATGACATTCATATGCAATATAGACGTAACTAATTGAGGCACTGTGTTTCTCAATTGGCTGGTGCATTAATGTAATTGTTTGAAAATTTTTTAAAAAATTTCAGAAAAACGTAGCAAAGTAAATAAAATTGATAAAATTCAAAAAATGTATGTACTCTCTGTTTTTTATTTCAAATGTCTTTTTTATTTATTACATATTTGTCAATTCTCTAAATTAATATATTTCAGAGCGATGAATTAAGAATAAAATATAAATAAAGATTTCTTGATAAATAGTAACCTTAAAGCAAATGAGACCGTTGAAAAGAAAGGAGGAAGTAGCAATTTAAGATGCTGAACATGGTAATACCTTGTAAAAATTGACCAATTTTTTCCATATTGAGAGCAATTGAATTGTGAAGCTCCTGTCCAGCCCAAATGGGACAAATCAATATATTTATGAGCACAGTAACAACTATACCAATGGCCACAGTTGACATTCTCTTGAGTGCTATCTCTATAATATGTGTCTCTTCACGAAACCCTAATACTGAAATGAAGCTGAACGTCAACAGGAATGTCAAGAACACATAATCATATCTTTGTTTTATTTTTGGAAAAAATCGGATAAATGTTGAAGTTGTAGCTGCATCGTAATCAATCAATACCATAATTAGCATTAGCATAATTAACCTTAATACTACTTATAATTTTACTTCAGTTACGTCAATTTTATATGTTTAATAATAAACATACCAAATATGAAAACAAACAATCCAATAAGGATAGCTTCACCAATATTCCCAAAAAGACTGGCCAAGTGATTTGTTCCAACGGCTAATGCAACGGCTAGGAATGTACCAATTGCTCTGTTCAATCCTTTTACTAGAGTAGCTCCTGTGAAATGCTTACCCAATTAAGTGAATGCTTATAAAACACTAACATCATTAAATGTTCATTCAATGGCTATGTGCAAAATACCATAACGAGTATCTATGACAACTTCCCTCGTTTGGTAGTTGGTATTAAAATGGAGAAGACATGGTGATTAGACTACAAAACTACATTCTCATTTGTAGAGGTGGTATTAATTGGTAATAAATTTTTTTTAACAAAATAACTTTTTAATTATCAACTTTTCATTATTATAGGAATGACATGATATATATCATAAAGATTTACACTACAAAACATTTTGTTACTAACGTTTAGTATCAGTAATCAAACGGTGAGATGAGGTTTCCAAATGGAGAAGACATGATGATTAGAGATGTTTAACGGGGCGGGTCAACCCAACAGGTTAAGAGTCGAGTCACATTTTGACGGGTCATTATCGGTTCGGGTCAATAACAGGCCTTAGTGTTCTATTTATTGCGAAAAAAAAATTATCACTTTTTTTATATTTTTAAATGGTATTATAACATACATAAGCGGGTCAATCTAACGGGCCGTAAAGTATATATAATAAATAAACTATTTTACGAACCTTTAAAAATCGGGTCAAAATGGGTCCGATTTAAACGGGCTTTGGCCCACCGCGACCGGTTTAACATTTAACATGACTCGACCAACCCGACTCGTTTAGTTTTTACCCCGACCGACCCCAACCCGGTCTGTTCAACACCTCTGGTAATGCTGTTGTCATAAATCAAGAAAATTAAAGTATGTGCATGACATTATAAAAAAGTGCTAGGAGAGGTTTCCAAGTGGGGAAACGAGGAAAAATAATGAAACAATATAAAATTTGAAAATAAGTTTACTAGAGACCACAGGAGTACTATTTATTGAAATAAATTTATTATTATTATACTAATTTATTATTAGACTTGTTGTATTATTATGAAGATATATGAATGTGGTAGCCAAATTGAGAAAAAGATACTAAAGTATTTAGAAATTAAATATTGATGCAGTTTGGTGTAGTAGAATACTAAATTTAAAAAGTTTGATTGGAGAAAATTGTACTTAATTTTTGATAATAATTAAAATAAAAATTAGGACTTACCAACAGTGTATTCAAACACAACCACTACAGTTATAACAGCCCATGTAGCAGAATCATGAAAGGTATTATAAAGGGGTTGGAAATAGTAAAACAACGATACTAAGGTTAAAGCAAGTCCCACTTTTAAGGAATGAATAACCCTTCTTTGATCATTCTTTGCTAGTTTTAAGCTCTTTGACATCCGACCCATAATACTAGATTTACTATCGTTCTTAACAACTGCAGCTTCCATATGTAAATATACAACTTATTCTTTTCTTATTGTATTTTCGAATAGTAATCTGAAACTCAACATTAATATATACATACAATGCAACTATTTATAAGAGGGTTTCAGGTACAAAGGTCAACGTTTGAAATGTCTTTGTACTTCATGTTTTACTGCATAAGTTCAAATATTACAAACTCAACATTAAAAGATAAATGTTGAACAATCTTAGATATAAGTTCAAATATTATCAAAAGTTATGTAATGTGTTTATTCTGTCTATGAACAATGTACATAGCATAGCAATATATACAATCAAACCTTCTCATAATTAATCCTAGAAATATTCAATCGAATATTTACATACCAAAACTAATGCTAGAATCATTCCTAAATATATTACTTACTAAATATATTCCTGACATCCCCTCTCAAGTTGGAGCATGAAGGTCACAAATGCCAAACTTGTCAAGAAGAAACATGAACTGGCTTTTTCCAAGAGCCTTTGTGAAAATATCTGCTAACTGATTATGAGTAAAGACATGGGAAGGAGCAATTATATTATCTCGAATAACATCTCGTAAGAAATGACAGTCAACTTCTATATGTTTGGTGCGCTCATAGAACACAGGATTTTGAGCAAGATGCAAAGCTGATTTACTGTCACAATGAAGCTTCATAGCCGCAGAATGATTTACACCCAAACTTTTAAGCAAGCCTTTCAACCACTTAAGCTCACATGTAACACTAGCCATAGAGCGATACTCAGCCTCATCAGAAGAGCGAGCAATAGTAACTTGTTTCTTTGTCTTCCATGAAATAGGTGAGTCACCAAGAAAAACAAACCATCCTAACAAAGACCGACGTGTGAGAGGACAACTAGCCCAATCGGAGTCACACCACCCACTTAATAATAAATCACAATTGGAACGAAGAAGAACACCTTGTCCGGGACATCCCTTTAAGTACCTTACAACTCGAATGGCAGCATCCCAATGATCACGTCTAGAAGCGTGAAGAAACTGAGACAAGATGTGATTTTAACTCACTCATAGTTGAAACTGTATCTTGTTTCTCCATGGAGGAGATGACCAAGGCAGACAGAATTAGAAAAGCTCTGATACCATGAAAAGTTATGTAATGTGTTTATTCTGTCTATGAACAATGTACATAGCATAGCAATATATACAATCAAATCTTCCCATAATTAATCCTAGAAATATTCAATCGAATATTTACATACCAAAACTAATGCTAGAATCATTCCTAAATATATTACTTACTAAAGATATTCCTAACATATTACAATCGTATTTAGTACGAATGTGTAGGGTTCTAGCACTGTTAATTTTTAACAAGCGGAAAAATAAAATAACCTTTCCAAATCTAATTATTGAAGTAAGATGAAACAAATAAATATCAGGATGAGAAATTATATCTTTGTAGCGTGAATCCACTAGCAAAATATAATAATCAGACAATAACCACAAATGAAATTCCTCTTGTGAAGTCCACCAACAATGTCAAAGACATCGTATAATGTTTAAGAACTTTTCTTAAACAAATTGTGTGTGTTTGTATTTAACCTCTTTGAATAAGTATTTAACCTCACTTCTATTTATATAAATTTTGATAAATATGCTTTAACCATTTCTTTTGTCTCTCAAAAGAACTAAGCTTTTAAAGCAAAACTTCTCATTATGTTTACAATGGAATAAGCTACATAATGCCTCACCAATTTGACATTACAATTCAACTTGCATGACTATCAACAACTCATAAACATTCCTTATCAAGGCCATTTAATAAAATCCATAAATAACTCATGCCTTTCATCTTCTTAAGAATGTCACTAACTCCATATCATTACTCATAAAATTAGAGGTTACACAATTTAATATAACCATTATAATTAAATAGATGATTATGACTACTATCTAGTCCAACAGATTAGTTAGTGAACCTAGACTAATATAGGTCCAATTATTCTCACATACGAAGTCCGTGAGAAACTCATGTCTGAGAATTCTATTTTTAAGACAATTTGAGATATTCTTATGACGTGAGTGTTCTTAAAGAATACTCAAAAGCGTGTCATGTCCAAATAGAAATACTCAACCTCTATTGATGTTATTGACTAGACATTCAATGTGTCTATAATCTATGAGCGCAATCATCAATCAATAACATTATGACCATTATAGGTAATTCGCGTCCAACTCAACTACCTGGCCAGGGACCTAAAATAATCTAAGTTCTCTAGTTCACATTGTAGGGTTCATTTGTCAAATCACATCTAACAACTTATATAAACTATAGATTATAGTTTGGACTTCATTTGATTCTAAACCATTATTAAATAAATAAAATACTTTAAAAGATAATCATGAATCTTATATTACATCAAAGACCACTACAAATGTAACATAACTTATATATGCATCTCATACACATAACTGACATATAACCTATTAATGTCTATCACAACTAAATGCATCTCATGATTTTATTGAGACAATGTTTTAGTTAATAGTTATAGTTACCTAATAAAATTTACACTTCTAGTTTACTTAACATCATTTGTAGAATTTTCTATAGTTTAGTTGGAACTCTTCCAACTAACATCACTTTCGCTCAGATTAAAGAAGTAACTAGATTACCACCAGAAACAACCTTATTTGTAAGAAAGGTAGCATCTTTGTAGCCCTTTACACATAATTTAAATACAGCTCCACAAACCAATAATTTATGCTTAATCATGTTAAGGCACTTTAAGATTATTGACCGTTGTCCTATGGTCATTACCAGGGTACGGTCAGTATCTTTTCTTCATGTTCAAGGCACACGAAAACATTCGGTCGGGTACATACCATAGCATACATGATAGATCTAATAGCTGAAGCGTATGAAATCTTGCTCATCCTCTCCAACTCATCATGTGTCATTGGAAACTGCTTCTTGCTATGAGACATGGGAACAAAACCCTTCTTAGAGTTTTCCCATATTGAACCTATCAAGGACTTTATCAATATAAGTCCTTTGACTAAGCTCAATCATCCGTTTTGATCTATCTCTATAGATTCGGATGCCCAAAATGTACTAAGCCTCTCCAATGTCTTTCATAGAGGAACAACTACTTAGCCATGCCTTTACAAACTAAAGCAACGGTACATTATTGTTTACAATCAGTATGTCTTCCACATACAAAACTAAGAAAACAACAAAAAAATACTCCTACTGACTTTCTTGTATACACAAGACTTTTGCCATCCATGTCAGTCTTTATCTTATAAATCCACTTGCACTTGATTGGTTTAGCATCTTTAGGCAAGTTAACCAAGTTCAACTTATTTAACATGGATGTTTAATTTCCGTTTTAAAAACCATAGTTTAAGTCGGGATATGGGTCGGTTTCCTTTTACTAATCAAGGACTTGGGCTTTCAAAACGATATAAGACAAATTTATTTACCCCCGCTCGAATGTTTGGGCCGGGTAAATTAAAGGAAGCTTAGGAAAACTTCCGATTTTAATTGATTATTTTTTGGGGGGAATAAAATGTTGGTTGATTGTAGCTAACAACTAAAATCAATAATTAAAATGTGGTTTTTTATATGTAAAACTGGGGGGGGGAATCCCCTAAAGTCTTGTATGATCCAATTCTCATTAAACAGAAAATTGGTTTTGTGGGTTTAAAAAGAAACTTGGTTTTCAAAGCTCTGGATTAACTATTAGATTTAGACCCAAAAATTGACCCCACGCTAGTTTTTTTTGGCTTTTTAAAAGAATTTCTAAAATTTACCATAAAGCAAAAATGTCCCAATCTCGCTTTAAAACGCGAAAAAACCTTTGATTGGCTTTCAAGTAAAAAAGGAGAACAACCCAATTAGGTTGTTGTTTTCAAAAGGATCCCGGGCGGTGGTCCGGGTGATCCCTTTCCCGTGAAATCGGCGACTCTTCAATTTTTCCCGCTCCAAAGGCGTCAATGGGCCAGGGCCCAACTTTTTTTGGCGAGTTGGAATTTTCTCCTTCTTTTCAACAAAGCGAAATTGGGTTTAGAACCGAAACCTAAAAAGGTTTTTGGGCCTCAATCATCCCATCTTCC
>CM033458.1:1835619-2089575 GCA_019425755.1 Amaranthus cruentus | reverse complement strand
CTGATCGGAGAATTTGATGTTGAATTTTAAATTGTGTAACAATCATCTTATAGAGAGTAACAAAGACATCAAAGACTTCAGATTTATGTTTTAATACATAGACCCAACTCATGCGTGTACAATCATCAACAAGGAGAACAAAATATGAGAAACCATGAGAACTAACAAAGGGAGCAGGACCCCACACATCAAAATGTAATAATACAAAAGGTTTAGATGTTCGAGACAAACTAGGAAAATACGAATTGTTATGACTCTTAGCTAACACATATGTTTCACAGTCCAAAAAATTATTACAAAGAAAATTTTCCAAGTGACTTTTCGTTGAAATATTAACTGAGTCAGCTTTTAATACATCAATATTTTCCCCACTAGCAGTCTGTATATGAGTCCGGGTTATCGGACTCTCACATGTTAAATCTCGAGCATCATAGGTCATAGTATCGGTGGCACCACAGTCGAATTATTGAGCCCATTTAAATTAAATCCCATACCTCCCCCTTTTATTAAATGTGATTGGTGGTGAAATTCCTTTAAGGGATTTTGAGATTTTTTGATTTTCCAGCTTTATAAAGGTAGAAGAATGAAGTTACTCTTCATTTATTTTGTCCTCACATGCGTGTCTTTTCTCCTATTCGAGAGTATTCAAGGGTACTTTACCCTTTCGCTTTGCCATGTGCCTAGTCATATGACTCTTCACTTGCATTTTCATATGCATGTTCTTGCCCCTGTTCCAGAACCTTCAATGGTTTTGTCTCCTCTTTTTCGCCCTATTCATCGTGACAGACATTAAAATAAAGAAGGGAAGGTGAGCTTTCTTCACCATTTTCAGGTTCTGGGTACTCAGATCTAGGAGATGTACCATGAGCGAGATGCGCCTTGCCACCAGTACGGCCTACCGTTGCTTTGGAGGCGGCCTTTCGTTTTTTGTGTTCATCCCACCAGTCCGGGTAACCCACGAGCTTGAAACAACCCTCTTTTGTGTGTTGTGTTCCTCCACAGTTGCTACACTTTAGGTAAGTTCGATCTTTATCTCGCCGGAATGACGATTCTGACCGGTAGTTGATAGCTAGCCCTTTCCTAATCTCTGAGGGATTGAATCCCGATGATGAGGTGGCACCCATGATGCCACGCCTAGAGATTTCACGGCGTATGGTTGCATATGCCATGTCGAGAGTGAGTAAGGGATCTAGGTTGAGTAGATCTCGCTTTTTCTTGTCGAGGTCTTCTTTGAGGCTGGCTAAGAATTATAGCCTTTGTCTCTGAATAAATGTGTTGAATGTTGTAATGTCCCCTGCGCACTTCATTGGATTTGGCATTCGACGATCTATCTCCTTCCAAATTATTGTTAGTTTCCTAAAGTACTCTTCAATTGTGTCGTTTTTCTGTTTGAGACTTGCGGCTTTGCTACTAAGGTTAAAAGTTGGTAACTCATCCGTTCAACTCCCAAGAAGGGTTTCAATCCCTCTCCAAAGGTCTCTTGTTGTATTGTAGTCCGAAAACTGATTCACCAATTCGGACTCTATGTTTGCTGTAATCTATGAGAAAACAACAAAATCTCGTTGTTTCCATTGAGTGGAATTTGGATCAGTGAGTTCGAGAGGGTCGTCGATGTTATGATTGAGACGCCCTCTCCCTTCTAATGCAACTTGGATTAATTTACACCATTTGGTGTATTTTCGGTAGGTAAGTTGTTCGGCTACCCTTAGATCCGCAAAGGGTGGTGATTTGTTGGTTGTGTTTGGTTTATTCTGGTTGTTGAGTTGTTTAAGATATTGGAACATTTGTTCCAAATGTGCAACTGTTACAAGCTGTTGTTCGTGGGGTTTGGGTTCTGTTTTGTTTTGCATTCAAGTAAGGTTTAATGGGTAATTGATGATGCCGGAAAAAATGGTTGTCGTCTTCGAACTAACCGTACGGCTCTAATACCATGAAGAATAGTATAAACAACGAAAATATGAAAATTAGGGTTAATTATTGTGTTTTGTATCTCTCGAAATGAATTACAAGGCTGGATTATATACACTAACAACTAAGCTTTTCTAGGAAGAAAATAAGAGAAAAATACATATATTCCTAAAATACAATATTCTAAGAATAACCATATACTGGAATAAATCATTGATTTCCTACAATGTTTGTGGTTGTTTAGTCCAGATCACTTGCTATCCTCAACTTAGCGCCACATTCCCAAATGTATCCCACCTTAACCCTAAGCCATCGTTATAACCCGTTGCCAACCTGTTCGACTTGGTCCGATTAGTTTGTTCAATGCTGGAGTTAGATATGACACAATCCCCATGATTTGCCCCTATTAGGTGTTTGATTCCCGACTCATCTTTAGTCGGAAGATTATGAGCGAAACACAAACCAAAATCAAACACATGAGCGTCAATGCATATATCTCACATGTTTTGAGAAATAACCCGGGGAGCGTAGAGGTTTGACCTCTCTAGGTTGTGGGTGGCATAGCCTGTGATGTAGCTCACCCTAGTGATCTTGAGTTTGTGGAATTGGTCATCCTTCTCGGTATTGCGCTCTATTGAGACTATTATACTTGCACACCCATGGCTAGTGAAGAGTTTTGCTTGTGCACAACTCGCATTGCTTTGATTTCCGCTCACCTTGCATTGCATCACATTAGATTTTCCATTGTAGTTTTTAGTTGCATATAGTTTGCATCCTTGCATTTGCATTGCATTAGATTTGTGGGTCTCCTTCTGAAAAACCCTCACGAGACCTTCCTTATCCTCTTTGGGAGACCTTGAGGTTGAAAGGGCTTTCCGTACGTGCTAAGTGCGACCGTGATTTCTACGAATGCGAGTCTTAGGTTTTATTGCTTTAGTTGTTTAGATTTGTAGTTTAAATTTGTTCTTGTAGCGTAGTTTGTTCTTGGGTACCCCGTGTTTTCATGTCATCCTACCTAGTCTCTTTGCTAGGGACTAGCAAAAGTTTAGCTTAAGGGAGGTTATCTGCTCGTTTTAGAGCACTTTTATCTCCTCATTTTAGTGTCAAGTCTCGCGTTTTCGATTAGTTTCTACACTAGGTAGTGCCCGTGTGATGCATGGTTTTATCAAATTTTCTGAGTATAAATAACAAAAACAAATCGTAGTAAAAGTATATTATGTTTTAACTATCTCAAAATATCCCATACACTAAATAATACTCCCTTCTATTCAATTAGATTGTCCACTTTGGGTTTGGATCGGATTTTAAGAAAAAATTATAGTGGGGTATTTTAAGTGATTATAATAATTGAAAAGGTGGTAGTGGGGTATTATTAAATAATATAAGTTGGGATAGTTGGGGGTATTTAGGTAAAAAGTTTTGCCAAAAATAGAAAGTGGACAAGTAAAGAGACTTTACCAAATAAGGAAAGTGGACAATGTAATTGAATAGGAGGGAGTATTCATTTAACAAAAAAAATTGAAATTTTTTTTATAAATAATTAAAATAATTAAAATATAATATATAGTTTGCTAATATATTAAATATGATTTGACCCAAAAAGTAAAAAAAAAAAAACAATTAATAAGAAAATTAATATATTCAAAATAAAAAAGTAGAAAGTCAAAGATTATAATAACAATGACATCATCATTTAATTTAGGAGGGAAAATTTTTAATGTGGAAGCGACACGTAAGCAATTTTGAAAGGTGATGATGTAAGCGTGTCTTGTTTTAGTAATAGTTATAGATATCTTACGCATGATTCTACCTTGATCTTGTCTCCATGGTGCTCTAAGGTACTTTCAGGTGCTTTGAGGAGTTTTTGAGGTATTTCGTTGCGTACGAGTCTTCGACATCCTAATCGAAGAAGAGGCATGTGTTTGGAAGCATTTCGAGTCATCCCCGAACACCTCACAAGGTTCTTAGTCCTTCCGGCTCCTCAAATATGCATTTCAAAGAAGAATAAGGCATGCTCGACCCAGATTCGGGCGAATACATGCCCAATTTGGGCGAATACATACCCAATTACACCACATTCCGGCGAATGCCCATGGTCATTCGGTTAAATGGCCGAGGAAACTTTAAGAAACACATTGCAACTCTCTAGAAACCCCGAATGAACTTCATTCGGGCGAATGCCCCATGCATTCAGGCGAATGTGTCTTAATTAATCATTATTTATTTCTTCGCAAGCTTAGCCACGTAGGATTCTTTTAGGGCTTTTGTTCCCACTTTGTACGACCTATATAAAGGCTTTATTCTGAATTTTTAGGGCATGACATGCTTGGGGGACCCTCTAAACTTGTTCATCACATTTATTGCTTTTCTTCTTCATTTCTTGCCCTAATTTTAGATTTGTTCTTCATTTAGGTCTTCCTCTTCTTTCTAGCACTTTTACTTATGCAAGTTTACATTCCTTTATTCCTTTAATGTCATTTAATGTTTTCTTTAATGCTTTCCTTTAACGTTTTCATAGTTTAGATTCATTGTTTTCTTGTTCTTCATTCCTTTTAATGCTTTTATGTCTTTCACATCTTTTTAGGCTTTCTAGAGTAGTTTTAATGGTTTCCTTCTTTATTGCTTTTACATTCAATATGCTAGAGTATTTTAGGATTTTGGGTTAGAGAAACCCTAGGTTTTGGTCTTGTGTTTAATGTTTAGGATTAGGGTTGAGATTGATGTTGGTTGTTGATTGATATTCGATTCGAATCTTGTCCTGCCACTCCTAGTGAGACATAGGGCGACTATGGGTCGTTCGCATGGCTATAGGTCACCAACTTCCCCTCGATATCTAGAGTGTCTCGATCAATCTTCGTTCAATCTCCCTTGACTTAACCTATCTCTATTTTCAATGGACCTACCTAGCTGGACCTAACCTAATCCCCGCTTTCTTTAATTGCTTATTCTCATCCTTAGTATAGTTCACCCTTCAACCTACCTTCCACACAAACTTTCCCGCACCAAGTCTTTAGTCTACCAGCATCCCTTGTCCTTATGGTTCGACCCCTGACTTACCATTACACTCGTTGTAGTAGTATTAGGGTGATTATAAATATTGTTTGCATAGCTTGGTTCTTAGTATTACGACGTGCTAGAAACCGGTTATCAGCAAGTTACCACACCACTTGTTAAAGTTCATTGTCTGCCTACATCTGTTAAATCTATCAAATTCTGCTGGTGTAGTATCTGATATATTAAATTAATACATAACTTGTAAAAGCTGCATAAAGTGAATTAATCTGACTTAAAAATAATTTAACATCTTGATTAAGGAATACAAAGGTACATAAATTTAATCTCAGACGTAGAAATATACGTGTTTCTTCCCAAATTGTTCATCCTACGGTGCAATGTAATGCCAGAAGATGGTTTTCCTAGATTAGTAATACTAAAAACTATTTTATCCCTGAAATCACCTTTCCAGAACTAAAGGATTCCTCTTTTTTCAATCAAATAATACCCCTGTCTTTTTTTATAGTTATAATCTATCCTTTCAACATGTGTCGTATTTCATAAAAGTGATTATAAAATAAATATAGGTGTCTTTAAATTGTACATAATTTTTGCATTCACAAACATTTGATTTGAATGTATGAAACTCTCTATCACCTGATGGATGTGAGTTGCCTGATGTCACATAAATTAGTTCGACTATTCGCACCTTTAAAGGATTTGGCTTCCTGTAACCATTTTTAGGATGAAAATTATTCTTAAATGGCTACCTAGAAGCTGACTCTCTTGGCCTTGGTGGTAGTAGATTCAATAAACTAAAGCTCATGGTAAATATTTTTGTTAATTTAAAGTCTAAAGTGACTTATTAAGTATTGTGATTTTATTATATGGTTTAGATCTTCGATACATGTTTCCCTAATTACATTAAAGTTTATAAAAAGCCCTGGTCTTATGACTAAGGATCGCAACTGAGTCACGGGGAAACGTTGGTTTATCGTAACTAAGGAACCCAAAAAGTGTTTAAAGAAGAAATCAGACATTAAAAAAGTCAAATATCCCGAAATATCACATAAAGTGTCTAAAGAAAAGAGTATAATGTTTGAACAGATTCAAGTTATTACTATTAGAGTTAGGGATTAATTATCTCGTAATTTAACAAGGGACAAATACTAGTAATGCCCCTTTGATTTTACTATATAATATACAAAAAGTTATCACTTCAAAATTCTAAATGTAGCGAAATAAAATGTTTCACACATCGAATCTATTTTCTTAATATATCAAGAAAATTTATCATCCTAGAAATTTTCCCTCCCAGTGTCTTTTTAGCCGAAATCCTTTGTTCCCTTTTTAAGCTTTTCAGGATTTGTATCCCACAAGACTTTTTCCCTTTCCAGATTTCTTAGTCCCATATTTTTATTACTTCCAGAAGAAAGTTATACCAGATTAATTTTTTTGTCCTAGATTTTTGCTTCCAGATTTCGGTTCTGCTTCTTATGAAAGATCATCCATAACATCATCTTGCAAAGGGAAACTCTTTAAATCATTTTATAAGATACTATTTTTTGTGACAGCATTTATTTGTTATCAAAAAACTCTGTAGAGAAAGAATTAGTACCCGACGATTCGTTCCCAAATATTTCGTCCCAGACTCTTACTTCGCAGACTTTTTCCCTCAGATTTCAATTCTTGTTAGATCTTATTTTATCCCATAATACTTTTTGTTCCAGAAGATTGCAAGGATATTTTTAGATAGGAGTATCAAAATCTAGCAGCATCAATTTAGACTTTTTTTGATGAAATATTTTCTATAATCTTTAACTTTAATTTATGCAATCTACAACCGCTAAGCTCAGTAATATATATTACGACAACCTATGTAAAATGTTTATCAAACTTTTGGGACTATAGGTGTCAAAAATAAACAATAAAAAAAAAATTAATTCTTGCAATTTATACCAGATTCAGGCAGCAGTAACTCTCATACAATAATGTAATTTGGAGGAGCATGCATGTATTGAAAATCCAAGACATATAGTATCAAATTACTATACTTAATAAGACACTTTAGGCTTTGTTTTAACATAAATATTTTCTATAAGCTTTAATTTATGCAATCTAACAGCGCCAAGCTCAGTAGTTTAATTTGGGAGACCGCGTGCGTTGCACGCGCTTCCACAACTTGTATTAATAAATATGTGAAACCTTTTTCATGAGATTTAAAAATGGTGTAAGAAAAACAAACATAATGAGATCGATAGCAACAGCAGTGACGCATTGGTTGTTGTGGTGGAGACGATTAAAACGTGCTAACTGCTAAGTGCTAGTAACAGTGATGTTTTCAATTTGAGTTATGTTTGTTTATGTACATTGCATAAATGCACTATTGATATTTTCAATTATATCTATTATTTTGACATTATTAGAAATTGTTCATTGGTTAATTAATTGAGAATACGGCCTCTTCATTACCTACTCCGTCCCTGAATTCACTGTTTCCTATTCTCTTTTGGAAATTCACAGGCCTCATTCTGAAATTTACAAATAAAAAAACAAAGCAGCTCAGAATAATTTTATTAAAAATCGTTCAAGAATTTTCTTCAGAAGAAGGCATTCAATTATTTTCTAGAAAGTCTTTGCTTTTTAATTCTTTAGTTACTTCCATCATTTTAATGGTGTGGGAAGGACGATGAAAATAATTAATATGAAGGGCATACAGTCTAATGCTTCTGCTTTTAAGAAGTTGCTTCCTAAACACAAATATTTTGGTCATCATTGTCTTAATCATTACACAACTCTTTATTATTTTGGTCATTAGCCTTCTACTTTATTATCAAGTTGAGTACGGTATAACAGAATTTACTCAAATATTTTCTCCATTCCTTAATTATATTCTCAATTATATTCTCACAACGAATTACGTGAATTAAGAAAAAAAATTGTGTTAAATATTGATTATATTATTTTATTGAATAATAAATTTGATGGAGGAAAAATGGGGACAATAAACATTACAAAATATGGGGAAATTTCTACATGATAATAACGAATTTTTGCAAAAGGCTAGTGGTAGCAAATCTTTAAAAAAAATTCACAAAATAGCCTTATATAGGGATGGTCACGGGTCCAGGACCCTGTTGAACCCGTCCCGAATCCGCCCCTTTTTTAAGGGTCTGGGTCTTATTTTTTGAGACCCATCGGATCCGGGTCGGATCTGGATCTATAAAATAATTGGCGGATCCGGGTCCAGGTCCGAGACCTGGACCTTGGACCCGCCCCTTGGACCCTTATAAATATTAAATTTTTCATTTTTATTTATCTTCTAAGTATGAATTTTGCCCCCAACACTTATTTTCTTTTCATATAATCATAATATATATTAATAATATATATACTACTTGCTTAGTGCTAACTCAGTTACCCTCATTTCATGGATTCGAACTAGTATTTATAATAGAATTTAAGCGTATATGGTTGACACTATGCGATTTTAGATGTTCAATTAGTATTAAATATTTGTAAAGTGCGATAATAACTCTTTTACAAATATACGAAAAATATAATAACTTACAATGGTTCAAATTCGACAAATCAAAGAGACTCTTTTTAGACCCATTAAGGATCCATTAAGGACTCTACATCCATCAGATTCAGAGGGTCTGGGTCTGGGTCTGAAAATTTTAGACCCTTAGGGTCCGGATCCGGGTCTGGATCTCAAAAAATTAAAAGGGTCCGGGTCTGGTTGGACCCGCTCCAGACCCGCCCCATGACCATCCCTAGCCTTATACTTTAATTTTGGAATTTAAGTTGTAGCATTAATGCCCAACAAAGGATAGGTTATACGTTAAGTTGTGAAATTTCATTTTTACCCTTATCTTCTATCCTTAAAATGCAACATTACCCTTCACCATTTTCATCCATCAAGTTTTTTAAAGATAATTTAGGCTTGAGATTTAAGGTTGAAATTACAATGCACACTTTAATGCATGTATTAATCCTTTCAATTGGTCAAACCAAAACAGTTATTAAAACGTATTTAGATATTTTAAATATAAAAAAATAAATAATACTTAAAAATTAGAAAATCATATGCCCAGTTTTGCCAATATTTCAATCTGGATCCATATTCGTTACCCAGTTTAAAAAACGAATACCATGTTTAATTTGAATTATCTGGTTTTCAAAAACTGGATAATTTAACCCGATTTTTAATGTCAGATACTGGATATTTCGAATATGATAATTCAAATCAGATACTTTTTAAAACTCCTAATTTATACTACATACCAATCAAAACAATAATATATCATCATCATCGTCGTCATCATGATCGTCATCATTATCATCATGCCCAATACCCCGCTCGAAAGTAGGATCTGGGTGAAGAAAGGTGACGGACAATACATACGTATGTACTCTTTTTACAAGAAGGATTAGAGGAATGTGGTCGATTTTACTTCCAAACAGTAATAACCCTCCATAAATAATAAAAGTGTGCATTGTAATTTAATGCATGTATTGTTTCGTTGAGAAGCAACCGCAATGAATATATAAAGAAACAAAACGGACCATGTAGGAAGCAACCCCACACTAGGACAAGAAGGCATTAAAGGAACTACTAGTAGTCTAAGATATGGATTTGATGTCTTCAACTATTTTTATCCCTAATCAGGTCCGCAGAGAGAAGTCAAATCGTTTTTATTTGCTCAACCCACATTTTTTTAAATTTTCCTCGACTTCTCTTACCTTCTACTATGATGCATCGTAATTATAAGATTTTCTTCATTGAAATTCATTAATCAATCGTTATCACATAAATAATAATGGATGTAAGTATTATATTTACTTTCGTTGAGAAGTGCAAGTGTGTGCTTTAAGAATTTAGCGGCAACTTAGATTCTAAAGGTTGATTAATGGCATAAGAAATTTCAAATACGTAAAGTGTGCATTAATATTAATTTTGATAGAAATATGTGCATTATATTGTTTCAACGGACATCGTCATTGACTTTATTTTTCTAAACACCCTTTTCAACTAACTGTGAGTCGATACTTTTGGTTTTGTTAAACGATTTTTATTATTTTGTCGCAATAGCAAGCTACATATGCCAAAATAGATTGTAACCAATTTCTCGATCCATAACTGATTTTTGATATTATAAAATTTGCACACGTTTTTTTTTTTGAGATATAAAATTTGCATATTTTGTGACAGTTTAATGTAGCAACTTACAAGTTACAAATAAATAATTTAGGACATAAGTTATAGACAGATCCTCGTGACAAACTTGCCTAGGGGGGATTTTATTTTTCAAATTTAAAAAATGCTATTTTTGTCGTCAACTTTTCGTTAAATTAAAGTGTTGAAAGCAAGAAAAAAAAAGTAAATTTATAATTTGAAAAATTACCTAGAATAATTTACCATTTCTATGATTTTTCTACAATAATTGCACCTACTAATTAACTATAATTAATTCCAACTTTAGGGGTATTTTCCAAGAGTAAACCTGATAACCAGATGACTTGCTATAGAAATTATTATTTAAAAAAATTAAATAAAATGTGGAAAAAAATATTTTAAAAATTGCTGATTTTTTTAAATATTCAGATTTTTTTTATGTAATTTTTAAAATTTTCCCTATTTTAAATTAAATTTAAATTAGTTTTCAGTTTACCTTTTTGTAAAATTACCCACTAAAGCAGCTCATCGGGTTACCCACGTTTACTCTAGGCAAATACCCACTAAAATTAGATTATTCATGGTTAATCAATAGTTGGGATTATCTAGGAATTAAAATTAAAAAGATTAGATTATTCTATATAATTTTTACCTTTTAAAGTACATATATAGGAGGAAATTTTGGTTATAAATAAAGATAAATGTTTTCATAATAAGCACAAATGCTTTTTATCAATCAATGATTTATAAAATTTTAGTTTTCAGAAACTTGTGTTTCTTTACGATAGGAGATTTTTTTTAAAATATAAGCTATGATTTCCGAAAGTTTATTGTTACTATATTTATTTGTATTTTTTTTTTGAAAATTCGGGATATATATATAGAAAACAAGGAGAAAAACCACACCAACACTGAGACTTGGGAACCCCAAAACCTCCGGCATAAAAAAACCCCGTGAAGAAAAAAAGCGATTGGAAGAGGGGACCAAGAAACAGGTCACTCAGAAACAACATAGGAATGGACTATGCATCACCAAAAAGTATAGCAGACAGTTTCTAAAAAATTACACACCAAACTAAGAGCTGCAAAATTACCACCATAACCACCACCACCATAACCGAGACCCGACAAGGTCGCTTCCCACCAATAACATCGCAGATGTACCCACTCGAAAAGAGTATCAAGACTCGAAAATGCTCAAAGAGAGCAAACATTCACCACGCCATAAGTAGAGGAATAACAGAGATCCAAATCGCACGGACAAACCACCACTGACACCGCAGCACAGCAAAAAGATAAACCACCAACATGATCACAAAAGACAATCAAGGGATCAATACTAACTCCACCAACACCACAACGCCAGCAATTACCAAATGGGTACAACCTTACCATACACAAAGAAAAACAAAACTCCAAAATAACAAGACCCATAGCCCAATTCACACGGCCCACGAATTGACAAAACCCCATCACAATCAGTTTCAACACCACGATGCCCAATCAGTAAACAAGCCTAACCACCACGAAGCCCAAACAGTATACAAGCCGACCCAATCAGTAGACACCACCATGAACCAGCTTCAAAACCACGAAACACCCTCACCAACGACACCAATAAAACCAGCAGCCCACCAGCTTTAACCAAGCAATAAAACCAGCAGCCCACCCAGTTCTTCGCCTCCTCCTTCTTCCAAACCATCAGAGAAGACACCATCAACCTCCAAAAACAGCTAAAACCGGCCACAACGACTGGAAACACCAGCTACAAAAACACCACTAAGAAAGAAATGCGCCGTCCACCACCATCGAATATCGTGTGCACCAAAACATCATATAAGCCCAAAGCCTAACCCCCAAGAAACAAAAAGAAACCCCATACAAGCAAAACCAAAACTCCAGACACTCGTAAAACACCACTGACCCAATCCTAAACCAAAGATCAAAGACCCAGAAAACAAAACTCAGGAAAGACGTGCCTAATTGGAAACCCCCCACCCTCATGACCCTCGTGACCAAAACCAGCAGCCATCACCAGTTTTGAGATCACGCGCCCCTCCAAAACAGTCCCTCACAGCCCACAGCCCACCAGAAAACCTTAGTTCGCCCATCACCACTCCTAGAAAACTCCAAGACCACTCCTGTAAAACCATTGATAACCAAATACGTAGCCCAAAAACTCCAAACACGAAGACCCCAACCTAAGGCACACAGCATCCCAACTCCTCGAGACAAAACGCGAAAAAATAAAACTATAAAACTCCAGACAAAACGACACCAAAAACCAGAAAAAAAAAAACCAAGACACTAAACCTGAAGAAGCCCCGTCATAGACTACCCAGTCCACCGGAAAAAGTTTGCCGTCTCAGAAGCCCACTCCGACGCCACTGCACAGCCTCCATCAAGAAACGAGAATCAGAATCTCCAATGTAAGAAAACTCCCAAAAACCACCCACCTCCTAGGTAGAACCGTCGTCAAGACAACCCAGATCCTTCGTAATCTTCGATAACGCCAAAAAACTCAGTCGGCGCCAGCCCGAAACAGAGCCACAGAAACCAAAACCCCAAAGTGTCGAATAACCTTCCCGCAGGGACGCTTCGAATTCTTCTTTGCCAAACCACCACCTTCATACACCACCAGCCTCAAGCAAGGACGATCTTCAGCCCAGAAAACAGAGACCACCGTTGAAAAAAAACGAGCCCACGAACCTAGCATCTCCAAGCCAATAACCAAAACGAAACCAAAACAAGAAAAGATTACCGCCTGAATCCTGAAACACAAACGTCATATTCAACAAAAACACCACCCCAAAAAACGCCAACAACTCCCCAACCCAAACCAAAGAAAGAAAACCGCATAAAAGGAAAACAGAAGACCACCAAACCTAAAAAACAAGTGCCCAGATCTAGAACATATAAACACCATATATATACTATATTTATTTGTATTATTTATGTTTGATTATTATATATGTTATACTTTTTTTTTTGTATAACTTTATAATTTTATTTATGGTACTAGTATAATTTTATTGTTTTTCTATTTTTTTTGTTTCATTTATGTATGATTAATATATGTATTATTGTAACAGGAACTGCAATCTCGATACATAATTAACATTAATGATAACATTTACGATAATACAAATGTCTCAAAATGCCGATCTGCTATAACTTTTTTAAAAAAAACAAACTATTTATAAAAACGATAAATATTACATCAGAGTTGGAAAATAAAATACATATCGTTTATTCTAAAAATAATTAAATTTATGTACATCAATATCATCAGACATCAAGTGAATAGCAAAATACAACTAAGTCCTCAATAGCATAAATAAACTGTAGTTACGGTCTGGATAGGAACCTAAACCTAAATCATGTAAAATGTTGTCATCCATAATATCATTGACAAGTACATCACATTTTTATTATTAGAAGTTGACTTTGACTCTCCCTAACATAGGTGGTAACTTAATCATATCGTTAATGCACCCATATGTCTTTATACGTTCATTTCTAAATTTTTACACATTAAATTTTATTTATAACATTTTTTTAATAATTCACTAAAATCGTACTAACAACTTACTATTGTGTTAATAGTCTCGAAATTGTATTTTCCACCAATAGCAACTAATATCTATTTCCCTTGACAAAAGTTTCCAAAATCAACATTTTCAATAACTTTAAAACACATAAAGCTTTATTCTCTCCACAAAATCAAATATTTTAATGATAGTTTAAGTTAAAACTGCTTGGAGAAGTTTTAGACTTCAAAAAGTTTATCAAAAATCAATATATTAAGTTTAGAAAAACAAATAAACTTGTTAGGTTTGCAAAAATCAATATTCTAGTTATAAAATAAATAAAATTTAGGGGAATTCCACGTGGTAACCCTGAGGTTTTAAGTTTTCCATGTGGTAACCAAAGCTTTTAAAAGATCCAAGCGGTAACCCTAAGGTTTACCAAATTGTTCCATCGTGACCTTTTTGGGAATTCCACGTACAGGTTTCGAAGCTTTTTAAGGCTGCTATACGCCTATATATATATATATATATATATTATATATATATATATATATATATATATATATATATATATATATATATATATATATATATATATATATATATATATATATATACATATATATATATATATATATATATATATATATATATATATATATATATATATATATATATATATATATATATATATATATATATATATATATATATATATATATATATAATATATATAATATACTATATATATATATATACATATATATATATATATATATATATATATATATATGTATATATTATATATATATATATATATATATATATATATATATATATATATATATATATATATATATATATATATATATATGGGAGGGATCCAATGAGCAGGTATTGAAAATGAAAAGGGTAAGAAGGACTCTATACCCTTGATTTCATTAGAATAAAAAAATTTATTGTCACGATTGAGCCAAAAATACATAATTGTAAAAGTAACTATGTTACACAGAAAAGTAAGTATAACAAAAATTTTAAAATGTCCGTATTTCATAACATAGTATCATTTTTTGTAGACATAGTAACCACACAAAATCAAACAAAAATCATTCTCATCCTTCTCATTTTAAAATCCTTCTTATTTGATCCTACATTTATAGGAAATTAAAGACATTATGAATTCTATCAACAAACCCGTGTTGCTTTTGGGTGATTTCAATGTTATTCTTCTTCCTGGTGAACGTAGGGGCTCATTTAAGTGTGATATCAGCTCAAGGGAGTTCTCTGATTGGATTCAGGTTCTTGGGTTGATCGATATTCCTCTGCATGGTATAAAGTTCACCTGGCGTAGAAATGAATCAATGAGTAAGTTAGATAGAGGTTTCTGTTGTCATGATTCGTTGAAAATGTTCCCTAACATGATCTTGCAGGGTCTTCACAGAAGCTGCTCTGATCATAATCCACTGGTTTTATCATCAACTTCTGATCATAATTGGGGTCCAAAGCCCTTTAGGAGCTTTGATGCATGGTTCTTAAATCCTGAGTTCAAAGACTTTATCAAAAGAGAGTGGTTAAACATTCCTTCTCTCCCCCTACATAGTAAGCTAAAGATTCTCAAGGGCCCTCTAAGGGATTGGAGCAAAACAAATTTTGATTGTATGGATAATAAAATTGGTGAACTGGAAGTTGCCATCCATGAGCTGGACTATTTGAGTGATGTAAGACCCCTCAACAATATGGAGATAACTAGATTGAAGGCAGCACAATGCCTCCTTCATACTTGGCTTATTCGTAAGGAAAGAATCTAGAGACAAAAGGCTAGATCATATGGCCTTCACATTAAAGAACATAATACCAAGTTCTTCCATGCCTCCACACTGTATAGAAGAAAAAAGAAGGAGATTGTCCAGATCCAGATTAATGATAGTCTAGTTATTGGTGTGTCGGATCTCTAAGCTAAGGTCCGCGATTTCTTTGCTGACAGATTTTCCCGGGAACCGGTGCCGGATTTCAACTTTGATATGGGTTCTCATCCAATTATCTCTCAGGAACAAAATTAATCCTTGGAAACCCTCCCATCGAGAGAGGAAGTGAAAGCCGCGGCTTGGGCTAGTGGTACGGAAAAAGCCCCGGGTTTCGATGGTTACAACTTCAAGTTTATTAGAGTAATGTGGGAGTTGATCCAAAAGGAAATTTATGAGTTTGTGATACAATTCTTTAATTCGGGTCGGTCGGCGAGAGATATCAACATCACATGGGTTACCCTTATCCCGAACGTGGTTGATCCACAATCCATCGACGATTTCAGACCTATTAGCATGGTGGGTGCCCTCTACAAGATCATCTCCAAAATCCTCTCATTTGGCTTAAAGCGGTGATCGGCCCGCTTATTGGTGAATCCCAAAGCGCCTTTGTTATGGATAGGAAAATTCTTGATGGTGTGTTGATTACAAATGAATCTCTTAGGTGGCTAAAAAAGTCAAAAACCCCAGGTGCTTTGTTAAAACTCGATTTCCAGAAGGCGTACGACTCTGTGAATTGGTCTTTCCTCAAACTTACCTTGATTAAGTTGGGCTTTGGTAGAAGATGGATCAATTGGATAATGAACTGTGTGACATCCGCTTCCATGTCTATTCTCCTCAATGGCTCCCCCTTAAAGTTGTTCAAGATGAAGAAGGGTTTGAGACAAGGTGCCCCCTTTCTCCTCACATATTTATTCTTGTTACTGAAGTGCTGGTGTGCCTTCTCAATAAGGCAAATGAGTTGAATTTGATTGAAGTTGTCCAGGTTGGGAAGGATAAGGTACGCCTGAACCTCCTTCAATTTGCCGCTGATACTTTGATCTTTGTTCCTCGTAATGATGAATGTATCACTACATATTTTAGAATTCTTGATGTCTTTGCCATGATGTCTGGTTTAAAATTGAATTATACTAAATCCTACTCCATCTCTTGGAATTCTAGGGATCATGAATGGGCAAATCTGATTGCTGTGAAAGTTGGTTGCAGCCACTCTAAATGTCCCTTTACATATCTAGGCATCCCACTTGGTGATAAGATGACCAGGAACTCCGCTTGGAAACCACTGTTGGAGAAAATTCAAAGTAAACTCTCTTCTTGGAAAACTAGGTTACTCTCAAGGGCCGAAAGACTCACACTTATAAAGAGCGTCCTTAATAGCTTGCCTGTGTATTTCATGAGTATGTTCAAAATGCCAAAAGTCATTGCTCAGAAAATTGTTAAACTACAAAGATGATTCTTCTGGGGTGTTTCCACCGATGTCAAAAGTCCCATCCCTTCCATTAAATGGTCTTCGATTGAACTCCCTAAAAAGTTCGATAGCCTCGGGGTTGGAAATATCATGTATAAAAACCTGATTCTGCTCTTCAAATGGTGGTGGAGATTCTCTGAAGCTGACAATACCCTTTGGAAAAGAATCCTTCTATCTGTCCACAAAATCAATGGGCTCAAAGCTTCCTCAGATGCTTTCTCGCTGGTTAAAGATGGAATTTGGGGTCAAATGATGTCTAATGATGCTGAGACTTCCAAAATTAGATCTATTGTTGAAGATGGTATGCTTTGTAAAGTCGGTAATGGGGTTTCTATCCGGTTCTGGCACGATAAATGGTGTGAAGATGGACCTCTTAAGGGCTCCTTTCCTAGATTATTTGCTTTATCCCTATAGAAAAACTCCTTTGTATATCAAATGGGAACATGGGAAAATGATTCCTGGTCATGGAACCTCAGATGGCGCAGATCACTCTACGATTGGGAAAATGCAGAAGCTGCTAGATTGATGGATTTTTTGGCCCCTTGTACTCCACATTATGAGGGTGTTATTGGTGTTCTTTGGAAGGGGTCAGGTATTTCTTCTTTCCCTATAAACATATTGTTGAAAAGACTTATGATTCTTCCTCGCCCATCATTTCTAAGCATATTATAAACTTGATCTGGCAAAACTGCTACCCACCCCGAGCCCAGCTCACCTTATGGATGGCTTGCCTTGGAAAGTTGAAAACTGGGGAATTTCTCCTTGCAAAGGGTATCATTGATCTCCAACAAGCCCTTGGACTGATGAAATGTCGAAAATGGAAGAAAATATGGAGGCTAATCCTTGGTTGTGTGCTTTGGTCCCTTTGGTATGCGAGGAACAAATCAAAATTCGAGGATAACCCGTCGGATTTCCACAGTTTTGTTTCCAGCTTAAAGACTAGGATTGTTGTCTGGGCTAAGGAGCTGGTGGACTGTGCAGTTTACACACCGCATGACTTCATTCACAATCTAGAAGCTGTGATCTCGTAATCTAAACTGAGTACTAGAAGCATCTGATAACTCTGTGGCGATCACTATGTAGTATATTATTTTCTATCAGAGTTTGTCTTAGTGTTTTGTCTTATTTGTGTTTTGGGCCTTTTCTGCTTTTGGTTTGTGGTGATTGTAAGGTTGGTTTTTGTGAATTGCTGTGTTTATAGGGTTTTGG
This sequence comes from Amaranthus cruentus, assembly GCA_019425755.1. Taxonomy (NCBI): domain Eukaryota; kingdom Viridiplantae; phylum Streptophyta; class Magnoliopsida; order Caryophyllales; family Amaranthaceae; genus Amaranthus; species Amaranthus cruentus. The sequence continues at coordinate 2,071,485 of CM033458.1, read as the reverse complement.
ATGGTGTTGAATCTTAAATTTTGGTGTGTAAGGTGGTCTTCTTAGCCTATTCTGGTGTGTAAGGTGGTAGGATGTCTTTTGTTGGATGCATAGTGCACCCCTATGCTGTTTTGGGTGGCCTGACTCTTGGTCCCCTTGCCCAATGGCTTTTTCCCCTCGTAGGATTTTTTATGCCGGCAGGTCTGGGGCTCCCAAGTTTCAATGTCTCGTTTCCTTGGTTTATCTATATATTCCTAATTTTTGAAATATATATATATATATATATATATATATATATATATATATATATATATATATATATATTTTGTCAAATGATTTGTATTATATACCAAGAAGAGATACAAGAGACCAAACGATCGGCTAGGAAATTAACTCCCGCGCGATTCAACCAAAAACGCTAACGCTCGAACAAAAACATAAGAGCGAAAGCCCAAACACCCCAAAAAGAAACTACCCTTACTTAGTTACAAGCATATCTAGCATTCTACTCTTAACCCTCCCTGCAGTTCTAAAGACTATATTATCTACAACCTCCTTTATACTAATAGTATGGTTGTCAAAAATCTTCTTGTTGCGTTGCATCCAGATGCAGTAAATCATCTCTGTCCATAATCCGACTATCAACTTTGCCCGATCAGTCTTCTTTTTGTTAACTTTACTCATCTCTGTGGTTTCATCATGGAAGGTGTTACCCACTAGCTGTCGGGGGAGGAAGCTAAACAGGGTGCTCCGGATATCACGAGCATTAGGGCACTCAAAAAAGAGATGGTGCACCGTTTCACTGGTATCATTGCATAGGGCACACATATCATCTGGAATGTCCAACCATTTTCCAATTCTATCCTTTGTGGCCAGCTTATTTTGGATAGCCAGCCATGTGATGAATCTGGCACTCGGGCTAGCAGTGTTCTTGACCATGATGTTCCCCCATGCGACATTGGGCTCATCTGCTATGAGTAGATCGTAGACTCTGCCAATGATGAAGGAGTTTCCCTTTGTGATGTTATCCCAACCACCGAGTTTCTCCACTAGGTCCCTTTGCTTGATGATCTTTTTGAATATCCACGAAGCATGCATTGAAGGTTTCACATCTTGGATCTCTTGAGATTTCATATAGTAGCTGTGCACCCATTTCACCTATAGGTTCTCTTTTTTCTTCGCAAGATTCCACAAGTGTTTCAGAATAGCTGCTTTATTCCAGAGGTACATGTCTCTGAGATTCATACCCCCCTTTGAGAACGGGAGGACCATTTGTCTCCAAGAGACTGCAGCTTTCCGCGAGAGACCCTCTTTCCCAGTCCAAATGAAGGATCTGCAGACATCCTCCACCATCTTGATAAGCTTTTTAGGGAGGCAGAAGATTTGGGCCCAAAAATTCTTGATGCCGCCAATGACGCTACGGACCAGCTGGATTCTACCTGCATAAGATAATAACCTAGAAGACCAGTAGCCAATCCTGCCCACAATCTTATCAACTAGTGGTCTGCAGTCTCTAGAGTTCAACTTCTTGGAGTGCAGAGGCACCCCAAGGTACCTGAATGGGAAAGCACCTTCCTCCATATGAAGGTACGTAAGAAGGTTCTCCTTACTTCGAGAGTCCACCCCTGAGATATACACATTGCTCTTACTAGGATTCGCCTCCAGACCTGAGGCTTAGAAAACCTTTTGAAGGTATGCATCAAGGCTTGGACAGAGTTGAGGTCTGCTCTACAGAACATGAGGAGGTCGTCTGCAAAAAGGAGGTGCGTGATGTTCTGTTTCCTGCATCTAGGGTGGTAATGGAAGCTTGTCTCGAGCCCTTGCTTGTACATGAGTCTGGAAAGGTATTCCATGGCTATGGCGAAGAGGTAAGGTGATATAGGGTCCCCTTGTCGAAGCCCTTTTTTTGCATCAAAGGGCTTGAGCGACATACCATTGACCAGGACTGAAAAAGAGACGGTGGTTACACAGGCCTTAACCCAGTCGACAAACCTAGGAGGGAAACCCATTTCTTCCATAACCGAGAACAAAAACATCCAGCTAATCGAATCATAAGCTTTCCGCAGGTCCATCTTGATCATACATCTCGGACTGTTGTTTTTTCGTGAATATCCTTTTATGAGCTCCGCAGCTAGAAGAATGTTATCTGCCATTAGCCTCCCTGGGATGAAACCTGATTGGGCTTGGTTTATAACCTCTCCCACTATCTTCTGAAGCCTTCCTGCTAGAATTCTAGAAATGATCTTATAGATAACAGTGCAGCAGGCTATAGGTCTGAAGTCTCCAACTCTGTTTGCATTGCTCACTTTTGGAATAAGGGTAACTGAAGTGCAGTTGAACGGAGGAAAGAGCATATTGGTGTCAAAAAACTGATGGATGGCGTCAATGAGGTCCACCTTAATGATATCCCACGCCCTCTTGAAGAAGCAAGCATTAAACCCATCAATACCTGGGGCTTTATTGTCATTAATCCCGAACAGAGCTTCTCTGATTTCCTCATCACTCACCCTCTAGATTAGCATTTGGGACTTTGTGTTGTTCACTTGGGGGCCCCCTCTCATTATATTCCTGTCAATCATCTCAAGGCTGGAAGGAGCTGTCCCCTGAAGGTTTTTGTAGAACTGGGTCACTTCATTATGAATCTCCTCCGCTGTGTTCAACCAATTTCCATCCTTATCTTGCAGAGCATATATACTGTTCGAGGCCCTCCTCTCTTTAATTGTAGCATGGAAGTAAGCTGAGTTTTCATCCCCGTTCTTCATCCAGTTGATTCTAGCTTTTTGGTGCAGCGCCTTGTCTTCGATTTTCCTCCACTTTCTCACTTGGAGCGAGGCTTCTTTCTCCTGTTTGTGGAGGTCAATGTTAGTGGGATCGTTTCGAAGCTGGGTTTGGGTGTTGTCAAGGGCCATTTCCCGATTTTTGATTTTTTCCTGGATCCCAACGAACTCCCTGATGTGAAGCTTTTTCAAAGCAATTTTAACATTTTTCATTTTATGCCACAGTCTTTGCAAACCCGTGCCTTTTACTCTGATCCTCCAAGCATCGCCAACCACTTTAAGGAAATCTGGGTGGTCACAGATGTAAATCATCAATCTTCAGACCACACGCCTCTTATTCTCAACATGCAAAATCAAGAACAGACTCAGAGTAAACCGTTTCGTTTCTTCGGTCACAGATGTAAAATTATATATATATATAGGGTAGGATCAAGTGAAAACACTTAAAAGTGGTAAAAACTGAAAACCAGTCAAAGGTATACATATTATAGCAAAAGGGATACATATTATCTTATAGAGTGTACATATTTTTTGTGAAGAAAAAAGTTCATATTATTTACAAAAATGCCATTCAAATATGTATCCCTTTTAAGCATATATGTACCCTATTTAGCAAATGTCTAATTATATACCAAAAGGGAACCAAACACAAGAGCCGGAAATTAACTCAAGCCCAAGCAACCTCAACAGACTGAGGTCCAACCAGACACCACCTCACATAATAAGTAGGTCTTTCATTCTATCTGTACATCTAGTAGAAACTCTAAAAATAATATCTCTAGCTGTCGGGTTGGGGTTACAAAAATAAATATAAAAAAAAACAAAATTTCGCTGCTTCCAAATTCCATAGATCATCTCAGTCCAGAGAGCGACAACATTTTTTGCTCGATCGATCTTCTTGTTATTTAGGCACTGCATTAGGTTGATCTCCTCCTGGATGCTGCGAGTATCAAGCTTAAACTTTAGACTAGGGGATGCAAAGCTCCTTTTTATGATGTTTCTCCAACTCAGTTTGGGGAATTCTTCTATGAACATATTATAGGCTTTCCCAATGGAGAATTTGCCTCTATTAAGAAAGATATCGCAGCTTCCCTGTGGGGTGATGACACTTCTCTGTTTAATGATCTTTTTGAAGATCCAAGTAACATGCATAGATACGGAAACAGTGAACACATCTTTGCTTTTTAGATAGTAGCTATGAACCCATTTCATCCACAATTTCTCTTTCTTTTGAGCCAGATTCGAGAGGTGCTTTAGGAGGGCGACCTTACTCTACTTGTGCATATCTCACAGGTTCATACCATCATAGGAAAGCACCATCTGATCCCAAGCAACAGATGCTTTCGTAGAAATGCCTTCTTTTCCATTCCAAATGAAAGATCTACACACATCAACTATCACTTTCATGAGGTTTTTAGAAAGGTAGAAGATTTAAGCCAAAAAATTCTCTACCCCTCTAAGAACGCTACGCACCAGCTGAATTCTCCTAACATAAGAGAGGAGCTTGGAGGACCACTAATGGATTTTACCTAGGATTTTATCAAGTAGAGGACGACAATCATGTAAGTTGAGCTTCCTAGAATGGAGAGGGACACCAAGATACCTAAAGTGGAAGGATCCTGATTCCATTTGAAGGTACTGCAGGATGGCGTCAAGGACCTGAGCAGGAACCCATACAGTGTAGACATTACTCTTTGCAGGGTTAGCTTTGAGGCCCAAGGAAGCAGAGAACGCGACAAAGGTTGTCATCATAGTCTGCACCGACTTCAAGTCTCCTCTACAGAACATAAGTAAGTCATCTACAAACATAAGGTGTGTGAGGTTCACCCGGTTAAACTAGGGTGGAAGTTAAAGTGCTCATTACCCTTAGGGTTATCCATGATCCTCGACAAGTATTCCATACCAATGGCGAATAGTTTGGGAGAAAAAGGGTCTCTCCTTGGCGCAACCCTTTTGCCACTTTGAAAGGCTTAATCGGATCACCATTGAGTAACAAAGAGAAACAAACGGACGATCGAAACTTCATGATACAGTTGACAAATCTAGGAGGAAATACCATTTCCTCCATGACTTTCTTTAGGAAGTTCTAGCCAATAGATTCGTAAGCTCTCTTGAGGTCCGCTTTAAACATGCAACTGGGGCTATTATTCTTCCTAGTGTAACCTTTAATGATTTTCGCAACCAGAAGAATATTGTCGGAGATTTACCTTCCTAGGATGAATCCTGATTGAGCAAGGCCCACCACTTTGTCCACTACTTTTGCAGTCTCTAAGTTAGGATAAGCGAAATGATCTTGTGGATAACATTGCAGCAGGCAATTGGTCTGTAGTCTCCCATAGTATTGGCATTACTCTTCTTGGGGATAAGAGTAAGGGTGGTGCAGTTTATGGGAGGGAAGAGGACCCCATCTAGCACTACTACAAATGGTCACTTGTGCCACTAACTATGCCACGAGAATTCAAAATTTGTGGCAAGTTTTGATCTTGTCACGAGAAAAATAGGTTTCAAGACAATATCACAATCATATCCAAAATTTTGCCACAGGCAAAACTATATTGTGGCAAAGATGGACTTGTGCCACAAATTATACCACGGGTAAATATATATCGTGGAAAATAAACACTTGTGCCACGGGTTAATATATACAGTGGCAAATAAACACTTGTGCCACGGGTAAATTAATATCGTGGCAAACAAGCACTTGCGCCACAAATCATGCCACGGGAAATTTTTTTGTGGCAAACAAAAACTTGTACCATAAATTATGCCAATGCTAAATATATGTCGTGACAAAAAATTTTATGCCACCAGTTATGTCACGGGTAATATTATACTAAGACGACTAATTACGGCGTACAACAACAATAATAATAATAATAATAATAATAATAATAATAATAATAATAATAATAATAATAATAATAATAATAATAATATGTCATCCATGTAGGTGATGAAATCACAACAGACCAGGCTAGAATCCAGGAGATTTTCCAAACTTACTATAAAGATCTGCTGTGTAACGACATCAAAGATAGACGACCGATCATTATGAATGTTGTTCATCAGGGCACAATCCTCAATGAGAACCACCACCAGTTGCTCAATCTCCAATTCTCCCCAGAAGAGATTAAGAAAGCCCTATGGAGCATTCCTGTTGATAAAGCTCCTGGCATGGATGGTTTTAACAGCGGCTTCTATAAAGCAGCGTGGCCTGTGGTAGGTGCAGATGTAGTCAAGGCAGTCCAAGATTTCTTTACTACAGAGACTCTCCCTAAGGAATGGAATATTACAGCAATCACCCTGATTCCCAAGACCCAATGCCCCAAGGGGCCAGGTGACTATCGCCCTATCTCCTGCTGTAATGTGGTCTACAAATGCATCTCAAAACTCATCTGCAGCCAGCTCAAGCTAGTCCTTGGCACCATTATCAGCCCCAATCAGGGGGCTTTTGTCGAAGGGCGCAGCATCCTCCTCTGCCAGGACATTGTGAAACATTATGGGAGAAAGTATTGTATGCTCAGCTGCCTCCTGAAGATGGACCTCCGTAAACCCTACGACACCTTGAACTGGGCCTTTCTCAAAGACATGATGGTTGCCCTCAATTTCCCACCTAAGTTCATCAAAATTGTCATGGCTTGTGTGACTTCTACCCAGTATTCCTTGCTGATCAATGGCGTTCCTACGGCTTGCTTCAAAGCTAAGCGAGGCGTCCGACAAGGGGACCCCATGTCGCCCCTCCTCTTCGTTATTGGTATGGAGTACCTTTCCAGGTTACTCAAAATTGCGGGGGAAAATGAAGGCTTCACGTTCCACCCTCGCTGCAGCAGAATGAAGCTTAACCACCTTGTGTTCGCTGATGATCTAATGTTATTCTGTAAAGGGGATATGCAATCTATCGAGATCCTTCTCCAAGGGATAGAAGTATTTTCTGCTAGTTCGGGGTTATGTGCCAACAATGCCAAGTCAGGGATTTTTCTAGCTGGGGTTAATCAGGAGTTTAGGAATCATGCAGCTCAATGCCTGGACTTCACCTTTGAGACCCTCCCCGTTCGCTACCTTGGGATGCCCCTCACATCCAAAAGATACACCATTGCTGATTGTGAGTATTTAGTTGAAAAATTGACGAGCCGAATCAGGTCTTGGTATGCTAAGTCTCTATCCTACACAGGCCGCCTCCAGCTCGTCAACTCTATCCTCATGAGTGTTTCCAATTACTGGAGCTAGACTGTCATCCTCCCCAAAAAGGTTCTTCACCAGATTAACAGTATCTGCCGCTCTTACTTATGGCATGGCGTTGCTGATTGTAACACGCCGGGAAACGTCAACTGGGATAAAGTGTGTAGACCCAAAAAAGAAGGAGGTTTAGGAGTGCGCAATCTTTACTCCTGGAACCTTGCTGCTGTTGGCAAGATCGCATGGCATATTAGCACAAAGCAGGACTCACTTTGGGTGAAATGGGTACATGGTATTTATATAAAGGGGGGTAGATGGGACCTTTTCAACGCCCCAGCCACCGCAAGCTGGGTCATCAAGAAGCTCTGCAAAATCAAGGGGATTCTGAGCCAGTGGATGAACATCAAATTTGAAATAACACCAAATTTTTAAGTATAACACCAAATTTTTAAGCAATAAGTATGTTACTAGACAATACTCATAAACATGACAAAAGTACATCAATATAAACAGTTTGAAATAATACCAATAAAAAAAGTGATTTTATGTGAAAGATAAATAATCTTTTAGCATTACTTTTTATTTAGACAAAAAAAAAAAAGCACATACAACTTTTAATATCAACTAAGGTATATAGACTTAATGCCCATGAAAAATAACTTATCATAACCTTAATTAAAACCATATTTTTATAAATGATGAATGATAATATACTAATTTAGAAGTTCAATAATCTATTTAATATTAATTAGAAAGTTAAAAATCTTGGGACCTGGGACGACTTAAGTTTTGGCTTAATGATGACTCGATCCGAGGAAAATAATCCGATTCGAGTGCGAGGAAAAACTCATCCGACTCTGACTCCGACTTTATGATTCGAGTCCGAGTTAGAGACGGACCAGAGTTGGACCTTATTAAAAATCCGAGACTCCGACCCGACTTCAACCCTGAAGGAAACCCAACTTTGAATTTGACTTTTACACCAATATTTTGTTTCCTTTAAAACTCTAAACGTGACTAATTCAAGCTCTCTCTCATACTAATTGTAATTTTTAATTTTGAAAAATTACTTGGTATTTTTATTTAGATTAATCAATCAGAATACGACAAATTAGATCAAGAGAAATAAAATATTTTAAATCAAAATGCGAGAAAATTTTGTTAAATTTTAGTTGTAGAACTATTTCTCTTATCAAACTTGAATTCAAAGTACATATTTATTTGTTAAATTGTATTTGAAAAATATATTTTGTTAATTTTGTATACTTTAAAATCATTAGTATAATATCACAACGATATTGTTTGATATTAATCAGAATCCGTTGGAGGTCCGAGAGTCCGCTTGTCCGAGACGAGGCAAACTTGGAGTATGCATAATCCGACTCCGAGTGGAGGTGGAGTGAAAAAAAAAGTTCAACTCCTATTCGGAGAAAAGTCGGAGTATGTATAATCTGAGCAGAGTCCGACCCATCCCTAACTTATAATGTGTATGGAGGCTTTGATTAGACAAAGGTAAGGTTGCCAGATTTTCTCCCAAAATTGCTCAAAGACAACATCTAAAAGGCTAACTACTATTCTATTTATCATCTTAGCAATAGTGTTGGATTTTTGGGATTTTTTTCCCAACTAACAAATTTTACATATTTTTTTTTTTAAAAATACAACACTTCTTTCAATATAACAAAGAATTTTTAAGCAAATACTGTATTACTATACAATATCCAGACAGTACATCAATATAAACAATTTTAAGTTATCTCAATAAAAAAAATTAAATTTATCAAAGCATAAATAATTTTTACACAGTACCTTTTTTGGTATTTGGAGAACAAAAAAATTTCATTAATCCAAACCAAGAAATACAAACACCAACGAAGGTAACAAGATCTAACCCCCCAAACTGCATCAGTATTAAGAAGACCCCCCACCTTCTAGGAAGCGTTGAGTCAGCTCACTCTTCATGTGCAAGAGTTAGGAAACGAAACCTCAAAAAAGACAAACAAAATATAAGCTAAACATGCTCAAACAAATTCTGAGCCCATCTATTGTTATCTGACAAGGTTGGATGAAGAGAGAGAATCCTCCACTTCACCTCCAATTTAATCATTTTTATGACACATTCAATCGAACTCACACACTTGTGCCACACTGCCTCGTTCCGAGCACTCCATATATGATAAGAAAGGCTGCAGATACTTGCAAAAACAACTTTCCTTCGAAGAGAATCCAATCTTCGTCTTCTAATAGAAAGCTTATGCAATGAGCTAGTGTTGAACTGGAGACCAAGCCAAGACTTTAAATTGCGAAAACACGTCATGCTAAATGGGCAATCAAAAAACAAATGATCCGAAGACTCAGGATGAAGATCACATAAAGGGCATACATTTGTAGAAACAACTCCCATCTCACAGCTGGGCTAGTATCTAGAATTTGCTATAGAAAAATCCAATATCATAACTCGACTTAATAACCCAAGGAAGAAGTTTATCTTTCACCTTGCATAGCTTCTTGAAAGATCAACTTGATGAAATAGGTGGGTTAAAGAGCCGCCAAGAGGCCCCTTTGGTGTACACACACTATGCACCCATAATACCCATAATGACTCAAGAAGAGTGTTAACATGCTAAGCAAGTTTCCCTATAGTAACCAAATTCCAGCTCTCTAAATGTCTAAGGCCAAGACCGCCTTCCTTCTTTGGCCTACACAAGCTATTCCAATTGACATTGTCAGGATTCGAATTACCATGATCAACATGCCAAAGAAAGGAACGACAAATGGCATTAACTCTATTGATAATAGCCTTAGGGAGGATAAGCAACCGACACTAGTAAGAAGAGATACTCATAAGCACAGATGAAACTAGTTGCAGACTAGCAGCATAAGACAAGTGTTTAGAATACTAGGAATGAATTCTAGCAGTCATCTTATCAACAAGTAAATCACAATCCGCAGCTGAAATTCTCTTTTATGTAAGAGGAATACCTAGGTATCGAAAAGGTAAATTCCCCAAGGGGAGGCAAACCTCAACAGCTATACTATCTAAGGGGCTTGGGAATGCCAGCAAAGTAATCAACACATTTGGCTAAGTTTGCCTGAAGACTAGAAGATTTACTAAATGTTTCTAGACATTGACACAACAGCTTAGTGGACATGGAATCTCCCTTACAAAACAGCATCAGATCATCTACAACACAAAGGTGGTTAATCTTCAACTTCCTACATCTAGGGTGAAAACTGAACTGCTTATTCCCACCCAACACCACAAGAAGCCTGAACAAATACTCCATTCCAATCACAAAAAGAAGGGGGGACAAAGGATCTCCTTGCCTAAGCGCTCTCTTAGGCTGAAATATGTCCGAGGGATTACCATTCACTAAAAGTGAGTACTTGGTAGAAGAGAAACAAATCATGATAACTATAACAAAGTGATCAGGTAAATTAGTGCAATCAACATGTCCCGAAGGAAATCCCAATCCATGGAGTCATAGGCTTTCCTTAAGTCTACCTTAACAAGGCAACTAGGCAAACAATGCTTTCTTGAGTAGTGCCTAACAAATTCTTGACAAAGGAGAATATTATGAACTATATTCCTTCCGGCTACAAAGGCACCCTAAGTCTGACAAATAGTATAATTCAGAACCAACCTCAATCTAGAACAAAGCAGTTTCGAGATACACTTATATAAAACATGGCCGCACAAAAAAGGTCTAAAGTCCCCTAGACTAGAAGGGCATGGCACTTTGGGCTCAGTGTAATGGTAGTAATATTCCCAAACTTCAAAAGTTTGCCAGTTCGAAAGAAGGATTGAATGGTAGCAACAATGTCATCTCCAATCACAGGCCAAGCAGCCTTATAGAACTTACTGTTAAAGCCATCTAACCCCGGAGCTTTGTTGTCATTAATACTCCATAAAGCACCCTTGATCTCCACTGCATTGAACGATGAATCAAGCAATTTACTCATCTCAATGGATAAAGTAGGCCCCGTATTAATCACCTGTATATTAATCTTCCTCCTATCCTTCAGCTGAGAGCACATAAGGTTAGAGTAAAAGGATAAGAAATCATCATTAATCTCAAGAGGGTCACTAATAGAATTAACATCAACAACGAGAAGATTAATTCTATTAGCCAATCTTCGTTGCTTAATACTATTAAAGAAGAGAGCAGTGTTCTCATCACCATGTTTCAACCAGTCAATCTTGGCCTTCTGACGCATAAAAGAAGCATAGTCCTCTTTAGTAGCTTTGAGAGATTGGGCCTTCACATACTCAGTATGAGCAAGCTAAGAGTCAGTAGGGCACTTGTGTAGGGCCTCTTCAGCCTCAAAAAATTCCTTCTATGCTTTAAGGAGCATCACCTGGACAGGCGTATGTTGATAATGTTGCATGAATTGATACTCAAGTAGCTTAAGCTTTTGCTAAATTTGATAACTAATAACACCAGGAACAGGAGTTTGCCACGTCTCCTTGACAATTTCAAGAAAGGAATCCTTCCCAGCCCAAAAGTTGAAGAACTTGAAAGGTTTCTTCCCGCTAATCCGAGGATAAAAATTTACAATAACAGGAGAGTTATCATAGTCACCTTCAGGTAAGAAGGAAACTTCAGCAGAAGGGTATGAATTTTTCCATAGGTCGTTGCACATTGCTCTATTAATCTTGGAAAGGACCCTTGCACAACCAGCCCGCTTGTTATTCTAGGTAAAAAAGCGACCATTATACTTCATATCATGAATATCACAAGCCATCATAAAGTTTCTAAGAGGAAGAATTTCAGGAGGTCTTACAACTTGAGCAATTCTTTCATTAAAGTTTGCAATACAATTAAAATCACCAAAAAAGATCCATGGCTTAGAATACACACCACTTTTTATTAACACCACCTCCCCCCCCCACCACCACCAAAAAAAAAAAAAAAACACACAGTACTTTAATATCAATGAAAATATATAGACTTAACATGACCCATAAAAAATAGTGTATCAAAATATTAATTACAAGCATATTCGTATAAATGAATGATAACACACTAGTTTTATAACATGGGCAATTTATTAAGTATTAATTGGAAAAGTTCAAGAGGCTTTGATTAGACAAAAGTAAGGTTGCTAGATTTTCTTCGAAAATTACTTAAGGACAACATCTAAAAGGCTAACTACTATACTATATATCATGTTAACAATGCGTTGAATTTTTATTAATTTTTCCTGATAAAACAGTCATACTACGTTGTAAAAAAAGTGCAACACATTTTTAGGCTAACAAACAAATTTGAATCAACAACTATTTTCAAAATTTCATGAAAAATTTTGAACTTAAGAGCAAAATTGGTAAGAAAAATAACAAAACCAAGAAAATAAAGGAAAATTTAATTTACCCAAAACAAGTCATTCGACTTTATTAAATTGGTAACAATTTTGCAAAAGTCTTTATACAAAGGAAAAATCGAAAGTCAAATTAGTGCAATAAAATTTATTATGTCATTCATGAATTATATATTTTATATTTTGGCATCAGTCAAATAAACTTTTTCTCTTCTAATTAATTCTTTCATAGAATTCAATTCTTTTCTGTTATAACACGTATAAATTGTTTTATGTGCTCTGGATAGCCTATGTTTTCAGTATTTCTACAGGTTAAAATAATTTCCTATTTGTATCCCATCACTTTTATTTATGTTATTACAAAATACTCAGAAATAGATAGTCCATTAATTTCTTTATAAAAAATTATAGTATCAAATCTATAACTAATACTAAAACAAAATACCGTTGATGTCATCATTTGTTAAAATTTCTTACGTGTCACAATCTCAATAAAAATTTTCTCTCTAAAACACAATGATGATGTCAGTGCATTTATTACTGATATTTATAGCTTTGTCTTTTTTATTTCTTAATTATGACTAATATTATCAATATTAATTGAATTTTTTTACTTTTTAGGTCATATCATTTTAATATATGATAAAATCATATATTTTATTTTATTTTCTTTCAATTACTTATAAAATCTTTATAATGTTATTTATTGAATGAGTATAGGATATTTTGAGATGATTAAAACATAAATCCATCAATTTTTTATTTTTAATTTAAATAAACATATCAAAAAATTTAATAAACCCGTGCATCGCACGAGCATTATCTAGTTTAAAAACTAAAACTAAATCATGAAAAAAAACATTAAAACCTATGTTCAATAAAACACCCAAAATTGATGAATATTTAAAAACTAAAACTAAATCATGAAAAAAAACATTAAAACCTATGTTCAATAAAACACCCAAAATTGATGAATATGTGCCAGGGAAAAAGCGAACAATCATGCATAATTTTTACCAGCCATATAGCTTATAATGTAATATACTTTCAGACAAAATGTTGTACACTACACATTATATATAGTCAATATAAACACATATTATTTTATACCCAAAAATAAATATTTATGAAATCCAATCCTTACAAACAATACTAAGGATTGACTAACAAAAATAATATCATTAAGGAAAAAACAAAAAAAGGGGCCAACAGTAGAAACAACCCACCGTTCAACAACTCTAAATTCCTAAAACATCATCTTTAGAAACCCAAAAAAAAATGAGTACATAAAAACTATACTACGCATCTAACTACACAGGTGTACTATCTATTTCTACAAAAACATAAACCACAATTAACCTTTCAAAAATAGGCGTTATTGGTGCTATCCTCTGAACGGACACGACTTCATCACAACGACTATTACACATGGTACCCGCATTCTCCTCTACAACCTCACTTTTCTTCATCTAGTAGGTTTTTTGATAGATAGGGCACCTGTAGAATAGCCTGTGAAGCGAACAATCTGCTGATGAAATTAAAATTTCCATAAGTGAAGACTGGTGAACATTTGCACAGTATAATGGTTGAAACACTTTAAAGGACCCATCATCTGCATCAACACCTTCGTTATCATCAGAATCATAGAAAATATCATTGTTCCACAAATCCATTGTTTTTTAATTTCACCGTTCTCAGAAAAGAAAGCAGGTAGGTGAGAGGATAGGAAGAAAGGAAATGGTTTTAAAATGATCTTGGAATGTGAAAAGAATTGATGATGGAATGGGCTTCTTATAGTAAGATGAAATAACAATGAAAAAAATAAAGAAATGAATATTGCTTCGGGATGAGTGTTATACTATTTGGAACTCTAATTATGGATTAAATCTATTGGTGTGAAAATATTAGGGATATCAACTTGATAATGAAAAGTATCATGTCATTTAATAAATTATAGCGCCATTAGTTGAAACGTTGTCAATAAAATTATTAATGAAAAGTTCTCTAGTTTTTATAAATTATTGTATACATAATTTATTTAAATGCTTATCTTTAAACTCAAAGACGATGTCTAAAGTTTATTAGTATATTATAGCACACTCTAAAATATGAAATCTTACATAATATTACAAAATTTATACTCCCTCCTATTCAGCCTAAATTTCCCATTTAGTTTTTCATACTTGCCGAGGGAACATTTTAGCCCTTAATATTTAAAATTATTCATAATTAAAAATTATAAAAATTTGATATTAATAAATCTTGTATTGAGAAGAATCAAACAAGATCCCACATGTCTATATTTTAACTTATAGCTTAAAAGTAAAATACAAATTCAGAGTGATGAGTAAATAGTGCCGAAAAATTAAATGGGACATTTAGGCTAAATAGGAACTAGTATTAAATAAAATATATATTGACCGACAATAAATTAATGATGTAAAAGAGTTTAAGAAATTATTAGTGTAAAGTTTTTTTTACATAATTGTAATATAATTATGTATATGAACATTTTAGAAAATTACTTAAAATAATCATACCAATTACAGTTTTATGGGTAAAAAAATTTTATAAACAAAATTTGAAATTTAATCTAATTGTTTACCATATTTGTATAGATAAATAATTTATACTAAATGAATACAAATGGCAAAGTAATTTTCTGGTTGGGTATAGTTCTGGTAACAAGTACTTTCTGGGAACATATTTACATGACATTTGTATCCTTTTGCACGGAAATGTTTCAGGCAGCAAATATTCCCCTTTCCTCGCAATTCTAATATTAAAATACATTTTCCGTTGCTTCTATTAATGGGACCATACTTTTTCTAGCATCGTATGTTCTGGATCTATGCACCGTCTGGGAACATACTAGCTTTTTTGAAGACTCTTTGTGAAAAGGAATAGTTCTTTATAGCCAGGAACATATGTTTCCAAAGAAAGATAGCTAGGTCGCCGGCAAGTGATTCTTAGAAAGTAGTTACTGTCACTAACATATGCTATTACAAATTCAATTCTTTTTATATTAATTTATTATGAATTGTTTATATTATTTTCTAATTTTTTTTAGGAAAAAATATAATCAATTTATATTCTAAAGATATATATGATCTGGGGGCGTACAATCTCTAAATAAATGTCTCCTGTGAGCATACATTCTGGCAACAACTAATACCCTTGCCTTGAAGGTTTACGCACAATTCTGCTTGCTTATACTATTCACAATCCCAGCAAAATTCCTAACAAGTTATAATATATAGGTATTTGTCAAAAACATTACACAAACTAGATTTATAAAGTTATGAATTAAGATTTCTTTTATTTTTTGTTTATAGCTCGAAGCCTTTTACATTATTATTTTAAATAATCATAGCACTCTGATCTGCTTTACTTCTAGCAACATTCAATATCTCATTCTGAAGATTATGATAATAAAATTCATTTCTTTGCGCACCCTATGTTTCTGTCAACATCTATGTGTAGCAACATTTGATCCGACAACATATATATTCTGGAAAACAATTACTGGCAATAAAAACAACCCTTGATTGATGGCTAAAATGCGATTTTACTTGCTTTTGCTTTTTAACAATTCCACAAACATATTTCTTAAAATACATATGTAGCTAGAAAATGGTGTCAGGCACATGGCCTACCAGAATATGAATACTTTATATCCAATCAATTTGATTGGATATAAAGTATTCATATTCTTTTCAATTTATATTAGAAAATAATATAAATCATTTATATTAAAACGATACAGAGGAATAGCTTGTTTTTCTTGATTGCCTATGTTTCTGGCAAAACATGCTTCCTTGAAACATATCTATTTGGTATTTTGCATTTTTGGGGAAGATATTCTAATGCAAGCAAAAGTTTTGGCACTAACCACTTGTGTTTCCTTGAAGGTTGAAGATCAATTATACTGGCTCTTATTTTCTACAATTCCACAGATAAACTTAATAACTAAAAATATATAGTTATTTATCAAAAAAATTATCCTAACCCCATTTATAAATCGATGAATTAAGATTTCATATTTTATTTTGTTTATATATACGAAACCTTTACATTGTTACTTTAAATGATCATACCACTTTCATTTTCTTCGATTATAGGCAAGTAATTTCTTTTTAAGAACATTATAAAAAGGAATATTATTTATTTTCAGTTACATAAGTTTTAAGATAGCATATGGTGCGAGAAATATACGTTTACCAGAAATTGTTTTTTATTTATATTGATTTGGTATGATTTATTTATATTATTTTTTTATTTAGTCTATAAAAAATTATAAGTAATTCTTACTAAATCAAAACATGTGGGTATCTAGCATTTGGTGTCGTGTATATCTGGCATCATTTACGTTTTGGCAACATATACATTTGCTATCCTGTTTCCTAGGAGTATATACTTTTGCCAACAACCACTACTTTTTTCCCCTGGAGGTTTACTTATACATTTGCCGCAAAATGTAAAATAATATTCAATGTATAGTACACATAGCTAAAATGTAGCAAGTCTTCTAATGAAAGTTTTGAATAGAGAATCTTATACCATTCATGCAATTGTGAGCTCCAAGATCTATTCTATTCCTCTTTACGAAGAAACATCAGAATCATCTATATCTACAAGTGACTCTACATCAGCTAAGACAAGCAGTTGATTTTGTAGTCTTAGTTCACACACCTTGGTGATTTTGCTTCTTTGTGATTTTTGTACATCATATTGTTGAGGTCGTTTATGTAAACATTTATCCTGCTCATTAGGATCTTCACAAATCTTGGTAAAACATTCGTTATTAAACCAATCAACCGTCAACTGTGAAACCATATCAACTAAATTATAAACATGAACAAGTATTATAATACCATTCGATTATACTAATTCATATTAGTTAAGTTATATATATGGAATTTAGGTGAACCTAAAAAAATGACACATACTCTTATTAGACATATTTGAATGTTTAAGCTCATAATTTGTTTACAGGAATTATTATGAAACCATTGAATTGAGTTTGAATTATGATATGATTTATCAAATGAAAAAGCATCTTTCAAAATGAATTTACTCAAACTCAAATGTTTTAACAACTTGTTTGACGGGCACTAGAGTGTTATACTCAGCCTTTTGCTGATACTATGCTTTGTATGTTTTCCTATGGTTTTTATTTTTAGAGTGAACCCCCATGGCACCTCGACGGAGAAGTGATATGCGAGTGAAGAATGAACTTGAGTTGGAGTTTGACTCCCTCTTGTTTAGATCTCTTTATTGTATCCGAGAGAGTATAAGTATAGTTGTTTAGATTTAGACTATTTTAAAGATGTAATTCAAACTTCAGACTTATCTCGATTTGGTTATAATTTTCGTTTATTTTGGACAGTTAAGACTTCTGTTATTTTGCTTTGGCTTTGGTTCAAGTATTTTACTTGGACATTGGTTTAACCATTACGTAACTCCCTTAATTATGCTGGCAAAAGTGAGCTTCCGCTTGATTAATACTAAATTTCAATTAGTCTTTGTCTTCATAATTCGGGGCGGTTACAATATTATATCGTGATTGTAGTGTAAATTTGTTTCATGCTTTTGATAGTTGATCAACACTTATACAAACTTTGGATTCATGAATAGTTGTCTTGTATACCATTTAGGGCCATATTTTTTACTTGTGTATGATATTTTAGCAAACCTAGACTATTTTTTCTAAATTTGTGACATACAAACCAGTGAACCTTTGAGTTATTAAAATAGTAGTCAAGCAGGATTTGATTTTTGGCACTGCCTTTGGGTATTCGTGGACATGTTTTAAACGTGTGAGTAATTATTGAGCCTCTACCATACATTCATGTAGATTGAAAAGACTGTGGATTTGTAGCGCACTAGGCATGATTTGGCAACTTAAGTTTCGTATGGATCTAGCTGTTGGTATATGACTATATCTCACACATTTTTATTTATCATTAAACCCCATCCATTTCTAAGCTATTCAATAGCATATCCATTTCTCACACATTTCTTTTTAATAGCATACTACTTTAGCTTAGTTTTGGTTCAATTGACTATGGTTAATCATCTTTGACACTCGTAGTTATTATTAGTCTATATTTTGTTTCATTTTAATCACCATGTATGTATAATTTATGGTGATTGAATTTAATTTTTTGTTTTTATACATCCTTAATCCTTATAAGTCTCATTTTAGCTCTTGGTTGACCATGCTGTAATACAAATTTGAAGGTCAATGGCGATGCTTATGGCTCTTCACCTTATTGTTACATATTTCATATTTATCTTTAGCTATCACCAATATATATTCTTAGCAAAAACAAATTAAATAAAATAATAAAAAAAGAAAAGAAAAATTCAAACTTATTAGTAGTGCCAACTTGTGTAAACTATAGATCAAACAAGTTATTTCTATTGTTCTTTCCTTCATTTAGCATCCATTCACTCGTTATTCCATCACATTCATTGTTTTATTCAATTCTACCCTTTAGATCAGTCCACCTACTTTTAGTGAAGTCTTAACCTTTGAGTTGCCAAGTACTAAGGGAATGAACGTAACTTTAAACACTTGAGTGTGGTTGTTCATCTTGGCTAACATAACCAAAAGTGAGGTCCACTTATACCAATTGTGATTTTCGCTTGATGACCTATTTTTGAGGACAAGTTAGGAATCATGTGCGTACTTCAAGCTTTAGAATTAATAATCATAGTTTGCTAACCTGTCATACACCTTTATTTATAGGTTGTGTTCTCATATTCTTGGCTTGTGTGCACATATTTATAGGTTGCCTAGATCCATTTTGTGCATTTATGGAGTTCTAGGGTCTTACTTCCTAATCTTGATTATAAACTTTCTTGAAGACAAGCAAGGGCTTGGCTTAGGGGAGTTAGTTACCTGCATTTTATTCATATTTTATCCCTATCATTTGGCTTTATTATATTGGGAATTTTCATAACTCTACTTGCTTTATTTAGGATTCTACGCTTCGTTGGGTATTTTGGTGTTTTTGTGCATTTCGGGTAATATTCGTCAAAACCGATCACAACTCAAGTAAATTTCGCACATACAATACTCACTTAACTCTGAAAGCTCATGTAATCAAAGCCTTGATGACCCTAGTCAAAAAAACAAGGCCAAAAGGAGCTAAAGTATACCATTCAGAGCCTACTCGGCCAAAACTCGGTCGAGCCAAGCTTGCTCGAGCATAAAAAAAAGACATACATTAGAGATAGAAGCTGTGTAGGACTAACCTCAAGGCCGCTCGACGCGGTGAGCGATGCTGGCTCGGGTCGAGCGAAAGTACAATTTAGTTCCAATAGCTTTAGAATGTCAACATACGCATTTCAATGGGTCAAGCGAGCTTGTTCGATCGATCAGACAGGTCGAGTGGAGCCTTTCTTGGTGACTGCTCTGTTTTTAAAGATTTTGACAAGTGTACCTAATGCTCGCTCGACTAGGTCAAGCGGATAGGCTCGGGTCGAGCGATTTGTGCGGTTAATAATAATGGCGCTTTTAAAAGTTGCGGATTAGGTTCCCTACCCTTTTCTTCTACCTCTCATATTGTACTGCTCCTCCACCCCTATTTGCTACCCATTTATAGCCTACTTATCAAACTTTGATGGGTGGTGGAGAAATTGTGAAGCCACCACTAACTACTTGTACTTCCTCCTATAAATAGAGAAGAAAAAGGCTCAAACAAATCATCCATGTTCTTCTACAACTTATGTTCTTAATTTTAAGCTTTCATTAGTGAGTTTTAATCTTCCTTTATGTATTTTCATTGATTTATTCTCGTACTCATAATTGCAATTTCTATTCAACACTTATTAAAAGGTTCAAGCTAGCTTTTGATTAGTTCATCATAGAAGATCATTTGATATATTCATGTAATTGAGATTAAGTCAATCTATTAAAGCATTTCATTAAACATTTGGATTGCTATTGAAGCTTATGGAGTTTATCATTGGCATTCTTTAGTTTTTTAATTGATTATCTTCCTTGGATTGAATTCCAAGCTTGTAATTTCTATTCTATATACTTTATTGCTTTTGATTTTTTTTATTAGTACTTATCATGAATTTAATGTCTTTAGTTATGTTTAACTTCAATATGAGTGAGTAGTTCATTTTGGTTTAGACTAGGTATTATCACTATGTATATTGTCTAAATTGCTTTTTTTTACCTTTGGCTTTGTTGTGTTGTTTATTGTTTGAGATGGATTTTGCTATTATCGTTGTGTCATTAGATTGATTCATCTCCATGAGAATAGGTAGATGTTGTTTATTGTTCAATGTGTGCTCCATGTCTTAAAATGTGCTTAGCTCCATGAGAATAGCTAGTTAAGTATGTTTTTGGAAGCTTTTGTTGCTCGAGAGAGAACATTAGTATCTACGATACGTTCTTCCCCATAACCCATATCCATGACCTTAGGTTGAAGATTAATAAACACTACTTTCGTGAGAAAGTCTAGCCTTTGCCTCTTCATTATCATATTACCTTTCATATGTTTGTATTTCCTTTAATTTTATGTTCTTGATAAATTGGCATCTTTACTTGTTTTATGCTTTGTTTTAGCTTTAGTCTTTATTTGCTTGCTTATTACACCGACAAACATCTATATATATGTTGTTGAACCGTCTAATTTATCGAGAATCCCTTGATACACACCCCACTCCTTGTGGATTCCACCGGTACTTGCCGACGTACTACGCTATGCCATGCACTTGTAGTATTACTATTAAAGGACTTAAAGTCCTGATCAGAAAGAAAGAACGATGAAGAGAAGTTAATGGTGAATTTCGAATGGAAAGGGAGACGGCATTTTTTTTATTATTTTTGTTGATTTTTGAAACCCCAATGAAGAAAATGATAATGGTTAATTTCAATACGAACTATAAATCTATGTAGAAAGTAATGACGCTTTAAAGACACAAGTGTATGCGCCAAACCATTGTCATATGCTTGAAATTACGTGTTAAGTTGCGATTTTAACAGTTTTGAAGCGTTTTTGGCACTAACATATATAATACTTGTTTTCATAGTGTTTTCAACAAAACAATAGCATTTACTGCGGCTACTACATTCTTAAATTTATGGATGATATCATAGAAGCCGTGAAGAAAGTCGGGGTACAGTTTTTTAAATTATAATATTATATATATTTATTAGAAAATCTAATTATATATATGTACAAACTTTTTAATAATTTCTTTTAAATATACATAGATTATATACGACACTCCAAGGGAAACACGCGAATTGACAGAAACGGAAATACGCAAAGTGAAAGACAAAGTTGCCGTGCATATTTCTATTTATGTTGGTAGCTACTTATGTTTCGTAGTGGTGTTCGTTTATGTATATTTGTATATATTATATATTATATAATTTATTTGTATATGCACGTACAATCAAATTATATATATATATATAATTTTGATGATAATTAATGGTGATTATAGCTGGTTTACTATTGTTAAATATTTATCATTTTATAATTAGGATAATATATACAAATATTAATAAAAAAAATTTTTTTTTTTATAAAAACAACACATTGGCTGCGGTTTTGGCCCTGTCCACAGCCAATGATGTTCCCCAATATAAAAACACACTATTGGCTGCGGTTTTGGCCATGTCCGCAGCCAATAGTCTATTTTCCTTGCTGCGTTTTTTAACCGCACCCTATGTTTAAAGCTATCAGTTGCTACCACAAGTGCTTGGGTCCAAAATCGCAGCCTTTAGTGGCCTACAAACCGCAGCCTATGAGGTTTTTTCCACTAGTGAACTCTAATCCAAGAATCATACAAACAACAAGGATTGAAACAAAGTGTTTCAGGTTTCCTTTGTCATTAATCATCATGTCAAAACGTAATACATTCTGAACTATATATAAAGGAAAGAAAAATGAAAGAAAACTAACTAAAAACTGACTAGAAAACCGTGGGCATGGCCGGCCATGATACATGTGGTAGTTACTACATTTGTACGATTGTAACCTCTTGGTAACCACATTTGTCCATTCAGTAAGTAACTTCTCATATCATATCCGTCCTATGATTAATTACTTACAAAACCAAAAACAAATCCTAATAACTTACATAAAAAACCGAAAATAACTAACTAAAATAAGTAATAAAGTTTCTGATTTTTATTTGCTTACATGAAATAACTACGTAGCTAATATGGACTAAAAATTAAACTAATTAAGTAATTTATTAAAAACACAAGCTGGAGCTGTGTGACATGTTTGTTCGAAACCTCTTTGGACGTGTGACATGTTTGTTTAAAAGATCATTGTCTTTAAATTCATCCTCAAGGGTGTCGCTAACATTCTCCTCCGCTTGAAAAAATGTGCCGTCAAACTCAGAAGATCATGAATGTCTTCAAAGTAGGGACTACGATCGATGACATTTGAATGTTGCTGAAACTCCGAATTCACTGGGTAACTCGATTTTGTATGCATTATCATTGATCTTATCAAGGATATTGAACGGACCATCAAATCTTGGACGAAGCTTACACGTTCCTTGCTTATAAGAACCCAAACGAGATTGCCTACTTCGAATTGTACCTTCTTTCTTCGTTCGTCCTTGCGAGATTTGACTATCTCATTCATCCTAGTAATTCGGTCACAGAATTGCTCATAGAGCCTTTGAATTTCCAGTACGCGTTCATTTTCCTCATAACTAAACTTGGTTTCAGAACTAAATGGTGCCAAATCGAGTGGTGTCAAAGCATTGCAACCATAAACAATAGGAAATGGTCTAAGACCCGTTGTCTTGTGAGTTACTCGCTTCTATGCAAATTCGGCATGAGGCAATAATTTTTCCCATTGTGTTGGCTTCTTAGTGATCAAGGCACGCAATAGGGTACCCAATGTGCGCTTGGTGACTTCCATTTTGCCCATCGGTTTGAAGGTGACTCGAGCTGTTGAAATTTAATCTCGTGCCCATCTTGCGCCATAAGGTTAGCCAAAAGTGACTAAGAAATGTAGTATCGCGATCACGCACCATTTTCCTTGGAATACCATTGAATCGAAAAATCTCCTTGAAGTAAGGATCCGCAATCTGAACCGTATCATAAGTGGTATGGCATGGAACGAAGTGTGCCATTTTAGAAAACTGATCAACCACTACCATAATGAAGTCCTTATTGCGTTGTGTCCGGGACAACCCTAGGACGAAATTCATGCTAACATCTTCTTATGGGGCCTTTGGAACAGCTAAAGGCATTAATAATCCATGAGGAAATTTGTGTTCCTTAGCATGATAACAAGTGGTGCATCTTTGAATAAGGAATTCAACATCCCTTGATAGTCGTGGCCAAAAGAAGTGTTCCTTCATCTTGGCAAGAGTTTTGTCGATACCAAATTGACCTGCCAATCGTCTTTCATGATTTTTTTTGACGAGAAATTCGTCGATACTATGCTTAGGAATGCAAAATTTTAGTCCTTTGAACATTTACCCATCTTGAATGAAATAATTGCCTTAAGGTCGTTTCTTGAATGATTGATAGACCTTCCCAAAATATCCATCTTGTGAATAACACTCCTTAATAAATTCTAAACTAACTATGTTAGTTTGCAAATAATCTATCAAGAGATATTGTTTGGAACTTTGGATAGGGCATCGGCTCCACGATTAAGCCTGCCTGATTTTTGCTTGATACTAAAGTTGTAGGCTTGTAAGAATTCCACCCATTTGGAATGTCGAGATTGCAACTTTTGTTGGCTTTGTAGGTACTTCAAGGCCTCATGATCGGAATGGCGAATAAACTCCTTGGATATGAGGTAATGTCACCAATGATCTAGAGCATAGAACTCCTTATAATAGGTCGAGTTTTTGCGCTTAGCTTTTTTCAATTTCTCACTGAAATAAGCAAGAAGATGCCCCTTTTGAGACAGAACTGCACCAATGCTAACTCTGGATGCATCGCATTCTACCTCTAAATATCTCATCAAAATTAAGGAGTGCGAGGACAGGGGAGGTTGTAAGTCTTCGTGTTATCTCCTCGAAGGCAGCTTGGGATTGGCCATTCCATTCAAAACATTTTAGTTTTGTTATTTCCATCAAAGGTGCCATGATAGCACTTAAGTGTAGAACAAATCGACGATAAAAAGAGGCCAGACCGTGAAAGCTATGAACTTGAGTATGCTAGAAGGTGGCGGCTATTCTCGAATAGCTTAGACTTTCTTCTCATCCACATTGACCCCTTGGTCCGAAAAGATGAACCCTAGAGAGACCACAAATATCAAGAATAATTGACATTTTTCTAGGTTCCCGTACAACTTTACATTAGCAAGGAGACGGAAAACTTCCTGCAAATGTAAGGCATGATCCTCCTCGTTCTTGCGATACACCAAGATGTCATCGGAATAGACCACCACAAAGTGACCCAAAAAGGGTTTGAGGGTTTGGTTCATGAGCCTCATGAATATGCTTGGGGCGCATGTCAATCTGAAAGGCATGATGAGTCATTCATAGGGTCCTTCTTTTGTCTTGAAAGCTTTTTTCCATTCATCTCCTTCACGAATACAAATTTGATGATAACTGCTCTGGAGATCAATCTTAGAGAACATGACATAGCCCAAACCAGCATAAACAGTATAATAATACTGTCTACAAAGCACAGCAGAAGACTTATAAAATTCTGGGCTCAATCTGACTTGTAGCTCGATAGCCACAACAAACTAATATAAGAGTATTTAAAAGTTTTTACATTAAATAAGTGAATACCATTTACAAAACATTTTAAAATAATTACAATTTAATTTACAAATATCGAATTTACATATGATTGTCAAAAAGAAGTCCTCGCCTCGCACGTAAAACATAAGATAAGTAGGCATCGTCTCCACAGCAGAGTTAACCTGAAAATGGATCTACCCCCCCCCGTGAGGGATAGGCACCATCAAGGACGGTCAACAATTGAATTGTTGCTGATGTGGAAGCAAGCTCACTGACTTGACTCTGATTTGGTTCAGCTTCAATTCTTTCTTCTTGAACTTCTCTAGGGATATCTGGATTAGGAACGGTAGGCTGTTCCAGATCTGCCTGTTGTTCCTGAACTTGATTTGGTTCAGCATTCTGAACTTGTTGTTGTTCTTGTTGATCTTGCTCCTTTTGTATATATTCTTCATCGTTTAGATTTGCAAGACCTATCTTAAAATCACCTGTTTCTTGTTCACTTGTCATAAAGTTAGTTTCATCAAATATAATGTGAACAGATTCCTCAACACACATAGTTTTCGTATTGTAAACTCTATAAGCTTTACTGTGAGATGAATAGCCAAGAAATACTGCTTCATCACTCCTTTCATCGAATTTACCTATATTTCGTTTTCCATTTACATGCATAAAACATCGACATCCAAAGACTCGAAAATATGAAATATTAGGTTTAATTCCTTTAAATAATTCATAGGGGGTTTTAGAAGTGATTGGTCTGATTAGTACACGATTTAATATATAGCATGCAGTATTTACGGCTTCGGCCCAAAAATTACTAGGTAGAGCACTAGCTATCAACATGGTTCTAGCCATTTCCTCTAAGGTTCTATTTTTACGTTCCACTACACCATTTTGTTGTGGTGTTCTAGGTGCGGAAAAATTTTGACTTAAACCATGCTCATTACAAAAGTTCATAAATCTTGAATTTTCGAATTCCTTACCATGATCCGATCTTATGTGGACAAGTTGATTGTTACTAGATTTTTGAATTTTAGTGGCAAAAGCAACAAATTCATCAAAAGCCTCATCTTTGCTAGATAAGAATATAGTCCATGTAAATCTACTGTAATCATCAACAATAACAAAAACATATCGCTTACCACTGCGACTTTGGATTCTCATTGGTCCACAAAGATCCATATGAATTAATTCAAGTGGCCTTGAGGTGGTCACGACATTTTTGGGTTTGAAGGATGACCTTGCATGTTTTCCTTTGGCACATGGATCACATACTTCATCCTTTTGAAATTTAAGGGACGGTAATCCTCTTACTAGGTCTTTAGATCGTAGAGTATTAAGCAATGAAAAACTAGCATGACCTAATCGTTTATGCCAAAGAAGAGGATCATCTTCTATAACGCTCAGACACGTTAGACTGGTTTTAGGAACAGTGTGCAGGTCCACCACGTAGGTGTTCCCTTTTCTGATTCCTTCCAGTATGGTGTCACCTGAGTCGTTCCTAGAAATCATGCACTTTTCAGAAGTAAAGTTTACAGAGTTACCTTTGTCGCAAAACTGAGAAATACTTAAAAGATTGTGTTTTAAATTTTCAACCAAAAATACATTGTCTATAACATGGGAACTTGACCTTCCTATCTTTCCTTTCGCAATTATTGCTCCTTTCATGTTGTCGCCAAAGGTCACAGTTCCTCCATCATAGGCTTCCAGTGAGAGAAATTTTGATCTATCGCCTGTCATGTGCTTGGAACAGCCACTGTCGAGATACCATGAGCTGTTCCCCCTCACTAGAACCTGCAAAACGAACTTAGTTGTTAGAGGGTGGAACCCAACCATCCTTGGGTTCCATGTCGATTATACATGAATCATATTTCTTAATCCAAACTCTATCGACATATATTTGGTTCGTTTTATTATGCTGTTCCTTTTTTAAACATTGGTGTTTCAGGTGCCCCGTCTTGCCACAAAAGGAACAGATCTTACTACTTGGGAGATCGACATAAACCTTTTTCTTTTTATCATATTTATTATATCCTAAACCTTCAGTTCCTTTGGTTTTAGCATTAAGAATCCATTTGGGAATTTCTTTGATTTTCCCTTTTTCTCTTGAATTTAATTCAAGCCTAAGTCGTTCATTTTCATATATGGCGGATTCTAGGTCTAATTTCATTTTATTAAAAACGCATTTAATCTCCTTATTAGACTCATTACTCAATTCTATTTCTAACAACTTATGTTGATTTAATTCAATGTTTAACATGATGTTTTCTTGTTTAACCTTATCTATAGCTTCTTTTAACATCACGTTTTTATCAAGTAAATCAAAGAATCGAGTTTGCACATCGGACCTAAAGGAGTTTAGGTAGGATATTTGGTCTTTACTAGCCTTAAGGTCTTTTTCTATGTGGAGACAGATGGCTGTTCTTTTATCTAGATTATCTTGTGTCTCCGAGATCATTTTAATCAATTTATATTTATCCAATTTGAATAAGTAATCAGGAAATGAATTAGAAGACAATACCTCTTTTCCTTTGGACTTCTCGTCATGTGTAGCCATAAGACAGAGATTGGCTGTTTCTTCTTCATCGGGAACTTCAGTTTCGGCCTCGCTTTCGGTTTCTCCCCATTCAGCTATCATGGCTTTGCGAAAGTCCGCTTTATTGAAGTTTCCTTTTGCTGGTTGTCTTCCTGTTTCCCTTGCTTTCCCTTTACCCTTCTCGTTCTTCCATTGAGGGCATTCTTTGATGAAGTGTTCGGTACTTCCACATTTGTGGCATTCATAGTTGGTTTTGGAATTTGAAGTTCCTCTTTCTTTGTTGTGTCTTTGATTATTGTATCTGTTATTCCTGTAGAACTTCTTAAATTTCCGGACCAACATTGCAGCCTCTTCCTCATCACAATCTGACTCTTCTTGTTCATTCGATGTCAGAGCCAACCCTTTGTTTCTGGAACTGTCAGCTGTTCCCAGATGCAATTCATGAGTCATAAGGGAACCAGCCAGCTCTTCCAGATTGAACTTTGTGAAATCTTTGGATTCTTGTATGGCTGTGACCTTGGCTCTCCAGCGATCATCTTGAGGAAGACTTCTTAGAATCTTTCGTACCTGTTCATCGGAGGGAATTAGCCTTCCAAGAGAGACAAGCTTATTTGTGATGTTCGTGAATCTAGTAAACATTTCTTGAATGCTTTCTCTAGGTTCCATAACAAATCTTTCGTATTTTGACATGAGCAAGTCAATCTTGGAACGCTTTACTTCACTCGTTCCTTCGTGGGTAACTTCCAGCAGATCCAAAATTTGTTTTGCTGTTTTGCAACTCATGATGCGATTGTGTTCGTTTGGACCCAGCCCGCAGTGAAGTAATTTGATAGCAAGAGCATTCATCTACGTCTTCTGAAATTCTTCCTTCTCATATTCTGTTATCGGTTTGGGAACAGTCTCGTTATTGGAGTTGGTAGTTGTTACCTCAAAATCTCCAACTTCGATGACTCTCCAAACTTGATAATTCTCGGCTTTAATGAAGATCTCCATCCTATTCTTCCAATATGTGTAGAATTTACCATCGAACATGGGTGGTCTCTGAGTAGAGTAACCTTCTTCCATGCGTTCATTCATTTTCATCATCTCTAATACACCAAGATACGGCTCTCAGGGTTTCCTGATCAAATGAGGAACCTGGCTCTAATACCAATTGTAGAAACACTTAGAGATATAGAACGCAACAAGAGGGGGGGTGAATTGTTGTGTCGCCTTTAGTAGTATTTTTCGCCCTGTTTCTTGCGGAATTATTTAATGAAAAATACTTAAAGCAATAAAGAGAAAATATAAAGAACTCAAAGATTTAACGTGGAAAACTTTCTTGGCCTTAAAAGAAAGAAAGCCACGACCCACTTGGGATTTAAACTTCTCTTATTAATATTTTATGTAATTACACTTCTTTATTACATAAAATTTCTCTTCTCTTCTCTAGGCCTATTCTACTTCTCCTTCTTGAATTCTCCTTCTCACTTCTCTTCTCTCTTTACACAAGATTCTCTAATTCCCCCTTAGACTTCCCCAAGTCTAAGTTTACACACTCAATAAAATCGTACAAAAAGAATTCTCAAAATGGATGTAAAAACTAAGAATAGCACAAGGAAATATTTAATGGATTAATTGGCAATTAAAAGTACTTAAAATTTCCTTTTCTTGATTTAGAACTCACGAAAATTTCTGGGCACTTAGACTGATTTTTCGTTTTTTGTGTCTCTCACCTTATGTGCCGGTTTTCTTTTTCTATTTATACACTCATGAGAGCCCTTATACCCATAAGCCCATGATCCCAAGATATGGGAGTAGTAGGCACGGTTTTTTGTGGGTAATAGATATAATACTTGGAGGTTACTCCAAGTACTTATGGGCTTTTTAACTAAAAATAGATAAGATCCTATTTTTAAGGAGCTATTTTAGGATTTACTATTTTAAGGGTTATTTATTTTAATTGCCAAATTAAATCCTTATGCTAACTAGTTTTTCACCCGTACAACTAAATAAAAAGAAAAATAAAAATATATTTTCTTAATATCTCGTTGACTATTTCTCTGACCAGTGCGCTGGGAACACTGCATTGTCTCCGTTTGGACAGTCTTCGATTTTGACCAATCTGGAACTGTTCCTATGACTTCTAGCATATGACGTAGACTTGTAATGTTCTTTCACAACTTCTTAGGTGCTATCGACGATCTTTAATTATCGGATATATGACCTATCAAAACAATCTCAAAGATAATTTGTTTGTTTGTAAAAGTTTAAGTCATCATCAAAACCAAATGGGCCAACAAACCGCAAGTGCACGTCGTACTTGTAGCTGCGGGTCAAACACAAGGAAGCTTGGGACAAGGGAATTAATGGCCTTAGTTGATTATATTACTTTAGGGAACAAAATATAGGTTGGTTGTGAACTAACAGCTAAGAATGCAATAATTAAAATGAGGTTAAGCAATATGATGATGAGATCTAGGGTGTCGAGAATCCCCTAAAGTCTTGTATGATTCAATTTTTATTAATGTCTATGAAGATCCGGATTAACTTCGTGGTCAAACATGATCTTGTTAATCTTAAACTCTCGCTCTATTGATTAACTATTAAATTCAGACCCTATTAATTCAATTCTCACGCGCTAGTTTTATTAAACGAATTAATAAGAATTTAACATAAATTTACCTTAAAGCGAAGTCGATCCCAATCTCACACACTAGTTCTATTGACTAGTCCGAAAAAGCAGATTTAATTTAGGGTTAATTAGCACAATTTAACCACATTAATCCTTAACCTCATAGACACATCCAAGAATCAAGTCATATTTCACTAATAGGTTCAAAACCCTAACCCTAGAAAAAGGACCTACTCACTAATCATGATGAATGCAATAAATACTACTTCAAAATTAATGTTAAACATGAATGATAATAAAATAGATGGCAAATTAAAATGAGCAATAATGAATAACCAAACAAAACCAACAATAAATTCAAACCAACAATAATGATGAATAAACTAACTCTTATATTAAAGGAAGATTAAAACATAAAAATGAGTACACTAGAGAATGCTTAAAACTAATACAATAATTTAAGAACAAAGGAAATTAATGGACTAAAGTAAGCTTACAAATTTGAAGGATGATTATGTCTCAAAGGCTAGATTGAAGAACAATAATTTAAATCTAATGCTAAGAGTAATTAAAATGCTAATTAATGAAAACTTGAGGAAAAACTAAGCAAAAGTAAGGAGAAGGAAGAGAGAAACCCTAATCAGCTATTAAAAGACTATTTATACTAATGAGAACAACTACACCCTAAGCCCATAAGAAAACGGCAAAGAAAATAACATCCGACTTGTTGTATAGATACGCTGAGTCGGCTGATGAAAGAAAACAACCACCGCCGATTGGGCTGTGGTTTCTGGAAAATCATTGAACAAGTCAGCCTATACCGCCGAGTCGACGGTCCCAAAAATTACCTCGTCGCCGAGTCCGCGGTGTCTTCTGGAAAAACCCATATTCTGCATCGATTACCGCCGAGTCGGCGTCCTTTCTGATAGACCTGCATTAGTGGAAACTTGCACTAGTGGAAAAAATGTTATTTGCTGCACCTCAAAGGCTACGGTTGTAGCATGACCGCAGCCAATAATCAATTTTTTTTTTGAGCCTTCAAAGGCTGCGGGTTTGCCATGACCGCAGCCAATAATCACATTAATTTTTTTTTTGAAAGAAGCCCATCTGTGATAGAAGCCCATCATTTGTGTTCATTAAAAAAAAGCCTAAGAGTCGGGTACGCAGCTATATATATGTTAGGGTTTTATTTCCTCCATTAACCTCCATTAAAAAAAACCCCTCTAACTTCGACATCTGATCCATTAACCTTCATTCTCTTCCCTTGCCCTTCTTCACCCAATATTCCTCAAAGGGTAAGTTCATTCTTTTGATTGTTTCTTACTTTCTGATTCTTATGGTTTTTGTGTGAATTTGCATTTGTAAATATATTTTGATTATAATTAATTTGTTATCATAGAATAACAAGCAAGATGCCGTTAATGGAGAAGGAAAATCAGTGGAAGGAAAAGATGTTTGTAGTTTGAAGTATTTCGAAAATCAGTAGATGTTTGTAGTTTGAAGTTTTTTGAAAATCAGTAGATGTTGGTAGATGTTTGTAGATGCTATCAAACGCTTCTTCTTGATCGTTCTTGTTGGTTTTTCTTCATATTTACATCATTTGTAACATAAATTTTGTTGTTCGAATAAAGTTCTTCGTTTAATGTTATACTTGTGTTCTTGGCTGTTGGTTCGAATAAAGTTCTTTGTGTTCTTGGCTGCCGGTTCTAATAAATTTCTTTGTGTTCTTGGCTATAAAAAAAATAAAAAATAGGAGGGATTATATGCTGCGGTTTTTCAACAAATCGCAGCATATAGTCCACTTTTTTTAAAAAAAATGGACTATATGCTGCGATTTTTTGAACCGCAGCAAATAATATTTTTCTCATCTGCTGTTATTACAAATGCTGCGGTTTTGAACCGCAGCACATATTGGCAAAAAAACCGTAGCAAATCTTGTTTTTTCCACTAGTGTTGGTGTCTTCTTTTCTTTTACGCGGAGTCGTCGAGGCAAATGGTGCCTACCTCAGCCGACTCGACTCTTGGCTACTGGAGGGCTCTTGCTTATAAAAGTGCTCTTTTGATCTTAAAACTTGGACCATTAAACGGTTTCACTTGATCTTTGAATCCTGTAGACACGATTAGCACCAAACACCCACAAAAACACATTAAAGTACTATAAGTCACTCATTCGGTCATAAATTGGACATTGAATATCGAAATAGAGTGAAAACCCGCAAAACAACCTTAAACCGCCTCTAAACATTGAAAAAGAGCATAAAAATGTAAACAATAAGTGCAAATAATTGCACTTATCAAGAGGTGATGAGGGGAGTGTGACTGCTGGGGACTAAATTTTCTAATAGATTTGTTGTGCTGTTATTGGTATTAAAGTCAGTTTGCTAAATGGTTCATTAATAGTTTTACTCAGTTGAATTTTGTGAAGTGTAGAATGCAAGGCTTTATTGTTTACTTTTACAATACCCTGGTAAAATTGGTCAAGTTAGCAGGCTACATGACAGGGTTTGATTATTGAAATAAAGGCACTTAGAGATGCAATTGAAGTTATTGAAATAGTCGTCATTGAGGTAGAATGAAAGTAAATCATAAAATATGAATAAAAAAGAGATTGATTTCCCTCATGTGGAGGAAAAGAATTCTCTACCCTTTTGTAGGGTAAATTTATACTTCAAAATAAGTGCACTAATTGTTATTTTCTATATTTTTCATTACATACTAATTGCTATTTTCCTAGTTTGAATTTTAATTACCCCTTAAACATTTACCTTCAATCCAAGCAACCCCAAACCAGAATTACAATTAGGATTGGAAAGATAAAACCTTTTATATTGAAAAATTTGTATTAATATACATATGTAAATTAAGTTCTAAATTATAAATAGTTTAAATTTTGAATAACTAATAAGATAAAAGAAAATCTTTGTTCTTTCACAAATTCTCAAATGACACAGTATTACGATGGGGCCATTTTTGTTGGGCTTGCCTAATGTACACTAGGGGTGTTCATAATAACCCAATCCGAAAAATCCGACCCGAATTATCAGGTTTCCAAAACCGGTATCCGGGTCGGGTACCCGGTTTTAAAACCGGATACCGGATCCGGATCCGGGTCACGAATTTTTGAAAACTGGGTACCCGGTATCCGGTTTTCTTTAATTATATATATTTTTTCTTAACTTTTTTCCGTAAATAAAAAGATTATGATATCTCTTAAGCTAACCTTGGATTGAATATTTTTGGAGAGCTAGTATTTGAATTTTATAATTGTTCTTACTTAAACTCATGAATAATAATATTATTCTTTCATTTTCTTAATTAATCTTTTACGAGTAATTAAGTTAAATATTTTTAGAGAGCTTGTATTTGAATTTTATATAAAAAAAATATTTTAAGTGAAATTAGAGATAAACAAACGTATGGTTGAACGACAAAACAACAAAAACATAAAAAATAAAAAACATTCTAATAAAACATGGTATCCGATTTCCGACCCGGTACCCGGTTTTGAACACCCCTAATGTACACTGATGCTCTTAAAGTGAACGCATATAATGTTAAAGTAATCATTTTGAGTTTGACGATATATTTAAGAAACCAATGTGAAACCTTTTGTGAAAAGTATTACACGTGCGCGTCTTCCCATTGTACAACTAATTATGTTATGTAAGGCAGTAGACCAGGAAAAACAGTCGATCAAACGGGTTACGGGTTGCGTCAATTTCGATTAGGTCATTTTCGTGTCAGATATTCTCGGGTTGTGTCATTCACGGGTCGGGTCACTCACGGTTCCACGTCGGTCGGTCTGACCCAAAAGGTTTATGACATATAAAATTTCAAAATTGATTTTTCCATTTATTTTTTATTGATGAACGTGTTTTGGGAAATTTCACGTGGTAACACTGAGATTTTTGATTTCCACGTGGTAACCAAAACGTTGGCAAACGTTAATTTCGAAGCTCTATGGCTGTTGTACGCCTATTCATGCGACTCACCATTTCAAATGCCATCAGTTTCAACCCTTTTCCCCAAAACATAAACCTCAACTCTACCATCTTTCATCCAATTCATATTTTTTCCCCAATTCTAAATTACAAACGGTAGAATTAGCGTTTTTATTTTGTGGAAAAAGATTGAAACTGGTGATATTTGAAATAGTGAGTCACTTAAATAGGCGTACAACAGCGACAAAGCTTCGAAATTAATGTTTGTAAACGTTTGACTCACGTTTTATGTGCAAATAGGTCATGGTGGAACAATTTAGTAAACCTCAGGGTTACCGCGTGGATTTTTGAAAAGTTTTGGATACAGCGTGGAAAACCCATGACCTCAGGATTAGCACGTAGAATTTCCCAAGTTTTTTTAATAAAAAAGTTATTTCTCATCCCTATGAGATTAATCCATATATCAATTGACACAATATTAAAGCCTTATGTTATTGAATTCAAGTTCTATGAAATCAGTAATTGTGACACTCGTGTTCTAAACTTTTAATCGCTATGTATAGTTAGATTTGTGAGATACATGTGAGATTTGAGAAATTGGATGTACGATTTACAAAAAATAGTTCGTATGCCAGGTTCATATAAATATAACGAAAATAGGGAAATTAATACTTATTTTGAAAGACTTGTAAGATTCACGCTTTATAAAAGTTATTGTGTTTATTTAAGTTGTAATGTTAGACAAAAAGGACGTTAAAAGTGTATTCACAATTTTCATGTTGGAAAGATATACAAATAACTATGTATTTATAATTCATCTTATAAGATACGCGTTTTATAATTTAGCGTAGCGAAAAATAATTAAGATGGATAAAAAGACGCTAAGTGCGTGTTTTTTGATATCAATTGATGAGTTTTAGGGTTAAAGTGATACTCAATATATCTATACTTATAACTAAAACAAAACACACTTACATCATCTAACCTCAAAACTAATGAGGTGGCAGTTTGTAAATCAAAACTTTCCCTTCAAGGAAGGATGATGATGTTATACTAATATGTTAATTAATCTTTATATAAATAGATATTACAATAATCAATATATTGGAAATAGGTTTATATAATCAATATATGTAAATGCATTAATGAAATTGTTTAATACTCCTGATCTACCTTTCAATAATCAAATTAATGTATCTAATTCACAAATGACAACAATGGAGACTTAACCTTTCATTAATTTTAAAAAGTCATTTACAAACTTATAATAATCAATAAGATAATTGAGCCAATTACATCTCAACATTAAGATAGTCTCATACAAGATAAGCTTTTTTAATTTTATATTTGTATTATTATTTAAATTATTTCATTTGATTTAATATTGTAATATATGTTCAAAATAATTTATAAATTAAATATTAAAATTTATTTTAAACATACTTTGTTATGCTTACTTAGTAAATATTAAAATAATATCAAAATAACATATTTAACATTGTACAAAACTTATAAAAATTTATTTGTAAAATTAAAATTAAATCAAATATTAGCTATTATATGCAATTATTAATTCATTGAAAATGAATAATCAATAATTTATAATTTATTTTCTTTATTTTTTAAATATTATAAAAAACAATAAAATGAAAAAAACCCTGCATCGCACGGGGATTATCTAGTATATTAGTACTAAAATAAAACACTGCTGATGACATCATCACTGGTTAAAATTGCTTACGTGTCACAAACTCAACAAAACTTTTCCCTCCAATAATCAATGATAATGTCATTGTTTTTATGACTACTTTTTTATCTTGACTTTATTAATCGCATTATTTAATTTAATAAAAACCATATATATTATTTGTTTTTTCAATTATTTATAAAATCTTTTTTTTTTTACTAAATGAGTAATATTTACTGTATTGAATATGTTGAGATGGTTAAAACATAATATACCTTAATTATAATATGATTCAAGTTGTGATTATTTTTATGTAAGTAATTATTTTTTTCATGACAAAAACTATTTTTTCGTTTAAATGTTTCTGAAATAATTTTACATATTTTTGTGTTAAATTGAATTTTGAAATGTGTTATCAATAGTTGTAATCTATCTATATCTAATACTAAAACAGAGACCACCTAAGGACACGTGTCATGTTCTGATGAGTTTAGTCCCCGCCTAAAAACTAGAGTATTAAATATGAAATAGCTTTTAATATCTAGATTATCTACTATAATAATCCCTATAATTAAGGAATTAATTACTACAACATTAATGACTTTTTTATGTCTCATTAAACTAATAATCACATTTTTTAAAGATCATTGCAACTTATGATGGAAGATTACTTCTATCTTTTTCTCAAAAAAATTCTCTATCTTTCTTCTATTCTCGTATCTAAAAACTTGGATTTTTAATTTTTAATTATCTCTCTTTATAGATTTTTTGGTTTAGCTAAATCGAATCAAAGAGAGAAGTAATGCATGTAACCAATCTCGATGAATGTGCCATATCTCCCTGCATTAGTCTATTTTTATCTTTTATTTTCTCAAATATTTATTTATTGATTTTTGATATCATATTTTTTCTATGCAAGTGAATGATTTATTTATAAATTTAAATTTTAATTACTTTTATTTTTATTATTTTGATTGATCACATCTGGATCTTTTTATTTCTAATTTAGAAAATTTTAATTTTTTTTTATTCAAATTGAGGAGAAGTAAGTCGTGTTTAGAGATGGATGAAATCTATAGAGGAGTAATTAAACTTGAGAAGAATTGACAATAACAATCGTGATATTGTTTCCTTATACTAAAATCTAAAATTTTATTTTCCTGATAGGAAAATAATAATTAAGATATAAAATTAGAATTCAATCATTTGATTATTACCTAACATAAATTTTAAACTTTTACCAATATGTATTAATGCCTGATCAATCAAATATAGTTGTTTCATGGGTCAAAAGTAAGCAAAAACTAAAGATTTTAATGTGTTGATTATGATAATATTTATACTTTAACATATAATATCGTATACAAAAAAATGGTTCAGTATTTATAGTTGATAAAAGTTGTTATAAAAGTATATTATAGTACACAAATCTATATTTCAAATTGCGTATCAATATTATTTTTTTATTCATCTTTTTTTATATTTTTTATTTATTTACTTAAAAATATATGTTAAATATGATAAAATATTAAATAACCCGTGCTTAGCACGGGCAATCACCTAGTACTTTATATAAATTAATGTAATTTATGTCAAAAAAGTTTAATAAAATTGTACATCGCACAAACGCTATCTAGTTAGTAATAAATATAATGACCACCATAATTTACTAAAAAAACCCAATAATCCAAAGATGGACAACAATTGATAATTAACAAAAAAATATGATGAAGATCGAGAATGAGATTGAACTTAGTCCAAATCCAAAAAAATAAGGAAGTATCTACGAAAGCACAAGATCTTCATCAAAACATAACATGGAATAAAAAGTAATTAAATTATTTTCCTCCATGCTTAATTCCATTATTTTTTAGGTACAAGAACCTTCTCATGATGATAATAAAGGAAGTATCATCCTACAAATTAACTAGATTCATCCTCCTTGTCTTCTAAAAAGCGAAAGTATCTTAACAAATGAAGCATAAAGTCTTTATACATTTGTATTTATGTTATTATGTATTCCCTCCGTTTCCTATTGATGTTCCCATTGGGAATATTCACGGAAATTAAGAAAAGTGAAATTTTTTAGATAGTGGAGATATTATTTTATTGAATAATAAATTTAATGGAGGAAAAGTGGGGACCACAAATATTAAAATTGTATTTAAAGAAAGTTAGTGGAAAAAATATAAGGACCACAACTAATTAAAAAATATTTTTATAAAGTTAGTGGAAAACATGTGGGGACCATAAGGAATATAAAAATGTTAAAATGAAGTTAGGGGAAGATATGTGGGGACCATAATCATTATTAAAATATTAAAATGAGGATGGGTGAGGTTATTTTTGTCTAAAATTTGTGATATAAATGAAAAGATTTGTTATGGGAACAACAATTAAAACACCCAATTAGAAAGTGAGAACTTCTTTAAGGAACAGAAGGGAGTACAATGTATAGAACACCAAATCATGCCATCTAAGTCAATGCTTTATGATCTTCTAATTATGTTATATGAGTATAGCTATAATAATTAGGAAGAGGTTAAGTAAATAATTAAGAATCAATAATTATAATATCCAAGTTAGGTAGATGTCTAAGGAACATGATAATGAATTACAAAAGCATGGTAGACAAAAGGTTAGTGACAACTAACAACAATCATTTGGAAGATACTTGTTCATATATTCTTATGAGTCTGATTTTCAATCTAATTATTTTTTATTTGTTAACATAAGATTAATCATTTAATATATATGGGTTCATTCCGATCCTCCTCTTAATTATAAGGTTAATTTGCTGAGGATTAATTATATTAATCTTATTGATAATTATAGCGGTGTGTCCATAATCTTTAAAAAAGTATTAATGGTGGATATTGTCGATTTGTATTAGGTAAGGGTGATACCGAAACTAGATCAAGCATGTCAGGAAGGTGAAGAACAAGGGAAGCTCCTATTCCTAGTATCTACTGTGTCCCAAATTGTATATTAGCCAATAGCCATCAATGTATGAACGTATAAGAAGGTTTATGAATTGTACGTAGTAGTAATTATTGAATGAAATAGATGCAATTAAATACAAAGGAGTAAAGCTAAGACTTGTCTAACCTAGTGTGTACTTATAAACTAGGGAAAACAAAGTATTTATTTGAAGAATAACTAAGATTATGCAATATACTAAAATAACAGACTAATCATTCTGAACAATTAATGATATTCACGAATCTGCAACGAAATTCACGATGAGACACAAGTAGTAGCCATTTGCTACTAACTAGCGACATGAACTAGGTGAAGGACTATGTCTGAGTTGCTTTTCCTTATTAAATAAGAAAAGTTTGCGGAAATAACATTTAAACAGTTATCACTTAATCTTTTAAAGATTAAAACTCAAATATAAACCTTATAAATTATAAAATACAAAACTGAAGCTTATTACATATTTGATACGACAAAACACTTCTAAAAGACAAAACCAAAGTCTTATGGTCTAAAAGCAAGAGAGAAGATGAGAGTACAAGTTATGATTTAAAAATTGATCCAAGTATAATGTGTCGAATGATATTCTTGATAATTCCTCTCAATCCAGCCTCTTGATGATCACAGGAGAAACTTTCATGTGTGCACCAATTCTTTATGCAAATAGTGTCACATATCACAATCTTGATGGATTGTTATGATAATAATGGATAAGGACACTTTGTTTCCCTCACAAAAGGCCCTTTCCTCACTCACAATCAAGGTTGATTCCTTGATCAATGAATGAACAATGAAGAACAAGCCTTGCTTCACTCATAAAATCAGCGAACAAACAAGATCAACAACTGTAATCTTGGAGAATTCTTGAACTGAATTACCTCAATGTTTTTATTAAAATCTGAATATGAATCAATATCTTACAATTGATAAGAGAGGCTTATTTATAGATTTCTACTATGAGGAAGGCGTGTCACATCAGCACCTTTAATACCCTCCTAAAAATAGCCAACATATAACTAACTCTAACTAACTAATTATGATTACAAGGAATGACTAAACTGACTAATTATAAGTGAATTAGGCTAATCCTTTGATGCATGAGCCTTAAGTATTGGCTTCGGAAATCTTGGCCAGCTAGGTATGTTGCTCATCATTTGTTGCTTGAGTCTGATTGAAAGATGTGCAAGTTATGCCTTGATCCAGGTATGCTAGGTCCATGTAAAACAACAGTGACCTCTTCTTCTTTGTTCAAGTTGGATGAGCTGGAATTGGTTAAGTTAGTTGAGTCTTGTGTTTGAGCATGATCACATGTTCCTATATTTGGATCACCCCCTCCTTCTTTGGATAGAACTGTCTTCAATTCTTGTTGTCCTACTTCTTCTCCTTGGTATATAGCAAGGTCCCCCATGTTAAAGGTAGTGGCGATACCATATTCAGCTCGCAGGTAAAGTTGGTAAGGATGTTCTCCAATCTTTTGTATGATTTTGAAGGGGCCAGCAACTCTACGATAGAGTTTGTTCCGTCTTAATGTTGGAAATATGTCTTTCCTCAAGTGCAGCCATACTAAATTTCCTTCCTTGAATCTCCTATGCTCCTTCAATCCTTTCTTAGTCTTTCTCTAATATTTTTCATTTGCTGCTCTACTATTTTTGTGTACTTGTTCATGTATCTCCTTAAGTGCTGCAGACTGTTATTGAGCATCAATATTCATCCTATCATTACAAGTAACATCAATTAGTGTGATAGGTGTAAGAGGATTAAAACCATAAACACATTCAAAAGGTGAGTGCTTGGTTGTGTAGCTAGGACTTCTATTCTAGGCAAACTCTACATGACAAAGTTTAGGATCTCAATCCTTGGTATTTTTGTTAACACTAGTCCTTAAAATCAACTCATGTTTTCTTATGGTGACCTTTGTTTGGCCATTAGTCTCAGGATGATATAGTGTACAGAACAACAATATTGTGTCAAGCAATCTCCACAGGGTGGTCCAAAAAGAACTTAAGAATTTGTTATCCCTATCTGACACTATGGTCTTAGATACCCCATGCAACCTTACAATCTCTGCAAAGTATTACCTAGCTACTCTACTTCCATCATCTACCTTTTGACAAGCTATAAAGTGTGCCATTTTTGAAAATCGACCAACTACCCCCATGATGTCATCCTTCCCTCTTTGTGTCTTAGGCAGGGATACTATAAAGTCCATACTGGTATGTTCCCAAGGTCTAAGTGCTACTAGAAGAGGTTTGTATTCACCTCTGTGAAAAGTCAGTTTGGCATTCATACAAGTTTCACACCTTAACACATGCTTACCTACTGTTCCAAGCACTTTTATACTAATAAAATTTTTGTGCTAGCATATGTAAGGTCTTTTGTATTCCAAAGTGCCCTCCCAAAGCATCCTCATGTACTTCTTTCACTAAAATTTGCCTTAAGGGGGTCTTGGGGAGACACAACCTATTTGCTTTGAACAAAAAGTCTTGAGTAACATGGAACTGTCTCTTAGGACTTTGCTGACATTCTTTGTAAGTGTATTTCAGTTCTAGATCTTCCAAGTATAAGGGTTTAATCATTTCAAAACCTATGACCTTTGACTCTAATAATGTTAGCAACTAATAATTCTTACTTAGAGCATCAGTAACAATGTTAGTTTTACCAATTTTATATTTATCCATAAAGTCAATGATTGTAGGAATGCAACCTACTTTGCATGTCTGTTGCTTAATTTCTTTTGTCCATTTATATACTTCAATGACTCATGATCTGAATGCAAAATGAAAGGTTGAAATTCAGATAATGAGACCAATGTCCTAAGGCCCTAAGCATTGCAAAGAATTCTTTATCATAAGTTAAGTAATTTAACCTACTAAGGTTCAATTTCTCACTAAAATAGGCTACTGGCCTCTTGGATTGGGTTAACACTGCTCCTATTCTTATTCCACTTACATCACACTCTACCTCAAAAGGTTGAGTGAAGTTTGGCAACTTAAAAACAGTGGCCTTACACATGGCTTTCTTAATTTGCTCAAATGCTTTATGTGCCTCATTAGTCCAAGAAGAACTCCCTTTCTTAATGCACTTAGTGATTGGTGTCATGATAGTACTAAAATTCTTAATGAACCTCCTATATAATGAGGCTAATCCATGAAAAGAGCTAGCCTGTGTGGCTGTGGTGGGTGTAGGCAAGTCCTTGATAGCTGCAACCATGCTTAGGTTAGTCTTCACTCCTTACTGGTTGATATTGAAACCTAAAAAACCTATCTCTCTTTGTGAAAAATGACACTTTTTCTTTCCATACAACTTCTATTTCCTTAACACTTTTAAGACTTGTCTAAGGTGGGACATGTGTTCAGTAAGGTTCTTGTTGCATATAAGTATATGATCTAGGTAAACTATAACAAAAATTCCCTAAAAATGGCCTTAAAACTTTATTTATGAACCTCATGAATGTGCTAGGAGCCCCTATGAGGCCAAAAGGCATCACAAGCCACTCATATAACCCATACTTAGTCTTAATAGTTGTTTCCTGTTCATCCCCCTCTTTCATCCTTATCTGATTATAACCACTCCTTAGATCTAGCTTGCTAAACCATTGTGTTCCAACCAATTCATCAAACATATCATCAATTCTTGGTATAGGCTACCTATATTTGACAGGAATGTTATTAACACTTCTGCTATTAATGCACATCCTCTAGGTGCCATCCTTTTTTGAGACAAGTAGGGTTGGAACATCATAGGGACTACAACTTTCCCTCATATATCCTTTTGTTATCAACTCATTCACCTGCTTCTGCAACTCTAAAGCCTTATTGAGGGTTAGTCCTATACATTCTCTTATTAGGGATCTTAGCTCCTGGCACCAAGTCAATT
Organism: Amaranthus cruentus; assembly: GCA_019425755.1. NCBI lineage: Eukaryota > Viridiplantae > Streptophyta > Magnoliopsida > Caryophyllales > Amaranthaceae > Amaranthus > Amaranthus cruentus. Next base: position 2,028,896 of record CM033458.1, on the reverse strand, counting down.
TGATATTCTATTCCCCTTAGTGGTGGTAATCCCTCATGCAAGTCATCAGGGAAAACATCATTAAACTCTAACAATAGGGCTTGCAACTATGGTTCCTTGGGTTCATAGTCTCAACTCTCACATTTGCTGAACAAAAAGAACATTTTGCCTTCTAGTTGTATTTCCCTATTTCACTCTCTCTTAGTTGTTAGTTGCACTACTTTGGTGTCCTTAGTAGGAGGTAAGGACTTATGTGGAGGTACGGTTAGAAGATTCTTAAGTTTTCCTTCATGCCTAATAGTATAGATGTTAGAAAACCCATCATGTACAGATTTCAAGTCATGTTGCCAAGGTCTCCCAAGTAATACATGAAACTCATATCTAAAACATCACAACGTATTTTATCTTGATATGACCCTATAGACAAACTCACCAAACATTATTTCTTTATAAATCCTTCCGCCTTATTATCTAACCACCATCTATGATTAAGTCATAAATTTTGAGTTTCGATTCTTGAACTATTCCTTAGCAGATACAGTTCATCTCACTCCCACCATCTATGATTAAGTCATAAATTTTGTCTTGTATTTTACAATTGGTTTGAAAAATATTTTCCCTCAAATTTGATACCTTCTTCTTAGGTGTAGTTTGAAAACTCCTTCTGATCAAGAATGTATGATGTTCTTCCTCAAGGTAAATCTGCTCCCTATCCTCTTCTCTGTCACTAGGGGTGAACACAGTCCGGTTTGGTCTTGTTTAACACTAAAATAAGACCAAACCAGAAATTCCGGTCTGAAAATTTTTCAGACCAGACCGGACCGTTTAGATTACTAGACCGAACCGGACCAAACCGTTTTAAACGGTTGGTCCGGTCTGGTCTACGGTTTTTATTTTTTTATTTTACTCCAAATTAATACATGTATTTATGCAAATATTTCACACCTACAATTAATAAATATAATAATTTATAATTAGTTGATAACATCAACTTCATTCAAGTTTATATTGCTATAAAAAAATAACTACATCTTAAAATATCTAGGTAGCAACTTAATTTTTTAAATACAAAATTATGATTTTCGACCATATTACGATTTGCGGTCCGGTCTGGTCTGAAAAACAAAAAATCGAGACCAGACCGTAAACCGTAATTTAATTTGAAAAAACCCAGACCAAACAATTTAAATCGTAGACCAAACCAAGTACTAAAATTCCGGTTTGGTTTACGGTTTAGACCAAACTATGTTCCACCCTATCTGTCACTATCCTCTTGGTGTGGGTCAGTCCTTTGTAAAGTTTCTAACTTATCCAGCACATACGAGCCTTCTAGTTCGTCTTCAGGAGTAGGGGCACTACAAAAAAAATGCAAACTTCCGACTACCCGAAATAGTCGGAATTTAGTCGGTATAGAGCTATACCGACTAAATTCCGACTTTCCAGGGTTAGTCGGCTCAGAATGGTTGGTAAATCATTTTAGTAGGAAAACAGTCGGAAATTTCCGACTACCCATTTTGGTCGGAATTTCCGACTACCCATATAGTCGGAATTTAGTCGCCAAGCACTATTTAAGAATTCAACCCAAAATGACAAAAAAAAATAAAAAAACTAATAAAAGTGCATGGTCATCGACGTGGTCGCCATTGGCACCACATGTCACCTCACTGGCTTCACGCCAACAATCGATGCACCTCCCACCAATGTCGTTGGAAGAATCGACGCGACCTCATATGCATGAGGTCAATGCTCCACCAGCAGGCCAAGAGATGGGTATTGATACTCTAAGCTATGTTATTGAATTTATAACATAATAGCACTCCTTCCACATAACATTATTATTATTATTATTATTATTATTATTATTATTATTCGTATAACCCGTTTTACTATATCATTTATATAGTATTAGTTGTATTAGTATAATATTAGTCGTATTATTATTATTATTATTAAAGTTATGTTATTAGTTGTATTTGTATATTACTACTCGTATTAGTTCATTATTAGTTGTATTAGTAGATAATTAATGGATTATTATTAATTATTATTATTATTATTATTATTATTATTATTATTATTATTATTATTATTGTGTACTAATATTTCTAATTAGTATAGTAATACTCATATTAGTGGAATATTAGTTTTTTTGTTAGTTGTATTAGTATATAATTAGTCGTATTATTATTATTATTATATTATTATTATTATTATTAAGTTATGTTATTAGTGTATAAGTATATTACTAATCGTAATAATGTATTATTCATATAGTATTAATAATGCAAATTAAACTTTTTGAGTACCGACAAATTACACTAGTAAGACAAAAAAATAAATTAATAATGCAAAACTATTAGTGTAAAACAAAATTTTAATAAAATAACAAAATATGTTGTTAGCTTGAATTGAACAAGGGACCTTTGGTTTGCAAACCATTGTAGTAACCACTACACCACAACAACTTTTGTATTCTATATCCAAATTTTTTCAACTTATATCTATATTTGGTCAATCAAAAAAATCAAAAAAAAAATTGAAAATTACCACCGACCAACTACCGACCAACTTTTGGTCGGAAAGTGGTCGGAAAATTTTCCAACTAAATGTTGGTCGGTGGTTGGTCGGTAATAATTAATGTTATTTTTTTATTTTTTTTTTAAATTGAAATTACGACCAAAAACACATTTAGTCGGAATTTAGTCGGAAATTCCGACTAACATGGTTTAGTCGGAAAAGTAGTCGGAATTTTCCGACTAAAAGTGGGTAGTCGGTGGGTTTTGGTCGGAACTTTGCAATTTTTTTGTAGTGGGGGTAGGACTACTTCCTCATGTCTATCCTTATGCACTAACATTGCCCTAGGTCTTGTTCTCCCACTAATTTTAGGCCACACAGTTGTTGTGAAAGCCCTCACATTGGACATTCATTCTTGTAATGGGCAGTACCATGACATTCACAAGGGTCAATACTTTATTTTTAGGGTTTTGCTTAGTAATCTCAGCCTTAGAAACTGGTGTAGGATTTATTGTAGGGCTTGTTCTAACCTGAGGTGTTCTGTATATGGTGTTTATCTTTTTCTTAGGATACTTTTCATACTCTAAGGTACTACTGCTTGTGGTCTCAAAGGTCAGATTCTGTAGAATATCTAACTTCTTTCTCAAGTCCTCCCTAAATCCCCTAATAAGCTTCGATATTCTCATCTCTTCAGTTTCATTAATCTCACATAACACAGATAATCTTTCCTATTCTTGGATATCTCTGACACACTATTGGTTCCTTGTCTAAGTGTGCTCCATTGAACAAATAATTCTTTTTGTAAGTAGGAGGTACATATTTACACCTCAAATGTTTATTTATATTGGCCCATGTATTGATTCTTTCCCTGTTTTCCTTCCTTCTTTGTTTCTGAACACCTTCTAACCAAATAACAACAAATTTGGTCAGTTTGATTTTGGCTATTTTATGTTGTTGTTCTTCACTAGTGTCCTTATACTCAGAATATCTTTCTAAGTTGGCTTCCCATTCAATATACTCATCAGGGTTTTGTGATAAACCATTAAATTCTGGGATATTTAGCCTAAGAGTTTTGTCTTATTAGGTTCTAGGTACAATGACAGGGGGTTGTTCATTATTTTGATCCGGTAGTCTCAAATTGGCTATTGTCTGAGCCAACTGTTGTACCATGGTGGTCAAAGCATTAATATTTGCATCAGTCTCATGATTGTTATGACAATAAATTTTTTCGATCCACACACACAAGAAACAATACAAAAAAATCCAACAAAACAATCTCACACCGACGCAAAGCACAATTCTGACAGAAAACACAAAAATCAATCTCAAACTTAATCAAGAACCATGAATTTTGTGAAATTCTTATACAATAATAACTCAAAATAAAATTCCTACGAAAAAAGAAATGAAAATATGAGTTAGAGTTTAGAATTTACCTGATTTTCCAAGTAATATGCGAATTTTCAACAGAAAACACATAGGTGTGCAAATTTTCGACCTTCTGAATGAACAAACTTGTGCGCACGTTTCTGAATTGTTGTTCTCTTCTTTCCCTTGATAAAACTCACCCTCTGATACCACGTTGATCCAAGTATATTGTGTCAAACGATGTTCTTGATGATTACTCTCAATGCAGCCTCTTTATGATTGCAGGAGAAATTTTCTTTTGCACCAATTCTAGATGCAAACAATGCACATATCACAATCTTGATGGATTCTGATGATGATAATGGACAAAGACACTTTGTTTTACTCACAAAAGGCCCTTTCCTCACTCACAATCAAGGTTTACTCCTTGATCAATGAATGAACAATGAAGAACAAGCCTTGCTTCACTCACAAACCAGCCAATAAACAAGATTAACAAATGTAATCTTGGAGAATTCTTGAACTGAATTACCTCTACGTTTTTATTAAAATATGAATATGAATCAATGTCTTACAATTGATAGATTTCTACGAGCAGGAAGGCGTGTCATATCAGCCCCCTTAATACCCTTCTAAAAATAGCCAACATATAACTAACTAATTATGATTACAAGGAATGACTAAATTGAGTACTTATAAGTCAATCAGACTGATCCTTTCATGCATGAGCCTTAAGTCTTAGCTTCTGAAATCTTGGTCACCTAGGTGTGTTGCTCATCCTTTATTGGTTGAGTCTGATTGAAAGATGTGCAAGCTATGCCATGGTCCAGTTATGTTAAATCCATGTAAAACTGCAGTCAACTCTTCTTCTTTGTTCAAGTTGTTTGAGCTGGAATTGGTGGAGTTAGTTGAGTTTTGTGTTTGAACATGTTCACATGATCCTATATTTGGATCAAAAGTCCAAATATATACTCTATATTATTACTATGTTATTTTAATATGGGAACTTTTGCTCTTGAGACTACAATTTAGCATACATTTAGCGAGATATATTTAGTTACATTTAGTTTGAATGTCACCCCTTTAAATTTTTAATGGCATATATAGTGGATTTAGCGACATATATTATACTCTTTACTCTTTAGCCAGTATTATATAAAATTATACTAAAGTTTTTCGTGACATAAGATTTAGTGATATTTCTTATAAATGCCACTAAAAACTATAGTAACATTTACACATACCACTAACGGTCAAATATTAAAGTGGCACCAAATCAGTTTCAAGTGAAATTTAAAATAAAAACCAATAAATCTTACTCTAAACATAAATCAAAGATATTTTTAATGTCAGGAAATTGTATGTAGTAAAAAATTAATTTTATTGTGATGTCAATACTCTGCACACCACCTAAAACACCTATGATTTTTTCTATAAAAACAGTAAGGTCTTGTTTGGATTGAGGGAAATGGAGGGAAAAGAAAAGAAAGGACTTGGAGGGATGGAGAATCTCTTATTTGGATAGCAAAAAGGGAGGGAGAGGATTTAAAGGGAAGGAATTTGAATGGATTAAGTCTCTTCATTTTGTCAACATCTAAATCTCTCCATATGAGGAAAGATTTGGAAGGAAAATGAAATTTCTGTCTTTTCCTTTCCCTTCCTTCCTATACAAATAATGCAGTATTTCCCTTTCTTTCCTTCCCCTTCCTTTCTCTCCCCTTTCTTTCCTTTCTTTTCTCTCCTAATTTGCTATCCAAACATAGTATAAAAGAAGTAAAAGTATAAAAAAGGGCATTGATTCATTGCATTCTATTAATCCTCTTAATTTTTGAGGCGTAATAATAATTTATAATTTCAATAATCTACAATTAAAGATGGTAGCCATTGTGAATATTTTGAACAATTTACTATACTATACTCAATATACAAAAACTTACCAAAATATAGTTTTTGAAAAACTATACATTTTAATTATTATTTTACAATGTAATACGAGCAATTTGACCGAATCTTTTCTCCACACGTTGACTCAACTTGATTTCTTCAGCGCATCGCAATGCTCTCTCAATGTGATAACCTCCTCCAATGCTAACTTCTCTTTCTAAATGACAACAATAACTCTCAAAAACACTAACATTTACATATAATTTAAATTTCATCAAGAACAAAAAATCCATTTCTAATTTGTTCAATTCCTTCGTTGTTAATCCTCCCACTCTTGCAAAATAAGAATTCCTATAATTCCTGCAATAAGTTTGCCAATACCCTATGTCAGAATTTCAAATCCATTATTTTTAGACTCACATTTAAGTAACGATTTATTTGAAAATAATTTTTCCTTTTAAACTATAAATTTTAAATATGAAATCAAACAGAAGAATTTGAAAAAAATAGGTGTTGAAAAACTATTCTCAAATTCTTAAATTTTCTTACATTAACATTAATAATGGAATTTGTCTTAAATTAAACTTGATTCAATGCATGATTTTGTACTAAAAAATGAAATAATTAATTTTTATATGTAATGTACCAAATTTCAAATTGGCAAGTGCTTAGTCTTGAGAGTAGAAAAAAAAGGTGTATTTGAGCTTGTTTTATTTTCTATTCATTTATAAGAAAAAAAAAAGAAAACTGCAAAATAATACTTAAAAGGACCGTATATGAGAAATTACTTACATATCCTCAACATATTTTGAAGCCACCATTATTGTCGTAATGAGAAGTCTATATACATTACTAGGGCTAATCTTGAAACCAGGGTAATTTTGGCATAATCTATCAATATAAACATATGCTACCACATAAACAGAGGGTCCAGCCTTGGTGTAACGGAATATCCGCTCTAAAAAAGATTGGATACTCATATCCGGAGCTTCATGGGCATCAAAGACCCGAATTCTCATGTCTCTTGGCAATGACGCCCTTCCATTACTTTGACTTATCCTCTCATTTCTTGCCATATGTCGCTCGATCAAGGCCGCTAAGACCGACACCACTAAGGGCATGTTTGGTTCATCTTGATATGAATAAAGATCTAATCTTAACTTTCGTGGAGATATATTTACTTTTGTACTAAAACCCATTTAAATATATTTTTAATTTTGTAATTTTTGAATTTGAATTGATAGAAAACAGAGATATTTTTTGTAAGGCTATAGCTTGAGGATTTGTTAGCTTTGGAATGAAATTAAAGGGCGTAAGAAACGTATATATAGTGTGGGATGGTAAGAGCATTTAGTTGGCCATAAATATTATTTTGTTATGGGTGAATACGTCCAAATGATATGGGAAGGTGGATGGAAAGATAGGTGGACATATAATAAAAAAAAAAATAAATGTGACAACCTTTAGTAAAGGCATAGTACAGACAAGGCTAACATAGACATTGTGTTTTTAAATGAATTATACAATGCTAATATATGAAAATCTTTATAAAATCTTGGGGAGGGGCCATGAAATCAGTACTGTAGGTTCTAATTCAGGGTTAAAAAATGAGCTCGCCGACACTTAGCTAAACCCCGTATTCTATTTTTTAATGTACACAAATATCTCAAAAATAAATACAAAATTAATTATATTGTATAGACAAAGCCTACCAAGACGAATGGGTACAAAAGAAGTTGACTGCATTTATACAAGGATTCTGCCTAGAGATTTCTGTTTTATAGTTTTTTATTTAGTAGTAATTGAATTTTTAGTTTTATTTTTAGTCTTATCAAGTTTTCGTTTCATAGACATTCATCATAGTTATACATAGTATGTTCTGCTTATCGAAAACTTTAATCAAGGTTCATATTCATAAAGAAATATACAGTCAAATATTCCCTTAATTCAAGAAGGATCCTCAAGTTTCATTGACATTCACTTGTTGATTATTGTTTGGTTTGTTTGTTTTGATTGTTTTATAAATATTAAAATTGATTATTGAATTTCTAATTTATAAAGCTAATTATGAAATCAAACACTCATTGTTTTTCACGTAAAAAGATTCTGGAGAATAAATTGGGTAAATCTTAGGGAAAACCAAATATCTCATGGTTACTATGTGCGTAATTTCCCAAAGATACAATATATTCATGTAACATTTTGTTAAATTCAACTTAACACATAGTTTTTATATATATATATATATATATATATATATATATATATATATATATATATATATATATATATATATATATATATATATATATATATATAGGGAGGATCCATGAGAAGTGTGTTGAAATGAGAAGGTGAGAAGACTCTACACCCTTGACTTCACTAGAATAAAAAATCTATAATCGATTGGCCAAAACACATAATTGTAAAAGTAACTATGTTACACAGAAAGTCACTATGACATAAATTTTAAAGTGTTCTTTTTTTGTAACATAGTATCCTTTTTGGTATATATAGTAACTAAAAAAAATCAAACAAAATCCTTCTCATCCTTCTTATCTTAAAATCCTTCTTATTTGATCCTAAATCTTTATCTATATATATATATATATATATATATATATATATATATATATATATATATAGATATATATATATATAAAATTTGAAATGTGAGACTACTATGTCTTATGTTGTGTTACTACTATATCAATGATTGGCCAAAGAGTCTCAGTTCGAGAAAGACTTCTAGCTTGATAGAGAAATTCATGCAATATATAAAACTAAAATTCAACAAAAAACGTGTAATTGGGGGCAAAATGTAAATGAATTTACGAAATCATAATATTTAGTAGGTGTATCCCTCTCTTGAAAATATGTGTTATGAATCTAATAACCGGTTGGAATAAACTTGGGTAATAAAAAATAAAGGTGTATTAAGCAAAAGATAAAAAGATATTGTGGAAGAAAGTAGTAAACTAAGCTTGACATAACCAAAAGTAGTAATACAGACTTTTCTTGACCATGAAAACATACTACATTCTTTTCCATTAGAGCATGAAAACATACCAATACGAATCGTTCAAATAGCACAATATCCAAAATATTCATCTTTACTCATATCACCACACAACACCTATTAATTTTTTTCCTTTTAGTTTCTTGATTATAGATAAACTCTTATTATAATTGAGTACTATATCATAACAATGAGAATCCAATTTAAAGTTTAAAGTGATTAAGAGTGTAATTAATTGGCCTTGTACAAAAAAATTAATGGGAAGGTGACAAGTAAGTAGTGAGTGAACAGTTACACGTGCATCTTAGGGTACAACTTGCTACACGTGCAATTGTTTTTGATGGGGAGCAAAGATCTCGAAATTTTCAATGTAAGTTTTAAACAAGATGTATCACTGCGTCCGCTAGATAGCTTTTATATCAACTGCTTCCACGAGGATTCCTTTCACCATTTATTATTTTTATATTAATATAGGTTAACTCGTCTTGTATGAGACTGTCTCATAATTAGACGGGCCTATATAATTAGTCTATTAAATAAATTGATTATTTTAAGATAATAAGTGAACGTTTTAAGATTAAAAATGAATATTTTAACATTATAAGTGATCCCTTTAAGATAGAAAATGTATATATTAGATCAATCCAATAAAAATAGTCTTATCGTGAGACAATCTCATTAAAGAATTAGTGATAAAGGTTTTCAAATTAATCTTAGTTACCAATTCTTATTTGACAACAACAATTATATTATATTATGTTATAATTCAGTATACACTATCACTACAAATAACGAGAAGCTACTCATCGCCATTGGCAACGGAATGACCCATTTTATATATCTTGAAAAAGTATTACCATTCTATAATTCATTAGTATTCTTTATTCTTTATAGTTTATAGTTAACAACTATTTTATAATTGAATTCTTTCTGTATCATAAATAAGATATAATTATTAGTTTACTCATTTAATTTACTAAAATCAAAGTTATCAAAAAAAAATTTCTTAAAAAAGTGTATTTAAAACATTAATGATTTTAGAATTGACTTTATTCTTACTATTAATGAATGACTAAAAAATAATGTTTAATTAAAACTTAATGTTTCCATATTTAATTACTTAAAATTTAGGAGGGGAAACATGATGTATAAAAGTGACATGTGTCACATTCTCTCATTTTTTTGTAGAATGTAAGATGGGAAAATAGCCTTAAAAAATATTTTGATTATAAGGAAACACCCATGGATCAACGTTTTAAGATAGCTAAGGTTAAGTGGTCCAAATTAGCTGCTGTATGGCTAGAGGATTTGCAAAGACAGAGAAAAAGGGAAGAAAAGGATAAAATTGATTCTTGGTAGAAATTGAGGAAACACCTCAGGAGAAAATACATTCCCACCACTTATAGACAACAATTACTCATTTCTTGGAACACCCTAAAGCAAGGGAATAGAACTGTCATTGAGTACATACAGGATATTGAAATATTGGCTTTAATTTATAATGGTAATGAATATGAGGAAATGAGGATTGCAAGGTACCTAGGGGGTTTAAAAGAGGAATTAAAAGAGAAACTTGAGGCAATACCTAACCTTACTTATGAAGGGTTGTGCAGCAGTGCCATAGTACATGAGAACTATGCCAAGAAGAAAGTGAATACCCCTATTTTTTCTAGACCTATGAAGCCACCTGTTAATACTCTAGTAGAGACTACAACTAGACCTAAGACCATTAACCCTAAGCATATATCAAAATACAAGCCTAATGTTCCAATGAAATATGTAATATGCTTTAAATGTCATGGTCATGGTCACTTTAAGGATGAATGTCCTAATGTAAGGGCCTTACTTAGACAAAATGGAGTGAGATACTCACTAGGTCAAGACCTAGGGTTATGTTGGTACAAATCAATGGTCAAGAAGAAACTATACTACCCCCTACACCTTCTGATTGCTTAGAAGGGACTTATGTAGTCAGCAATTTAGGCACCATGGAAAGAGCCACTAAGCTAGTTAAAAGACTTCATTTGTCCACCACACCTCATCCTTACCCTTACAAATTAAGATGGTTAGATGATAGCACTGGTAATAGAGTCAAGAAAAAATGCCTTGTTCAGTTTTGCATAGGGTCTTATAGTGATAAGGTCCTCTGTGATGTTTTGAATATGGATGCTTGCCAGATTCTTCTTGGTAGGCCTTGGCAATATGACAAGGCTTCTATACACGATGGGGTCACTAATGTCTATTCTATCAAACATGAAGGGAAGGTAAAGGACCTCATACCATTACCTCGTCACAGAACTCTACCCCCTCCAAAGACCATACCTACACATCACTTGATTAGCAGAAAAGTTTCTGAAAAGGAGATGAAGGCAGGTAGAATTTTATTTGTTTTGTTTATTAAAGATGTTTCTTCTAACATAGTACAAATTGACCCTTGGATCACACAACTCTTAGAAGAATATAAAGATGTATTTCCCAATGAGCTACCAAAGGCACTACCACCAATAAGAGGAGTTGAACATCAAATTGACTTAGTTCCTAGAGCTCCCTTACCAAACTAACCAACCTGTAAAAGTAACCCTACTAAAGTCAAATAAATACAAAGACAAGTAGATGATTTGCTTGATAGATGTTACATTAGAGAGAGCCTAAAATTCCTTGTGGGGTGTATAATTCAAGTGGTTTTGTTGAAAAGAATAGCCAAAACACGAATACTTTGAAGGTGTGAAAAAATTTCAGATTCTGTTAGTTTTTGTGTTCTGAGACTTGATCATTTTGGAGGATGTTATATTGCAATTTGTGAAAACTGTTTTTAGACAATATTCTTCATTGAGTTGGTGATTGTTTGGCTTCGGAATTATTGGATTTGGTGGAGAAGTGAATTAGATATGCATGTTTCTTTACAGATTCCTCAAAATTGATCAAATCCGGGTAGCTTGGTAAGTTTTGTTCGAAAACCTATCAACATTCTTATATTTTGCTCTCATCTTTCACCGAATTATCAATACCTACCCTATATTCATTAAAACATATCTTGCACCAAGTTTATATGGAGAATGTTCCTGGTGATGAAATAAGGGACTCAAGACAAAGATATGGTCTTGTACATAAGAGAATCAGAATATAACTTAAGTAGTTAAGATCTAACTAACTAAAACTATGATGCACTTTTGACCAGTGTAATAATTAATTCCATTAGAATTTAACTAAAAGTGTACTAACATTTCTATTCAAACAATTCATGTGTCTCACCAAAACTTATTACCTTAATATAATTATCAATTTAACCATAATGTTTCTCACGAAAGACAAAAGAGTATGCTATTGTATTAAATGTAATGTGAATTAAGTAATTATGGTTGATTGGTCCCAAATCCACAATATGGTTCTAAAGAGGATAGTGTAACATGGGATAATTAATTTAGTTATATGAAAACAACAATTTTAGAGTTCAGTTCAATCTTATTCACAAGAGTAAAGAGTAAAGTTCGATTGAATGAGGCAGAAACAGAAGTTTAAAGGACATTATACCTTAATCATGGGAACAAATAAGCATAAAATGAACGAGAAAAGAAAAAGAAGAAAGAATGGTGAGAAATTGAAATGAATAAGTCTACTAATATACCTTGAATATGTCACATCAAAGAGTTCTTAAACTTCAAAACCATTGATCTCGTGAAATAGAGGTCTGCTTGTTGAAAGTTGATAGGACTTTTACACTAGTGAAATTTCTTCTGTGACTCCTCAAGAATCTTCGTAAAGCTCGTGCTACTTAATAGTGACAATGAATGTCTTAGTGTCCTAACATATTTTACCCTATATGCATCAGCAATTAGCAATATTCTCTGAAAGTGGACAAACAACCACTAGTGGAAAAAACCTTATTTGCTGCGGTCTTTTAGGCCCTATGGGCTGCGTATTTTGACCCCAGCCATTATTGTAGCAGCAAGAAAGATTAGAGAATGGCTGCGGTCAAAATACGCTTCAAAGACTAAAGGGCTGCGGACAGGTCAAAAAACCGCAGCCCTTTAGTCTTTTTTCAAAATAAAAATATTAGGTTCGGACATATACAAGAACCGCAGCCCTTTTAGCCATTTAGAAAATAAAAAAAAAATTCAAAATCTGAAAATGAACCCAGAACAAGAACATCAAACATAATAAAATTACAAAGATCCCAAACAAAAAATACGGATCCAACATCCGGATAGCGAAATTTTTGATATCATTAATAAGAAAAAATACAATGAAATTTTGATAGCAAAGAAATTTTTTGATACAATACAATGAAATTAATAAGAAAAAATACAATGAAATTTTTGATATCATTAATAAGAAAAAATACGATTTGAACATCCAGATAGCAGCAAAGGTCTAAATCTTCAAGATCCCAAACGAAAATCTTCATCAAACGAACCCTAAACGAACCCAGAAATCAAGAAATTTCTAAGCTTCAAGAAATTTCAAACCCTAAAACGAAATTTAACCAAATCAAAAATTTCACAAAAAACGAAAGAATAATAAAAATACGAAGAAGGAGGCTTATCTGTTTGAGGAACAAATGGAGACTTCATCTTCATCTTCAAAAAACAAATATGGGTCATCCAAACTTAACCTTGAATTTTCGTTTTGAATGGTCGAAAAAACCTCAAAATTTTCGTTTTGAATGGTCGAAAACGAAGAACTACTGATGAAGGCTGATGAAAACGATGAAGGAAGTCTTTAATTTAAGTTTAGAGAATGAAAGGTCTCAAATTTATGAAGTTTAGAGAAGTCTCCAATGGCTGATGAAAACTAAGAGAGACTAAGGGTTTCTTAGGGTTTCTTTCTTCTTCTTAGAGAATGAAAAACATAATAAAAAATAAGGTCTTAGGGTTTATCTTAGGGTTTCTTTTCTTCTTAGAATGTTGATGAACTTTGGGGCTGCGGACATTTAACAAAACCGCAGCCCATAATAATTTTTTTTTACCACATTTTTTAACTCATATTGGCTGCGTGTGCCTAAACACCGCAGCCAATAAGTAGCAGCCAATAGCGTTTTTTCCACTAGTGAACCTTGCGACTTAAAACATAAGTCATCTATGCTTTGCAAAGTTGTTTGAAATGCTTAATAAAGGTTACAACCTAATCATAACTATCAACGACAAGATTAAAATCAACAATAATTGGACTCAAGGAAGAATATCCATACAACTCTCATTACCCAACACTTAATCCAATCTTTGAATTAATTCTCAAGCAATGAAAAAACAAAGAATGATGCTTTCTGCAAACTTGAGGCATATGAATCTGATTCTATAATAGTCGCACATATGAACAACAAATACCATATACGCTTTCGAAATAAGAAAAACCTCATGTGAATCCATATCAGTAAGTGCTGTAATCATGGATTGCAAGCCTAAGGTTTTCCACGGCTCGCCTACATAACTAGCGGGTAGTTCCATTTGATAAGCATTATAGCCCTAAAATCAATTCTCAATTTAGTGTCATGAAAAACCCTTCAGCCACGAAAAAGAGAATGAAAAGCCAATATAGAGCAAAGCTCTATAAATTTAAAACTTTTTAAAATTTTGTTTGTAAACAATTTTCAACTCAATCAAAGGATAACTAGTCACACATGTTAGTGACGTAAGTCCATCGAAATCAAAGCTTTCACAACAACCCCAATAAGACATCTAATCCAAAAGTTTAAAGTATTCCTGCTGGAGATTTAATTTCGCTGATAAAATCCATGTCTTCTTTTGAAAGTTTGGTAAATCACTGTATTATACTACCTCCTTCTTAGTTGCAACAAGTGATGATGAAAAGTAGATATCTCCGCAAACTTACGCTTATTACCTTTTTTACCAATTTTTTTATTTAGTTCCTGCCACATTTTATGAGCCTAGTCGAGTGAGATAATAGAAGAGCAGAACAAACTAAGAGCAGTAGAGCATGACGATTATTATGAGCTTTGCTAGGGTTTTTGTCTTTTTATACTGTGTATTTATGAGTTGCAATGGGGAACTGATCACATGGACGGGTTGGGTCTAGCTAACGCATTCGTTGCAATGGGGAGCTTTGCTAGGGTTTCTGTCTTTTTATACTGTGTATCTATTCTCCTTATATACTTAATATCATTATACTAAGTAGTGACGTCTCTAAGATTCCGTAAATGTGGGTTCAAAACATCAAAAGTATTGAATCGTATTTAACAAAGGAATATAAAAAATAAGAATAAATTTCGAATCACAGCCTTAAAGTTTATCACATTTGCGAATTACAGCCTTAATGTTTATTGTTTGCGAATTACAGCCACAAAAGTATCAAAGTTTACAAGTTCAAGCCAAAACACAGAATTCCGACCATTTTGGTGGTCGAAATTTTAGGTTAAATGGTCGGAAATTTGTGTTTTTGGCTTAAACTTGTTGTATTGCTCTCCAGTACTAATCATAAGATGCTAATCCAAAATCAAAAACCCCATTCAACAATAGTAAAGACTTGAATTTTGCAATCAAATAACTATTTATAGTATATTGTTCATCAAGTGGTTATTGTTTCCCGAAAAATATTCTGCTTATGAAATATTGAAGCAGTTCTTTTGTTACGATATTGGAATCTTTACCGTAAAAGGCATGAATTTTTTTTAGTATCAAGGGAGGAAACTTTATTAGCAAGTTCTCCTAGTTGTGAGAAGACATGATGAGTACTTTCTGGTAAGCTAGAGTAGTTTATAGGAAAATTTGCTCAAAATAATATCAACTAACATCCGTTGGCAAAAAAATGATCCCTACTATCAATTATTCTTTAATAATTCCAAAATTCTCATAAATTATTGAAACCCAGCTCCTTTTTAACCGGCTGCAATAGGTAACTTTTCCACTTTTTTCTTTCGTTTTTGATTAATAGATGAAGGGGAAGGGTTAATTTTGAAAATTTAAGTAAAAGAAAAAGAAAAAAAAGTGAAAAGGTTACCTAATCTAGCCGGTGACAAGAGGGTGAGTATGTTTTCAACAAATTATGAGAATAGTTGGGATTATTAAAAAATGGAAAAAGTGTCAAAAAGTACCTAATAAAAACTTTTTTTTCAAAAAAGTACCTAATAGAAAAAATTTTCCAAAAAATACCTAACAAAAATTTATTTTTTCAAACGAGTACCAACTAACGGCTGGGGTTAACTTTTCCGTTATCTTTTTTTTGCTCATTTTTAAAAAGTACCTAATAAATTTTTTTATCAAAAAAGTGCCTAAGAAAAATTTTCTTCTAAAAAAAGTACCAAGAACACAACATAATTATCCAATACAAACACAACATAATATATAACTCTAAAAACATCATCCATAAAAAAGTTCACAAATCATCCAATACAAATACAACATAAGAACATCATCCAACACAAACCTAGGGCAAGTAACGGTTGGTGTTAAGTTGAATGTTTATTAAAACAAAATTATTAGGTACTTTTTGACACTTTTTCATTATTATTATTATTATTATTATTATTATTATTATTATTATTATTATTATTATTATTATTATTATTATTGTTGTTGTTGTGTTTGTATTGGATGATGTGTGAACTTTTTTATAGGTTATGTTCTTAGAGTTATTTATGATGTTGTTTTTGTATTAGATGATTATGTTGTGTCTTTTTTGAAAAGAAAATTTTTTATTAGGTACTTTTTAAAGATGGGCACAACAAGATAACAGAAAACTTAACCCCAGCCATTAGTTGGTATTCTTTTGAAAAGAAAATTTTTTGTTAGGTATTTTTTGGAAAACAAATTTTTATTAGGTATTTTTTTGAAAAAAAAGTTTTTATTAGGTACTTTTTGACACTTTTTCCTTAAAAAATAATTGATAGTTGGGATTATTTTTGGCCAACGGGTGATAGTTGGGATTATTTTAAACCAATTTTCCTAGTTTATATCCAAGTATTTGTTAACAAATAACCACCATAACGTCTCTTGTTTGCTAAACGCTTAAGCATTGGTTTGGCGCGAGAAATTTTTGACTCACATTTTATCGAGTGTTTTGATATACCAAAAAAAAAAATGTTATACGCTCTAGGAGTAAAAACAAAAATGAATTCTAGAGTTGGGTAACGAAAGTTCCGAAACATTAAATGGAAATCTGAGAAAGTTTTCAAATTGGGATGTAGTGAAATGTTTTGGTTTTCGATAATTAGGATTAATTATATATAATCAATACAAAAAATATCAGGCAATGTTACAATACATATTCGATTCTAGATGAAGTCATCACTTAGACTTCCATTAAGAATATAGCACTTTGAATCATTTTACATACCACTCATTGCGTTAGGAGATAGTATTAGTGTATAGTGATTTTTTTCTTTTTTTTTGTTAATGCTTAGAGTTTTATGACATATATGTTTCCTTGATTATAATTTATAGTTAGACCATTTGGAAGTAATGATAGAGTGTAAAATAAAAGGCAATAGTCGTAGAACTCATAAGTATTTAAAGGCAATTTGGAAATTTAATGTAAGGGTGTTGTCGTTCAAAAAGAGGTTGAGTTCAACGGGGCGCAGTCTGGCTGTCCTACAAACTGTACGCGATGCTTCATCAAGTGTTTGACCTTCGTGGCTCTGTGATCAGGTTAGTGAATGCTTAAGGTTTTTCACTTAATGGCGGATCTGTGTTCTTTGGGAATTTTCCACTAGAAACTGAATATTGGTTTTGTGTTCTTTGTTATAGTTTTGGCTTCATTATAAGTTCCAAATGATTTTTGTAATATGATTAGCCGATTAGGCGGATTAGGCATATTTTATGCATGAATGTTCAATGTATGATTTCTAGTATGTTTTTAGCTTGTTTTAAAGCATGATATTGAGCTTGATTTAGTCTATTTAGAGCTTGAATGTTGTGAGTTGTAACCGCATATTTGACTATTTTAGTATTTAAATCCTAATATTTCTATTTCATTGATATTGATTATTGAATTTATTATCGCAATGCCTTTTTTTTTTACATTTTTCTATGTGTGATCCATTTATAATCCGTAATTTTAACTTGTGTACTGAATATTTAATTAGTATTTTTTATTCCTTTGTTAATTACGGATCCAAACTTCTAAAGTTTCGAACTCAAACATCGGAAATCTTGGAGACATCACAGCTTAGTATAATGATATTAATTATATAAGGAGAAAACATAGGAACAATACGGTTCAAATGAAAACCTTTGCTAAGCCCAACCCGTCCATGTGATCACTCCTCCATTAAAACTCACAAGTACAGAGTATAAAAAGAAAGAAACCCTATCTAGGCTCATAATAATAGTCGTATTCTACTGCTCTTTTCTTATCGAGTTAATTCATGTCATTTAGTGTCTGTCTAAACTTTAAATCAATCTAATTGCTTCCTCATTTCCTGCAATTTATGACTTTTGCTTTTTCTAGTACTAGTACTTGCTGTACATAATATGGCATTATCCATAACCTTATTAATTCAAATTGGTATTATTATTGATTATGTTTTTTTACTTTAGGAAATTGGGTATGGATGCTAAGAAATCGATACAAAAGTACCGACTTGTTTCAAGGAAAAAAAAGTATTACTAGCACAATTATTTAGTGCGTTTAAAAATCGTGATTAGTGTCAGTAAAAAAAAATCGTGATTAGTGAATGAAATTCATTTGTAGTATGTAAACTAGATGAATAAGATTAAATCAGTCAATAGGTTTTATTTTAATTTGACAGGAAGTAAATAAGAAACATGGGTAAAGACGGTAATAAGCTTAAGTTTGCGCAGAATCTACTTTTTCAAATGAGGTAGTAAAATACAATGATTTGCAAAACTTTAAAATAAGATGTGAGTTTTATCTGCTGAATTGAATCTTTTGGATGAATACATTAAACTTTTGGATTCGATGTTTTATTGGGCTGTTTGGAAGGCTTTAATATCGAGGGTGTTATTTCACTTAAATGTGTGACAAGATATTCTTTGATTGAGTTGAACATTGTTTACCAACAAAACTTAATTTGCTTCATATATTTGCTTTTCATTCTCTATTTTATCGCTAGAGTCTTTCATAACACTGAATTAAGCATTGATTTTGGGTTATGATGCTCATCAAATATAAGTAACCGATAATTATGTAGGAAAGTCATGGAAAACTTTAGGTTTGTAGTCAATGATTACATCACTCACAAATATGTTTGTTTTTATTCACTTTTTATCTATTTTATGTTTGTTTTTCAAGTTGATATTACATATTAACTGATTGTAGAAAATGTTGAGCTTTAATTGGTTTATTGTCATGCATAATTATAGAGTTTATTGCTATGTTAAATGTTGGGTGTTAATGTGTTATTGATGGTTGGTTAAGTGTGGATTCTAGAAGGATGTATAAGCCTCTAAATAAGCTTACATCATTCTTAGAATCAAGTCACTATACAACACACATAAACATATTGTGAGAGTGTTACGACATTGTAAGAAACTTTCGAGTGTTCTTCTATTCATTAGTATTGTGAGATCTCAATTGTGAGATATATGGCTTGAGAAGTTGTACTCAAGTATGAGAGTTTATTCATTATTGTATTGTTAGGAGGTTGTATTGTTGTCTCTTTTGTTACATCCTGTTTTTCATCAACTTTTACATTTTTTCTTTTGCCATTGTTGGGATCCAAGCACCTCCTCTTTCACTGCTTGTTGAAAGTTGGTAGGAGTTTGACGTACGTGAAATTTCTTCTCCCACTCCTCAAAAATCTTCCTAAACCTTGTGTTACATTGACGATGAATGTCTCAGTGTCCTAACATATTTCACGCCACATGCTTCAACAATACTTTTTGGAAGTGAACAAAAAGCCTTGCGATTTTAAACATAAGGCATCCATGTTTTGCAAACTTGTTTGAAAAGCTTAGAAAAGGGTACAACCTCATCATCATTGTCAACAACAAGAGTTAAATCAACAATAAGCCTTTAAGAAGGTAGAATATCCCTACTACTCTCAGTATCGAACACTTGATCCTATCCTTAAATTATGTCTTAAGCAGTGGAAACATACGGCATGATGCTTTGTGCAACTTTAAGACGAATGAATTTAATTCGACAAGTCTTGTATAGGTGAACAACAAACACTATACACGCTTTTAAAGCAAAGCAAGTCATTATGAGAATCCATATCTGTGAGTGATGTAATCATGGATTACAAACCTAAAGTTTTCCATGGCTTGCGTACATAATTATCGGTTACTTATATTTGATGAGCATCATAACCCAAAATCAATGCTTAATTCAGTGTCATGAAAGACTCCAGCGATGGAATAGAGAATGAAAAGCAAATATATAAAGCAAAGCTCGAGTAATTAAAAAATTAAGTTATGTTGGTAAACAATGTTCAACTCAATCAAAAAATATCTTGTCACACATTTAAGTGACATAACACCCTCGAAATCAAAGCCTTCCAAACAACCCAATAAAACATCCAATCCAACAGTCATCACATTTTCTTTCGGTCGTCCCTCTTTGGCACAAAGTCGTTCAGTGTTGATCTCCGTTTGATAGGACGTTTCCACTGAAGGAAGTGGAGTTTGTGCCAATAATTGTGCCCGAATGGCCTTGTATGGATCATCAAGACAAGTTAGAAAATAATGTAAGTAATCCTCCTCACGAATAGCAGCCACCTGATTTGCAATATTATACTGTCATTTTCCACAAGTGCACTCGGGAACACAGCAATATTGTGCTAATTCACTCCAAATCTTGGACAATCTACTGAAATATTCCATCACTAACTCGGATGATACTTTGTTGCACGTTGAAACAAGTACAAGCATGACCATGCACCAAACAAATCAAGAAGAAGCACTAACAGAAGGGGAGAAAGATAAAAAACGGACTTCAGAAATATCAGCCTGTCAGTTGACCTTTTAGAGCATGTGGAGACTAGGGGTGTTCATTACCGAATACCCGGCATTTCGGGTATCCGATAAGCCGGGTACCCGGTTAGTCGGGTACTTTTTTTAACGACCCGTGTCCCGGCCCAATTATTTCGGGTACTCGGATAGGTCGGGTCAGGACACCGGGTACCCGGTTATTTTTTGGGAAATTCTTTTTTGTAATTATGTGGCAGGTTTTTAGAGTATAATTTGGGCAAAATATAAGCAGATTTTTAACAGTTTAATCAAGAACATAAATGAGTGAATATCAAGAACAAATGTTTCGTTTTAAAACAAAGTTAAAACAAAGCAAATTAATAAAAATAAATCAAGCAAAACACACAGGCTTTAAGGAACTAAGTGGGCATGTGTTGAACATTTATAACAAGGCTTCAAGTAAAGTGACTAATGAAACTCATTTCTATCAACCAAATCAACATACACACACTAACAATGGAAGCAAGAACAAGCAACATTATTAATATTTGAAGGTCTCTTCTATGTCTTTTCTCCATTTTCAGCTGTAATTCTCAAAGAAGACTCTTATCATTTTTGCAATCTTCTTCTGCTCCTTTGCAATTACAACACATCCAACAACCATTTTTACAAAAGAAAGCTACTTTATTCAAGAATATAAACATAAACCAAAATAAATCGAAAATTTTAAAAAAAATGAGGAAGAAAGAAGAAGATGAAGGACACGACACTCTAGCTAACAAAATTACAAAATGGGTATATGTTTCTTTTTAAACAATCCTGACTCATCATCACTGAAAACCCTAAAAAAAGGTATTTGTTTCTTTTTTAGCGGGTCAACGGGTACCCGTTTAAATAAAATTTTGGCCCATGACCCGACCAGGTTAAGGCGGGTCGGGTACCCGACCCGGAGTTTGCCATATTTTTTAGAATTTGACCCGCCATTTATGTTGCGGGTCGACGGGTCGGGTATTTTTGAACAGCCCTAGTGGAGACCAGCCTTGGATGGCAAGGTGCTAACTAACCATGGGAATGTAATCTCCATACATGGGCCAAGCGAACAAGGCCCAAGGGTAATCCCAATAATACACACAGACCCTCAGGACTAGCACCAAGGTCTTGAGTTCAGCAGGAACAACAACAATGTTATATTTCAGAGTTTATCCTTATATTAGGACCTTATAGATGGCAAGTGACTTCAAAAGGATTTAGGATTATATTAGGTCTTTCTTTATACCTGTTATTTTCTATTAAGAGGCCTATATAAAGGGACATCTTCTTATTTTATACGTGCCTTTTTTTTCCACAAATTTACTCTAAGTAGTTGTTTTTGAAAGGGTGACTTTCAAGGGGGAAAAGAGAGCCTTCTTCCTAACCTGAGTTGGTAGTTTTGTGAGTGAAGCAACGCTGCAATTTTAGTTTTCCTAAGGATATATGTGCGTGAAGCATATTCATTCAAGGGAAGATAAGGCTTGATAGTAGTGACACTATAGGAGTCTTATTCAAGATCAGGCAATCTAATCGTATCCAATTCTGATTCTCTTGTGTACAAGAGCTTGATTTCGGTCTTGAGTCCCTTATTTCATCACCAAGAACGTTCTCCACATAAACTTGGTGCAAGTTTGGTATCAAAGCAAGCAAGATTGGGACGCTTTTTCATCTAATCCCTTCCAAGAACGCAGCCAGATTAGGACATAAAGAAGGTTACTACAGTCAGAGGAGTACTACACTGAACATGTCATCAGTATCCCTCTGATTTCTGATATTGTAGGATTAATTTCATGTTAATTCCAAATATAAGTCGTGATTGATGTTTTAATTTGCATTCTTAATCAGTTTTGAGTAGATTAAGGGTTTTAGGAATGCATTCACTCTCTGATTAATTTGAAAGTGTGTTTTCCTTGTTTTTTTTATTTTGTGCCTGTCCAAGATTTGTGTTCTTAATCTCCTCTGTGTTATATGGACTCTTTTTTATTCCATGGCTGCTAACTTAGAAGAAAGACTCAATCAGTTGACTACTATTGTACGTGAACATTTAGCCAACATAAACCTGCAACCACAAGACCAAAACCCACATGTACACGAGGAAAGGATAGCGGAAGATAAGTCCATTAGCGTTAAAGTTTCTGATTTTTGTGGCAACACTAATAACCTTGAGGAATATGTACAATGGGCAAACAGCCTTGACAGATATTTTGATTCTAATGAAACATCCATAGATCAACGTTTTAAGATAACTAAGGTTAAGTTGTCTTGATTAGCAGTTGTAGGGTTTACAAAGATAGAGAAAAAGGGAAGAAAGGGATAAAATTGATTTTTGGGAGATTTTAATGAATAGACCAGTCACTAAGTATATACAGGATATTGAAAGATTGGCTTTGATTTGTGATTGTAATGAATCAAAGGAAATGAGGATTGATAGGTTCCTAGGGGGTTTAAAAAAGGAATTAAAAGAGACACTTGAGGTATACCTAACCTAATTTTGAAGGGTTGTGCAGCAGTTTCATAGTACATGAGAAGTATGCCTAGAAGAATATGAATACCCCTATTTTTTCTAGACCTGTAAAGCCACCTATTAATACTCTAGCAGAGACTTCTACTACACCTAAGATTAATAACCCTAAGCCTATATCAAAATACAAGCCTAATGTTATGAGAAGTATGCCAAGAAGAATATGAATACCCCTATTTTTTCCAGACCTGTAAAGCTACCTGTTAATACTCTAGCAGAGACTGCTACTACACCTAAGATCAATAACCCTAAGCCTATATCAAAATACAAGCCTAATGTTCCAATGAAAAATGTTATATTCTTCAAATGTCATGGTCATGGTCACTTTAAGGATGAATGTCCTAATGCATGGGCCTTTACTCAGAGGTAATGGAGTGAGATACACACTAGGTCAGGACCTAGGGCTATGTTGGTACGAATTAATGGTCAAGAAGAAACTGTACTACCCCGTACACCTTCTGATGGCTTAGAAGGGACTTATGTAGTCAACAATTTAGGCACCATGGAAAGAGCCACTGAGGACACAGAGGAAGACAATAAGGAAGAGGTTGGCAGAGAATAAATCTACCCTGAAGGAGAGACATACTAGTTCCTAGTTAGGAGGAACTTCCATTCTACACCTAGCACTAAACACTCAGATAAAAGAAAGAACATTTTTCGGACTAAGTGTAGGATTAAAGGCCACTTAAGGGATTTTATTATAGATAGGGGAAGTGGATCAAATTGTATCAGCCAGGAGCTAATTAAAAAACTTCATTTGTCCACCAGGCTTAATCCCCACCCTTACAAATTAAGATGGTTAGATGATATCACTGGTAATAGAGTCAAGAAATAATGTTTGGTTCAGTTTAGCATAGGATCTTATAGTGATAAGGTTTTCTATGATGTTTTAAATATGGATGCTTGTCACATTCTTCTTTGTAGGCCTGGGAAATATGACAAGGCTTCTATACACCATGGGGTCACTAATGTCTATTCTATGAAACATAAAGGGAAGGTAAAGGACCTCATACCATTACCTACTCACAAAACTCTACCCCTTTCAAAGACCAAACCTACACATCACTTGATTAGCTGAAAAGTTTCACTACAAAAAACTGGCAAATAGTGACTCTTTGTTATAGAGACTTTCCTTAAGTGTCACTTAGTATTATAAAGATGAAAAAAAAAAACTAGGGAAATAGTGACATTTTGGAAAAAGTGTGACAAATTGAAAAAAAGAAAAAAATTAATAATTAAAAATATCGGTTTTCTCATAAAATAAAAGGCAATTGCTAAATATTCTAGAAAAGATTTCACGTGCGTCTTAGCTTCTTTTCCACCGATAATACTACACTACCAAAATTACATCCTAAACTTCCATAATTAACCATCAAAAGTTTTCATTGTCCTCGAAGATCTCTACCAAAATATCAATCTCAATATTCAGCAGATCAAATGGCGCTATTCTCTACACAAAATTTTCAATTTCCCTCTTTTGTAATTCATCTTGATTAGGATTTTGTTCACAATTCAAGTACTCACTGTATTCTCGAGGTCTTGCTCCGCCACCATCGCTCGTTTTTGCGAGGTAATCTCGATTAATGCCTTTTTGTTCTCATCTATATCGATGCTAATCGTTCTTATTGTTGTTCAATTGTTCTTATTGATTATTACAGATTGTGCTTTCGAAAATTGCAGATTATTGTTTGCAATTGCCTTTTGGTTTTTTTCGGTAAAGAATATTACAGATTATTGTTTGCAGATTATTACAAATTTTTACGATTATTGCAGATTTTGCTTTCGAAAATTGTTCTTATTGTTGCTCTAATTAATGCCTTGTTGGAAATTGCTTTTAATTGTTCAATTGTTCTTATTGTTGGTCTAATTGATTATTACAGATTGTGCTTTTGAAAATTGTTCAATTCTTCTATTGTTGCTGAGGTATTCATTCTTGCCTATTAATTTTTTACTCTTACATTCGAAATTTGTGCTATTTAATTTCATGCTTTGTCGTACATGTTTTGTTAAAGAGTTTTCACAGTCTCTGTCATTGTTGTTGTTTGTGTGTTTTTCCGGTTTCTTTAAATGTGATGTCTAATTGCTTCATTAAATTATCTTGAAGTTTTTCAGATATTGTAATCTTTTCTTGTCGGTTGGAAAAAAGTGTTGTGATCGGTGTTATAATCTTTTCCATGTGGAAAACTCTATATTTCACTTGTTTTTTTTCTAATCTTATATTTTCTTATCGGTTATGAATGCATTCTACTTAAAAAACAAATATAAAATAAATAAGAAAATCAATAATACAATCTGTTGCAACAGATTAACAAGATGGATTAACAGTAAATGAGGGTATAAGTTTCATGGTCCAAAATATCTTTCACATAGTTACCACAACTACCACAATTTGTTGGTTCCCTTTGGAGATAGGCAAATAACAATAGTTGATGTCTTTACTAATAATGTCGATACAACCTAGATTGTTCAACCATGCAACCATAATTCTTTCTATATTCTACATATACTACTACTTCATTCATGCGTCATTCTTTAACAACGAGTTCGGTTTCCGTGAACAGCACTAGGAGTTCCCTGCATTGAATGTAGGGATTAGTTAGGCTATATCTTGTGTTTGACTTCAAATTGATTTGCTAGAATGCTATGACATTAACAATTAAACAGCATGATTGTGCATATATATCTAACACTTAATAAAGTTCTATATTATAGATATTAAACTTTGCCCAAAACTAGTAATAAATTCAGTTAACACAGTGACTTATGCGTAGATCTCAAAACTATGATGCGGCTGACAATGATGTAAACAATCTTGCTACAGTCCCCTACGTATAATTATTTAAGTAGTCAAGATCTAACTAACTAAAACTAAGATGAACTTCTAACATTTCTATTCAAACAATTCTGTGTGTTTCTCCAAAACTTATTACCTTAATATAATTATCAATTTAATCATGTATCTCACGAAAGACCAAAGGGTATGCTATTGTATTAAATGTAATGTGAATTAAGTAATTATGGTTGATTTGTCCCAATCTACAAAATGTTTCTAAAGAGGATAGTGTCACATGGGATAATTAATTTAGTTATATGAAAACAACAATTTTATAGTTCAGTTTAATCTTATTGACAAAAGTAAAGAGTAAAGTTTGATTGAATGAGGTAGAAATAGAAGTTCAAAGGACAATATACCTTCATCATGAGAACAGATAAGCATAGAATGAACAAGAAAAGAAAAAGAAGAAAGAAACTAATGATGAGAAATTAAAATGAACAATTCTACTAATATACCTTGAATATGTCATATCGGAGAGTTCTTAAACTACAAAACCATTGATCTTCATGAGATAGAGGTCTGCTTATTGAAAGCTGGTAGGACTTTTACACTGGTAAAATTTCATCGGTCACTCCTCAAGAATCTTCATAAAGCTCGTGTTACTTATTAGTTACAACGAATGTCTCAGAGTCCTAACATATTTCACCCCACATGCATCAGCAATATTCTCTGAAAGTGGACAAACTGCCTTGCGACTTAAAACATAAGTCATCCATGCTTTGCAAAGTTGTTTAAAATGCTTAATAAAAATTACAACCTAATCAACACTATAAACGACAAGATTCAAATCAACAATAATTGGATTCAAGGAAGAATATCCCTATAACTCTCGGTACCCAACACTTAATCCAATCCTTGAATTAAATCTCAAGCAATGGAAACACAAGGAATGATGTTTTGTGCATACTTGAGGCATATGAATCTAATTTGGTAATACTCGCACATGTGAATAACAAATTTAATATACGCTTTCTAAACAAGCAAGATCTCATGTGAATCCATATATCAGTGAGTACTGTAATTATGGATTGCAAGCCTAAGATTTTCCACGACTCGCCTACATAACTACCGGATACTTCCATTTAATAAGCATCATAGCCCTAAAATCAATTCTCAATTTAGTGTCGTGAAAATCTCTCCAGTGACGAAAAGAGAATGAAAAGCCAATATATAAAACAAAGCTCTAGTAATTAATTAAAACTTTTGAAATTTTGTTGGTAGACATTGTTCAACACAATCAAAGGATAAGTTGTCACACATCTAAGTGACGTAAGACCATCGAAATCAAAGCCTTTACAACAACCCCATTAAGACATCCAATCAAAATGTTTAAAGTATTCATGCAATAACTTTTTTAATCTTGAGTTGATGTAGTTAGTAAATAGCATTGTTTGATTTTTGCTTCCTTAACTTAATCTTACTTCTATATATTTTCTTGATTGCCTTAAGTTTGATTTTGTCTTCTGTGACTTGGTATTCTATATTCGATTTTACTACAAGCCTTGAAACATGTCAAACCCTATAGTTGGCATTGAGATTCTTGTTCAAAGTCCCGCCTTATTAACCATGCTCTAGTTTTCCTACTTTGAAGTAGTTTTGCTAATTTAATATGAGAATTAGAGGAGTTTTTAGGGTTTTTCTTTGAGTTTTCCTACAGGTGCTTGAAGAACAAACAACATCCGAGATCCTTGCATAGTTTTCCTTTGTTTATTGTTTTCTCTTTTACTATATCGTATAAGTGTGTTATTAAATAAATTGATTTTTTAATTAGATACAGGACTATAATACGATCATAATACATAGAGGTGCATTGTAACTTCAATTGATTCGAGATAGCTAGGCGCTCTACGAACAACACTGCAAGTCAAATTGTATTTAAACATCATCGGTCATCCTATGTGCATAATAATTATTGTCGTTGCTATTTTAATTTTGTATAGAAATTTTTTAAAAGTTTGGTATTTTGTAATATCTATACATTTATGATAGATTCATGATGTTTAAATTATTTCTTAATTTTCGATGGTTTTGTGCTAGTTTTGGTGAATTAAAAAAATTTGTGATTGAATAAAAGCGTCATAAACTATAGATAATGATGTCAATAAGTGTGTCACAAAAATATTTAGTGATGAAAAAAACGTCGCTAAAATAAATAGTGAGACTTAATAACTGATGCAAAAATGACACAAGCGTAGATAGCGACACTTATAAGCGTCGTAAGAAAACAAATAGCGACGCCATATAACATTGTGAAAAGACACATATTGGCTTAAATGTGTATGATAAAGACAAATAGCGACAATACAAGTGTCGCTAATTGACAAATAGCGACACTATATATGTCACTAATTGACGAATAGCGACATTTAAAGCGTCGTAAAATGATACTTCGACGAAAAAATTGGCGCAAAATGACAAATAATGACGGGAAAAGCGTCGCAAATGTGAATTTTGACACTAAAAGCGTCTGAAAAAGAAACAAAAAATGACATTAAAAAACGTCCTAATTGGTGAGAGTTGTGACGCTTTTTAAAGTGTCGGTAAATAGCGATATTGAAAATATCGACGCCTTTGAAGCGTCACAAAGCTATATTGCGTCGTTAAAAAGAGCGTCACAAAATGCCTTGTTTTCTTGTAGTAATTTTAATTTGTTATGTTTTTTTATTTGTTTTGGAGTACATTGCAAAATGAAGCACATATAGCCAAGATGAAAGAAATGAGGTTCGTGAGCAATGGGCAAAGTACTTTATATCAAACTTTTTGTTAAAGTATATGTAATTTTAATTTGTACAAGCAATACTAGTGTACTACTTTTCGATCATATATATTATGTGATTATTCAATCGTATATTATATATATTATAGCCTCAAATGACTTCTATAGAAGTATATTATATTAATAATCCCTTGTCGATATAGATATATAGGCTATATATTTATTTTTAATTTTTAAAAAAGTCATTTATATCTAAGGTTCAAACAAACGATACAATTAACAGGTTATTTGTATCACATGTTTGAAACGAACGATATAAATAGGGGACATTTGTATCGTTTGTTTGAAGCAGGCGATACAAATAATTTCCAGTGGCCGTCAAAATATGGGAATTGACTTCAATTGCCATTCGCCAGAATGGCTGAAAGCATTCGCCCGAATTTGTACTATTCGCCCGAATGGAGATCAAATTCGGTCTTTCTAGAGAGTGCAAGGTTTGAACTAGGCTGCATCATTTCAATTCGACCGAATGGGGCCATCGTTCGCCCAAATGCAAGTCTTTTGGCTCTTTTATGGCTCTAAACAAGCATTGAATGATTTCTGGCGTTCGCGATATCTTCAGGGATGATTCGGAACACGTGGGAATGCCTCGAAACGTGCTTCATCTTTGGTTATAGTGTCTAAGCCTCCAACCCGATTCATTTCGCCTCGAAACCTACAAAAATAATTAAGATAACCTCAAAAAACTACGGAGACAAGAATAAGGTAAACTCGAGTGTAAAACGTATAAAATTAATGTAAAACAACGAGGCTCGACACCGTAATGGGTATATAAATGTGCTCTAAAACGAGCACATCACTAACCCTCAATTCCATCTAATTCTTCCATCTTCGTCAACTGTTTCTCTTTAATTTTTTTAATTTCTAACTTTCTTATGATTTTCTACAAACTCTTCTTACACCATTATCAGCATTTTCACTCAAATCTTCATGAATTAGGGTTTCTACAATTTCAAGGTACATTTTTTTGGTTTTAGGTTTGATACTTGTTTCTTCTAACAAATTTTTATATTTTAGTAGAAATCTGTTTGTGCCTTGTCTTTATTGTTTATTTGTAGGAATCATCAATACTCATAAGAATGGCACCAAGAAGGCAAAGGAGGAGGGAAAGGAGTCCATCACCGCAACACATTGAACCGGATGAGGACTGTCCCAACATTGTCTTTCGGAATGAAGAACAAAGAGATAAGTTTCGATATCTTAAGCAAAGTCCTATCATTCCAACTAGGTTTATCAATAAGCTATGCATTTCGTTAGGGCAATAGGCATGGGATTTATGTTAAACATGCATAGGGAGACATACCCCGGGTTAGTCCTAGAGTTCTTAAGTTCCTTGACCATAACACAGGACGACTATGGGGAAACCTCATTGAATTTCAGGATAGATGGAATTGAGCGACACCACACTACGTATGAGCTTGCTGAGATATTTGGTCTGAACGACACCGGGGAGGGGGGTTAGATTATGAGCTGCACCCTTCCCAAATTTGGCTGTTAATATCCGGAGAACACTTGACCATTCTTAAAAAGGTCCATCACTGTGTTCTCAGGATTCGGTTCAAGTTCATGGCCATCATTATCACGGCCAAATCTGAGTCTAATTAGGCCAATAGTAATGACTTAATTGTTCTAGGCTTATTTCTCCGCCCTGAGTGGGGTTTCACCTTTAACCTAGCTAGGCTTCTAGTCAACACATTCCGCCATACTATTAATCAACCTAAAATTGTTCGTACACAATTACAGTTTGGCAGACTCAGTTTAAATTTGCTATGCTCCCTACAGTTTTATTATAGTTTAATGCAGCATTGAAAGTGAACCAAATTATAGTCTAGAAAAACGTAAAAAAAAACATTTGGGACATTCTGTTGAGATTTGGATTAAAGGTAGTAAAAGTTCATGAAATCTCATTTTCAAAAATCATCAATTGTGACTTCAATTACTATTAAAAGCCAATCAATCATTAAGAAAATATGGCATTGCATCTATTTCCAACTCAGTTGAAAACCTAGAGCAAGCAAAACCTCAAGTTAGAAAACATCAAAAGCCAATATTCATCAACCTTTAATTTATATATTTATAATCATTTTATCTTGATAAATCACTTATTTAACATCTAGCCAGTACTTACTCCATAACATAGCTCCAAATATATATGACTCTAAAATCCATCAATTCAATATTCCACAAATGATATGAAATGTTAATAGTCAAAATTTGTATTTACATGATCCAGAACCATAAAAATCCAATCTTTATCAAAATTACATTAAATGAAGTGAAAAATCAAGAGGAAAGACCCAAGTGTGCCAAGAACCAATGACGAGCGTATGGATTTTGCGTATGAAATCGGCTTATGGAAACAAAGAAATTAAAGAAAATGAAAACAACCTTAATATATATGTAAAATTGAAAAATCTAGAACTGAAAAACAAAAAAACGCTTGTAAAAAAACTGCGTATGAAATGGATAAAATTAACACAAAAAATCTGATGTAAACCGTAAAACAAAAACGAATGAAAAATCTGTAATAAAATCATCAATTGAAGTAAAGTAATTAAGAACTTGACATACCAAAATCAGAATGCTAACAAATTAGAAAAAAGAAACGATGAATTCAAAATTTTAAGTAAACAACTAACATAAAAAATCAGATTATGAACATGGGAAATAAACAAAATCAGATTATGAACAAAAGAAAAGTAAAAAAACAAAGTTGCAGCAGCACATGAAAACACAAAATTCGACATTCATTATTCATCATTCGAACAATAGAAAATAAAAAAACAAAATCAAATTAGGGTTGAAGACCATGAAAAGACAAGAAAAAAATGGGGGAAAAAAATTAGGGAAGAACCTGAAGTGAAGGCTGATTGAAGATGGTGAAGATCGAGCACCAGCCCAGCAGTACCAGAAGTTGAAGATGGTTAAACTGAAGATTGAGCAGCAGCTAGCATGAACAAAATGAAGGGGATTTAGGTTTAGAGAAAGATGGTGAAGGATTCAGGGAAAGTTGCGGTTTCTCCGGACTAAAGAAGGTTAGGCATAAATAAATGTATAGACGTAGAGGATGTTTGATAGATAAGGGTTAGAGTTGTTGCGAAAGATAATTAAGAAAATAGTTTTGGCAACGACTTTGTTGTATCTACATACTTATCTATTTTTTGCAACGATATATGCGGTTACGAATTAATTAATAAGTTTTAACAACTAAAGTTTTCGTTGCAAAAAACGTGGGTTAAACCGGGAAATTATTTTTAGTGGTGGGAAGTTAATTTTATTTTTTGGCAACAACTTTTTAGCAACAACAAAGGATTTCGCAACAACTTGTATTTTTCGCAACGAAAAAAAATTAGTCGTTGCTAAAACTTGTTGCTAAAAATGTTTTTTCTTGTAGTGATCATTGAACATTGTGGTTGTGGAGACGTTTGTCAAGCCGGAGATAGTTGAACCATCAAGAGTGTTCAAACTCCCATTCATCTTCCCCTTCATCACTACAAGTGACCCCTTCGCAACCTTCATGACTCCACCTTCACAAGTGATCGTACACCCGATTTTATCAAGAGTACCCAAAGAGATGAGATTATTTTTCAAACCTGGAACATACCTTACATCGGTCAAGTTTCGCTCCATTCCATCGAACATCTTCATTTTTACACTTCCAACTCCAACTACTTTGCATGTAGTGTTGTTTTCCATGGTCATATTTCCCCCATCAACACATTCCAATGTTTGGAAGAAAGTTTTGTTGGGAGTCATGTGGAATGTGCACCCCGAGTCTAGAATCCATGCATCATCATCTTTGTACCCATGTGTGGCTACCGAAACACCACCATCATCACTATCATAGACGTAACTAGCATCGACCTTGCTAGTTCCGTATTTTACCCCATTTTCACTAGCATTTTTCTTCTTTCATTTTCAACAATCCTTGTGGCTTTTTAGCTTGCAGTCGTTGCAAGTCTTATTTATGTTAGGCCCCCAAGTCACCCCCACTAGTGGAACCTTTCTCTTGTGTCCTCCCTCTCACAAACAATTCATCACCCGAGCCACCCAGTGATTTTTGTAACAATTGTGTATCAATGAGATCCCTTTGAGTCAAGGAATTTTTTTACATCGTCACTACACAAGTTTTCCCTACCATAATGTAGAGTTTCTCTAAAATTTTTGTAAGATGGAGGTAGAGAACATAATAGGTAAATTGCTAAGTCTTCATCATCAAGCTTGACATCAATGTTTTGCAAATCCATCATAATGGAATATAACTCATCTAAGTGAGGTTTCAAAGGTTAACCTTCCTACAAGCGTAAATTGGTAACACTCTTGGCCATATAGAGTGTTTCCGATTTCTCCCACATCGCCTTGGTTGTAGTTTTCTTAACAACCTCTCTTAGCACTTCGTTGGAAAGACATAGTTGTATAGCCGATAGTGCCTTTATAACAATCTCTTCCCATCTCGCTGCGGTCATAGCTTCCAACATTTAGTCTACACCGTCAATGGCCTTTTGCACACCATTTTGAATGAAAATGGCCTTCATTTGGACTTGCCACAAGCCAAAGTTCACACTCCGATTAAACTTCTCTATGTCAACCTTCATTGAGGACATGTTTCACCACCTACGACTCCGTAAAACACCGTATACTCAACCTTGGCTCTGATACCAATTGAAAAAATACTTGGATCAATACGATGCGATATAGCTTGATGAACGATAACAAATTTTAATGACATAACAAAAACGATTAAACGAAAATAAACTACAAAAGAGACACAAAGATTTAAGGAGGTTCACCCAATTATGGCTATGTCCTCTGTGGTGGGTAGTAGCTTGCTTGTATTATATTATGTGACTAAAACACTCTTACAATAGAGAATTACAATGATATAAGAGATAAAACAATAGGCTATGTGTTTAGCTTAGGGGTTGTGGTTGATGTGTTTAGGATGGCTAATGAGCTCACTATTTATAGAACTTAATACATTAATGATAATTACACCCTTTAATACAATCCTAAAGCTGAGAACAATGAGCAATGAAACTGATTTGAGGAACTGAAAAACTGATTCAAGAGATAATGTAGCGTTAGAGAAGGAATCCAAGGAGCAGCAGACAAAGTGCTCGTTCAAGCCGCTATAGTTCTCGTTCAAGCATGTAGATCAGAAGCACACGGTTTTGGAACTAGCTGTGTGCTCTTTCGAGCTGGTATCATGCTCGTTCGAGCACAGTTCATTCGAGGCTACTGGACTGTTCTGATGGGTTTGCTTG
The DNA here is from genome assembly GCA_019425755.1 of Amaranthus cruentus. NCBI lineage: Eukaryota > Viridiplantae > Streptophyta > Magnoliopsida > Caryophyllales > Amaranthaceae > Amaranthus > Amaranthus cruentus. Next base: position 1,994,880 of record CM033458.1, on the reverse strand, counting down.
TTCAAGGCATCACATACTTGTTGTAATGCTCGTTCAAGTCATCTTCTGTAGACTCAAAAACTTTTCAAATCCTCATTAACTCCACTCATTCAACCCATCATAAATCCCATGATTAAGTACACATTATCACACAAGTAACTTAATACATTTAACACCATACATAACATTATCATCAATCACCTCATTAACATACTTAGGAATCCATCCCAAGAGTCTCCACATGAATACACACATCAAATGTGCACTCAAGTAACATAATCATAACTCTATCAGACATTTTCAACAAGTATTTTTTCATTACCTTCTTGTAGTTTTCTAGCTTTTTTCCTTTTCAACATTTACTCAATGTTTTTCTTCTCTATAAGATTGAGCCTTGGGCGGTGATCGCTCTATCCTACTCCAGGGTCTGGCCTACAAGCCAACGTTTAAATTTAGAATCGACCCATTAAATTAAGAAAGGACTTGAAATAGTTTCTAGGATCGATACGATGTTAAGAACTTTGACGAACGATAGGAAATGCAATGAACTAGCAAAGATAAGAACGAAAAACTAAATTGCAAAATCAACACAATGATTTAAGGAGGTTCACCCAATGATGGCTATGTCCTCCGTGGTGTGTAGTTGCTTGTTTGTATTATTTCAATGAGAAAACACTCTTATAATGAAGTATTATAATTGAGTAAGAGATAATAAAAGGCTATGTGTTTAGGTTAAGGGGTTTGTGTTTGATGTGTTTGGATGATCATACAATGTCTCTATTTATAGTAATTGAAGCTCTAGGAGTTACACATGATTAATACAAAGAGTAAATAGCATAGTTAACACCATTTATTAGTTGTGTTTAATGACATGTAACTTCCCTTGAGCATTTGATCCATCAAAAATAGCATCCTATGGTGTCAGAAGAAGCGCTCGACCGGTCGAGCGGACCAGGGGGGTCCAGCGGTTTGGTCTAGCGGAGAAACAGAAGCCTCTGGAAACATTCTAACTTGCTGCTCGACCAAGCAGAGGAGCTCGCTCGGGCGAGCGAGCATCAGGTAGGCTTCTGACGGACTTCTTAACTTCCCACATAGAAAAGTATCTCTTTATAACATCATAACTCATCATAACACCCATAATTAAGTGTCCATTAAAAACACCAATTAAACTCTACATTTAAACACACCCATTAACTCAACCATAGGATTCCATCCTACTCATGAATACACACACACATGTACACTCAAGTCACATTTACAACAATCTCCACCTTGATTCACCCAAGTAAAAACATTCACCAATACACTTCATATTACAAGAATACAAAAACAAGCTTAAAATAACATACACACCACAATGTCCCAAAAGAAGGGTATCACATCAAGCAAGGAGCTAGTCCAACCAAGTCAACACATAATTCAAACTTGGTTTTAGGCAATGGTTTAGTCATCATGTCGGTCGGGTTTTCATTTGTAGCAATTTTTTCCAAGATTACCCTTTTGTGCTCAACTTCGTCCAAAATGAAATGATATTTGATGTTGATGTGTTTGGACCTTCTAAGAAATGTATTTTGATTTTTAACCAAGTGAATGGCACTTTGACTATCACAACGCACACTTACCGAACACACCTTGTTGCACGGCGGTGGCTATGTACTCCGCTTTGGTTGTTGAAAGAATAACCACATCATGTAATGATGATTCCTAACTAATCGCCAAACCACCCAATGTGAACACGCGCCCACTTGTAGATTTCCTATTATCAAGATCACCACCATAATCTGAGTCACAAAACCCGGTTAGTTCGCTTGAATCCTTCCCATACATAAGACAAACATTAGAAGTACATTTAAAATACCTCAATAACCATTTAAGTGCCTCCCAATGTCCCTTCCCCGGATTAGACATATATCTACTTACCATACTCACCGCATGAGCAATGTCGGGTCTAGAACATACCATGGCATATATGACACTACCAATGACACTAGTGTACGAAATTCCCACCATTTGCTTTTCTTCCACCTTTGTTTATGGACATAACATTTTGGACAATTTGAAATGAGAGGCAAGAGGAGTAAACACACCTTTAGCATCTTCCATGAGAAGCATTGCATAACCTTCTCTATATATTTCCTTTGGCTAAGGTACAAAACACCCTTGGCCCGGTCTCTCAAAATCTCCATCCCAAGAATCTTCATGGCTTCACCAAGATCCTTCATATCAAATTCACTTGAAAGCAACACTTTCAAGTTCTCCACCTCAAAAAAGAGCTACATGCTACCAACATATCATCAACATATAAGAGCAAATCACGTGATATCATGGAAGAATCAAACCTCTTGTATCATTGCCTAGGCGATTGCTTCAACCCTTACAACGCTCTCTTCAACCTACACACATGATATTCCTTACCAGCAATCTCTAAACCTTCTGGTTGGTTCATGAATATTTCTTCTTTAAACTCAACATGAAGAAATGTCGTTTTCACATCCAATTGATGCAACTCCATATCCTCTATCGCAACCAAAGCTAAAAGAGTTCTAATAGAAGAGTGTTTAACAACGGGAGAAAATACGTCATGGAAATCGACACCCTCAATTTGAGAGTATCCCTTTGCAACAACTCTAGCTTTATAGATGGGAGGAACACCACTAGAAGGACGTTCCTTCCTCTTGAATATCCACTTGAACCCCAAGTTTGAGGCCATAGCCTCCTTGTACATACTTAGCAAGTGATTCAATGATATTCCAAGTTTCATTCTTGGCAAGTGATTCTATCTCCTTATTCATGGCTATCAACCAATTGCTTGAGTCGTTTGAGGCCATAGCCTCCTTGTACATACTTCGTTCATGAAACCCTTTGACTCCGCTAGCAATGTTTAGAGCATATGCAACATAATGACACTCTTCATTGTACCTCCTTGGAGCCACGATCTTCCTCCTTTGCCTTGTAGTGGACAAGGGAGGAGACCTTTATTGAACATTATTTATATTATCACCTTCTTCAATATTGGGAGGTTGAACCTCTTCTTGTGCATTATTATCAATTACAACATCATTTACATCATTTTCAATGGGCTTTTCGACACTAGAGACTAACATGTTTTTTTCATCAAATACAACATCTCTAGAGGTAATTATTTTTTGATTCATTATACCACACCCTATACCCCTTTACACCCACTCCATATCCCACAAAAATGCATTTTCTAGCCTTAGGTTCAAGTTTGTCATCATTTACATGAACATAAGCGGGACACCCAAATAATTTAAAACTAGAATAATTTACCGGAGAGTTGTGCCATACTTCATGAGGCGACTTGAATTTCAAGGCGGTATGTGGTAAGGGATTGATCAAATAGCATGTCGTAGCCACCAAGGTTGTCAGGATCGGGATTCTACGCAGGATCGAAATCATCAGGTGGGATCGGATCGTTGGATCGGATCGTAGGATCGGTCGATTCTACAAATTTGCAGAATTAACAAGTTTTATCAAGACCATGCTTATTGTTTGATGATTTTCAATATAAAAAGGCACTAAAAACACATCTTTTTAATACTATGTGTATATTAAAGATACTAGCTTCTTCATCATCATAATCGTTGTCAAAGTACAAGTTTCAAATTAATAATCTCAACACATAATTTCAAAATACATCATAATCTTTTTTAATAATGTCAAACTACAAGTTTCAAATTAATCAAAATAACAAATAGGTTATAGGCTCATAACAAATAACATCCAATAATCCCATAAAGATTATTCGAGCAGCAGCCAAGTGAGCCAACAACCATTATCGAGAAGCAATCATCAATTAGAGCATGAAGATGGATGAATAATCCCATAACAAATAACAAATAGGTTCAGATTCATAACAAATAACATCCAATAACATCCAATAATCCCACAAATAACATCCAATAACATCCAATAAGATGGAGATTGCAAAATACAAAGTATCGAGCAAAAATCATGAAGAAGAATGATTAAACTCATCAATTCGAGCAGCAAGCCAACACATATCGAGCAAAACTCATCAATTCGAGCAAAAATCATGAAGAAAAATGATTAAACTCGTCAATTCGAGCAGCAAGCCAACACATATCGAACAAAAAGCATCAATTCGAGCAAAAATACAAAAAATACAGAGGTGAGAGAAGGATAATCGAACCTGAAATCAATGATTTAAGAAGAATGGTGAGCAGCAGCAGTTTCAGACTTCAAAGAAGATGAAGATGGGAGATGTGAGGTGCGTTTTAGGGTTTAGGTTAAGAGGAATGGGTTTTTTGGTGAGATATTGAAGGACGCCGTTTTCAGGGATAGGGAATTTAGGGTTTTTTTTTGGGAAAATTTCAAAGAGTGTCAAAATACCTGGCTTTAACACGGGATCGGTAGGATCGGTGAAAAATCGCGATCCTGTGCGATCCTACACGATCCCAGCGACTCTATTAACGATCCCACCTAATTTCGATCCTGTGAGCGATCCTATGCGTGGGGACCGATCTGGGTCGTAGGATCGTACGATCCTACAATCCGGATCGCGATTCTAACAACTATGGTAGCCACCGCTTCGGCCCAAAATTGCTTCCCCAAGTAAGCTTGGTTTAGTATATATCGAGCCCTCTCCAACAATGTTTTTTTCATCCTTTCCGCAACACCATTTTGTTGTGGACGCCCTGCACAATTTGTATGTCTAACAATGCCTTCACTAGCACAACATTGATGAAATTTACCATCAACAAATTCAAGCCCATTATCGGTTCCGCAACACCATTTTTTTCATCCTTTTCAATTATTTTCTTCCAATCCAAGAAAACATCAAAAACTTCATTTTTATGTTTAATAAAATAACACCAAACTTTTCTTGAGAAATCATCTATAAACGTCAACAAGTAATTACAACCACTAACACAGGGCTTTCTTGAAGGCCCCCACAAATCGGAATGAATATAGTCAAGAATTCCCTTAGTGTTGTGTATGGCGGATTTGAAACTAACCCTTTTGTGTTTTCCATAAACACAATGTTCGCAAAACCCAAGATTCCCAAACTTTTTGCCATCAAATAAACCTTGTTCAGAGAGTTCAAACATACCTCTTTCTCCCATGTGACCATGTCTCAAGTGCCAAAGTTTAGTATCCTCATCGGACATTGTTTTAGTGGAGACATTTGTCGTGCCGGAGATAGTTTAACCATCAAGAGTAGACAAACCCCCATTCATCTTCCCCTTCATCACTATAAGTGACCCTTTAACAACTTTCATGACTCGACCTTCGCAAGTGATTCTACACCCGATCTTATCAAGAGACCCCAAAGAAATGAGATTCTTTTTCATACCTTACATCGGTAAAAGTTCGCTCCATTCCATAAAACATTTGCATTTTCACACTCCCAATTCCGACCACCTTACAAGTTGTATTGTTTCCGAAGGTCAAATTTGCCTATCAACACTTCCAAGAGTTTGGAAGAAAGTTTTGTTGGGAGCTAGTCATGTGGAATTTGCACCTCGAGTCAATAATCCATGCATCATCATCTTTGTACCCATGTGTTGCTACCAAAACACCACCATCATCACTATCATTAACGTAACTAGCATCGGCATTCCTAGCTCCGTCCTTAGCCCTATTTTCATTGCTTTTGTTTTTCCATTTCCAACAATCCTTCTTGATGTGGCCTTTAAGCTTGCAATAGTTGCAAGTCTTGTTTATGATATTAGGCCACCGTGACTTCGATCTTCCTTTATCCTTGTTTCCACTCCAACTAGTGGAACCTTTCTATTGTTTCCTTCCCCTTACAAACAAACCATCACCAGAACCATTTTGAGGCTTTTGTGACAATTGAGTATCGATGAGGTCTCTGTGTCAAAGCATTTTTAACATCATCGCTACTCAACTTATCTCTACCATAATGTAGAGTTTCTCTAAACTTTTTACAAGAGGGAGGTAGAGAGATAAGATGTATATAGCCAAGTCTTCATCATCAAACTTGACATCAATGTTTTGTAAATCCATAACAATGGAACAAAACTCATCTAAGTGAGGTTTCAAGGATTTACCTTCCTCCAAGTATAGATCGTAGTCTATTCTTCAAAAGTAGCCTGTTAGTGACACTATTGGCCATATAGAGTTACTCCAATTTCTTCCATATCTCCTTGGTTGTTGTCTCCTTAACAACCTCTCTTAGTACTTCATTGGAAAGGCATAGTTGGATGGCCAAAAGCGCTTTTGAGTCGATCTGAGGTATTCAACGGGGTGGGTCGATCCAATGCGTCAAAGGTCGGGTCAATTTTAACGGGTCAATAACAGGGCGGGTCATTAATGGGTCGGGTCAATATTGGGCTTTACTATAATGGATCAATAAAGGGTCATTAATGGGTCATAATATGGTCGGGTCATAAAAAGATATAACAATTAATGATACAAAAATTTAATTATATACAATGTTATTTAGTCACTACTCTTACTTTTCCTCTTCACTATTTTTTCTGCTCTACCAAAATGTGTTTCTGATTTTTCCCTCAAATTAATCAATCAAGAACCCTAGATTCGCAAATTTCAATCGATTAATCTCGCTGAATGTATGATTTCTCTCTTTGGATCTATAGATTTTGTATTGATTTCTGAATAAGACTCATTTTGGATATTAATTTATGCCTGAGATTGGATCGTAAATAATATTCATTTGGATCGTTTTGCAATCTGATTTATTTTTTTCTGATTCATACACATATTCACCGATTAGTCAGTATTTTCTGAGTCGTTTAACAATCTGATTTATTTTCCTCAACTTTTGTTTCTCGCCTTCTGCTGGTTTTTCAACTTTCTCGGGTTATGGGTTTTTTGCTTCTTTTGGGTTGTTATAATGGGAACAATAATTAGCAACATCCATTAATAGCTAATGATTGTTGTGATTCATATTTGGTGTATATATTTCAAGTTCAAATAATTACTATTTGTTTCCTATAAATTAATAAAATCAATTTAATATTGTGATTCATATTTGGTGTATATATTTTATTACAATATTAATGGAGCTATGATTCTTGGATATTAATGGAGCTATAATTTCCTGTTTTGGGCAAAGCTGGGTTTTGGGTTTTGCATATTAATAGAGGTATTATTCTTGGATATTAATGGAGCTATGATTCTTGTGAGGAAAGTTCAAGTCAAAGCTGGGGATTAATATTATTATGTGTTTTGGGCAAAATTTGAACAACTCTAGGATTAATATTCTTTAGCTTCTTGATAATTTATAATGACAATTATGTGTTCAGGTTTTCATATGGAAGGGGAGCAACAAGTTCAAGATGGATATATTGAATATACTGGCCCTGTACGTAAGAGAAAAAAAATTCTAAGGTTTGGATTAAGTTTCAAGAAATAGCTGATGTAAAAAGGTATGGTAGTTTCTGCAAAGTGTTCACATTGCAATTTAGTTTTAGTCGTTGGCTCTAATAGTGGCACATCTCATTTAAAACGACATTTGTTAAGGTGTCCAAAAAGACCAGAGGACTTACCAATTAGGGATGGGGGTGATGAGGAAGATGGGGATGCTTATTTTTTTGATATAAATGTGTTAAAAAACAATATTTTGTTCTATGTTGTGGAAGGCAACCACCCTTTGTCAACTGTTGATGAAAAAGGGTTTAGGCGCATGTTATATAGTGCAACCCCTGAATTTGTTCCGTTTAGTAGAGCCACGTTGACTAGGGATCTTTTTGCCTACTACTATTCGGAGAGGGAGAGTTTAAAAAAGGCTTTACTTGAGGCACCCGGTCATATTTGTTTGACTATGGATAATTGGAAAGCATCACACTCAAAGCAACATAATATTTGTGTAACTGCACATTTTGTAGATAAAGACTGGAAGTTCAACAAAAGAATCCAAAGATTTTGGGGTTTGTCACCTCCTTATGATGGGGAAAATGCTGCTGAAGAAATTTGGATGTTCTTAAATCAATGGAACTTAGAACATAAGGTGATGAGTTTAACAGTAGACAATGCTTCATACAATGACTTGATGATTAGCCATTTAAAGTATCCTCTCATGGGGAGGGGGATGTTGGTGGGTAGCGGTCGCTTTTTTCATATAAGATGTTGTGCTCATATAATCAATTTGACAATTTAGAGATGATAAGAAAATTGGTGAAAATCGTTACAAAATCTCCCTCTAGAAGTAAAGAATTTTATGACAAGGCTACTACTCTCCATTTAAATGATAAGAGAAAATTGAGTTTGGACGTGAAAATTCGATGGAACTCAACTTCTAAAATGCTTGACAATGTTTTATATTACAAAGATCTATTTGATAGTTTGGGGTCAGTGAACATTTATTTCAAACCTCTTGTACCTTCAAGCTCTGATTGGGATAAGTTAAAAGTAGTTCATAATTTTTTGAAAATTTTTTATGAGGTGACATGCACTTTTTTCTTTGGTTAAGTCCCCTACTTCAAATTTGTATATGACAGGCGCATTTATGGTGCATAGATGTTTACATAAGGCAAAAAATAGTCCTCCTGAATATTTGGCCGAGATGGTTGAACCAATGTTGGTTAAATTTGACAAGTAAAGGTCCGAATATAACATTAACATCTCATGTGCGGCCGTCCTTGATCCTAGTTTGAAGGTTAAATTTGTTGAATATTGCTTGAGGAAGGGGATAGGAAATGATGTGACTTTAAAACAAGTGGAAGAAGTGTTGACTACCTTGAGGACTTTGTACAATGAGTGTAAGTTACAAGGTTCAATATCACCTATTGTTCTCCCTTTCAATTATGGCACGAGATTTACTTAGTATTCCTGTTAGCAGTGTAGCGTCAGAATCTGCATTTAGCATTGGAGGGAAAACAATATCTCCTAATCGTAGCTCATTAAAGCCGAAAACAGTTCAAGCCTTAATATGTGTGGAAGATTGGCGTCGTCAGGATGATGAGTTTCATTTGGACATCGGAATTGATTACTCTTTTGATAAGACAAACTAAGAAGCTGAGGACGTTGAGGATGATGATGAAGATGATGATATATCACTTGAAAGCTTATAGTACTTCATTATATGATTGATTACAATTTGTATGTTTTGAAAGCTTATAGTAATATTGTCCAAGACTTGTAATGTAATTGTACTTGGTTATGTAAGTTGTTGTTTGTATTTTTGGACTACTTATACTTTTTTTAATGATTGTACTTAGGACATTTCTTTTTGTAACAGTAAATTAGTTATGTAACATTGTAAGTTTATAACAAATTGTAATCATAATTGTACTTAGAATTGCTGTTTGTAGCATCAAGTTGCAATTTGGACATTTCTTAAATAAAAGAGTAAGTAAAAAAATAGTAAGATCAAAAGATTAAATAAAATTTTAATGGGTCGGATCGGGTCAGGTCAAAAGGGCTTTGACCCGGCCCGGCCCATTACAAATTGATAGTGACCCGGCCCGGCCCATTAAGACTTTGGCCCGACCCGACCCGTTGAACACCTCTAGTCATAAGCCGAAGTTTACACTTCGATCAAACTTCTCAATGTCTAGTTTCATTGACGACATGTTTCACCAAATAATGACTTCGTTAATACCGTAAGATCAACTTGGCTCTGATACCAATTGAAATAGTTGCTAGGATCGATACGATGTTAAGAACTTTGATGAACGATAGGAAATGCAATGAACTAGTAAATATAAGAACGAAAAACCAAATTGCAAAATTAAGACAATGATTTAAGAAGGTTCACTCAATGATGAGCGTCTTCCGTGGTGTGTAGTTGCTTGTTTGTATTATTTCAATGAGAAAACACTCTTACAATGAATTATTACAATTGAGTAAGAGATAATAAAAGGCTATGTGTTTAGGCTAAGGGGTTTGTGTTTGATGTGTTTTGATGATCATACAATGTCTCTTTTTATAGTGCTAGAAGCTCTAAAAGATACACATGATTAATACAATGACTAAATAGCATAGTTAACACCATTTATCAGCTGTGTTGAAGAATTGTAACTTCCCTTGAGCATTTGATCCGTCAAAAACAGAAGCCTTTGGGAACATTCTGACTTACTCCTTGACCAAGCAGAGGAGCTCGCTCGGTCAAACGAGGGTCGAGCGAGCATCAAGTAGGCTTCTGGCAGACTTCTTGACTTCCCACATAGAATAGTATCTCTTCATAACATCATAACTCATCATAACACCCATAATTAAATGTCCATTCAAAACACCAATTAAACTCTACGTTCAAACACACATTAAAACTCCATCTTAACACACCCATTAACTCAACCATAGGATTCCATCCTACTGATGAATACACATATATGCACTCAAGTAACATTTATAGTCTAATGGATAAAGTGAGTTAATTAGCCAATCATAAAAATTTAATAAAAATAAATTAGTAGCAACACTATAAAATGAGTTTCCATAATTAAGTAGGGTTGGTCAAAGATGAACCGTAAACTTGTTTGATGGTGCATGCATCGAATTTGGAGCCAGGCTGGTCTTTTTAGTTTGAGTACTCATTAATGCATTATATCGTAAAAGTAGCACAGCTATTCATTAAAAATAATAATTTTAATATGTGAAAATATATGCAAAAGTAAATGTTATTATTAAATAGCTAGAGATAAGATTTTCAAATTGTACCTAAATGATGAAAATAAATGCAGAATAAAATATATTAATTATTTATTATGATTTAAATAATTTAGCATCTTCCAAAAAAATTAATAATTTAGTGGTTAATGGTGTTTGATAATTATTTGTGAATTCCTTTCCTATTTTCAATTTAATATATTGATAAAATAAAGAATTAGGTGTAAGGTTTAAAAAAAGATTTAATAAAGTAGTTCAATACTCCTTCCGATCTTATTTGTTCTTTCACTTTGGATATTTTCACAAATATTAAGGTAGATAGAATATTTAGGTTGTAGGGGATATTATTTTAATTAAATAGCAGTGTGAAATAATGATTGTATTGGATGTAAGAGAGAAAAAATAATTAAATAGCAGTGTGAAGTAATGATTGTATTGGAAGTATGAGAGATAAAATAATTAAATAGCAGTATAAAGTAATAATTGTATTGGAAGTATGAGAGAGAAAATAATTAAATAATGAGTTAGTATAGGTAAATAACGGTTATTTATGAGAGTAGCAAATCACTCTTATGTGTCTCCATTTCATAGGAGGGCTTTAGAGATTTTTATTTTAGCTTTCTCTTATTTTGTTTATTTTAATATTAAGTATTTTGTCATTTTGTGGTTATTTGCAAATAACCGTTATTGATTAGGATTTTCTTTTAAATAATAGTGTGAAGTAAAGAAAGTGGGGTTTTAAGGGATAGTGGGATGAAAACATTCAAAAAATAGAAAGTATTCTAAATTGGAAGAACTTTTGAAATTATACCTTATAGTAAGGTAAAAGAACGAAGAAGAATTAATTTTTAAATCTTTGTTTTTATCTTTTAATGAAGGGCACTGAAGCTAGCTAAAAAGAATTAATAAGAATAATAACAAAAAGCAAATGGCAATGATAGTGCTTAAGTCAATAAATAGATGACGGAATAGTTAAATTAAAAAGTAGTTCATAATTGAGTCAAATTTGTTTGAAGCAGTCAAGCAGCCCCGCACGCGTTGCATTGTGTTTAGTTTCTTTTTGCGAAAAATACTCCTTTTTAATTAAGCTGCCCACTTTCCAAAAACAATATAAAGGGATGAATTGCATTGTTGATCATATCTGTTTAAATCCTTATTGAAATGGGAAGGATTATGGAAAATGTGGTAAGGAGTGTTTCAAAGGTAGCGGAAGATGATCCAAGGAGAGTGATTCATTCAATGAAAGTAGGATTAGCAGTAACTTTAGTGTCACTACTCTACTTCTTTCAACCCCTTTTCCATGATTTTGGTACCTCTACTTTGTGGGCTGTCCTAACCGTTGTCGTCGTTTTTGAGTATTCTGTAGGTAATTATTTACCCATTCATTTATGCAACTCCTACACGTGGCTGTGTTGTTACACTTCTCTCAAATGCTCTTCACGTAAAACATGGGTCATTTTCAAGCTAAGATCTTTTTTTACTGTATGTCTCATGCAGGAGCGACATTGGGAAAAGGATTGAATCGGGTAATGGCAACGTTATTAGGCGGAATATTAGCAGTTGGGGTGCATGGATTGGCTACACAATGTGGCCATATTGCTGAACCTCTTCTTATTAGTATCTTTGTTTTCCTTCAAGGTAATGTCAATCAAATTAAACCTCTATTTCAATTACTTTTACACACTTTAACTAATGATTACCATTATAAATTTGTTGAATAATATGGTTCAAGCTGTTAATAAGGCTGGACGTAATGTAAATGCTAGCAATTATTGGGAAAACACGAGGTGCAAACACTTTACAAACAAAAGAGTATATACCATCATAAATTTGTTGAATAATATGTGGTTCAAGCTGTTAAATAAGACTGGACTTAATGTAAATGCCACTATGTGGACTTAATGGAAAACACGAGGTGCACACACTTTACAGACAAAGGAGTATATACCATCCCAAAGCCAATATGGCAATAGGAAGAAAGTCTCCAATAGCTTATAAAGCGTGCGTACCATCTTTAATTTATCGACGTGAGATAAACCATCCCATGTTAGGAATAAATAAATTTGATTTATGAATATTAAAATAATATGCTAATAAAAAGTGGACGTTAATGCAGCTGCATTATCAACATTTGCAAGATTTTCTCCAAAGATAAAGGCGAGATATGATTACGGTTTCCTAATATTCATATTGACGTTTGCATTCATCTCAGTCTCCGGGTTTCGATTACAAGAGATTATAGATTTGGCTCGGAATAGATGGGCAACAATTGTGATTGGAGTTTTTAGTTCTCTCCTTATTTCTATTTTTGTGTTCCCTGTTTGGGCTGGTCAAGATCTTCATAACCTCATTGCCAACAACATTGATAAACTTGCCAATTCCTTAGAAGGTACGTATAATATGTTATGATCTTAATCTCTTATATATATAATTAAAATACAATCTCTAGTATATAATTAATAATTAATTAATAAGTAATTATATATACACATGATTTGTAGGATATGGAAATTCTTACTTCAAAATACAAGAGAATGCTAACGCTCAAGATATTGAAGCTTCAATGCTTCAAACTTACAAGACTGTGCTAAACACCAAGAGCACAGAAGAAATCTTGGTACATTGATTAATAATACATTTCCTTTATATTTTCAACGACAATACATACCGGCCATAATAATACAAAATATTAATACAAATTAATCAACAGGCTAATTTTGCGAGATGGGAGCCGAGTCATGGAGCTTTTAGGTTCAAACATCCGTGGAACCAATACCTAAATCTAGGTGCCCTTACTCGAGAATGTGCGTATAGGATCGATAATCTTCACAAACAACTTGATACAAATTTTAAGGTATGTTCAGCAATTTATTAAATATAGCATGCATTAATACGTAGGGGTGTTTGGCAAATAAATGTTGGCTAGTTGAGTTGCTTTTTTAGACAAACAAGTAAAATTAATCTTATTGTTTTGATGACTATTAATGGAACTTTTCGTTAAATCATTAGTTGTTCACTATTGGCAGTTTACGAGAGACAAAGTGGGCTAACTAGCTAATAAAAAAATGCTAATCATATCATATTCTCTGCATTGATTAAAAGCTAATTTATAGACTTATAAATGTTACAAACACATTTTTTTCATATTTGACTAACCAAAAAGCGAAAAGTGCACATAAAAACTCGCCAAAACTGACTTTCTAAACACACCGTAAATAACTAATATGAGCTTGCATTGTCGTGAATTACAGCAAAATATTGAGTTTAGAATGTTGCGATGGTTCATCCCACATAGACAAAATAAATATGGTATGCATACTTTATAAGTTATTGAAGCCAAACTTCCTATTGTCATATGGTTTTGGGATGATATATATCTCTTTGGTTTAAAAAGTGTGCGCATCTCATGTCTCCTCATTTATATGCTGACATTAAAAAGAACTTCAGCTTAGATTAATATAGATGAACAAATAATCAAAGCTTAGTTAGTGATTTATTAAAATCATTTTGATTTGGTGCACTTTTTGCAGAAAATATTGAAGTTTGATGATGTGATTACAGAAGAATGCAATAAAATTACATTGCAGGCAAGCAAAACCTTAAAAGAGCTATCAACTACCCTGAAAAATACCTCACAATCTACTCCATGCATAGCTCATCAGATTGCAGAATCCAAACATAAAGTAAAAAGTTTGCAGGAAGTAATTTTGAAATCAATGGCCTCTTTGTCAGCAGACTATGAGAAGCTCCAGGTGGTCACTACAGCAATCACAATTGCAACAATATTCACTGACATTCTAAATTATGTTGAGAAAATGGTAGATTGCAATAGAGAGCTGGCTTTATTAGCAAAATTCAAACAGGACAAATCACCTGATTCTGAATCAAAAAATGATAGTTCAGAATTCGAAAATTCGGGTTCTTTGATTAGTATTGAGAATCGAGACAATAATGTGAATAAGGCCACTTTTGTTAATAGCTCCCAAGTAGTAGCTATAACGATCGAGTAAGCAGATGATTATTTGTCATAATTGTTCAGATGTCTTTGGTTATACAATTTAGAGTTTTGTACTTTGTAGAACAACAAGTAGAAAAGTAGAAGTAATTATTATTATTATTATTATTGTTATTATTATGTTTGTATACAAAGGGGAACCTCATATATGTAGAGGCAAAAGGACCATGAACAAGAAACAAGAATTGGCTAACTAACTATCATAATCTTATATCTAACTGTAAATAGAATGTGTTATGTATATATAAGTACTTAGCCCTTATTTGAGCATATATCTTCATCATCCCCCCTCAAGCTTGGGGTGGGAGCTGCCATACTAAGCTTGCACTGTAGGTATTGAAGTTGATGAGATGGGAGAATCTTTGTCAGAGCATCACCTAGTTGTTCCTGTGTAGGAATGTAGTGCAATTCATCAAGAGGACCCTCAAGGACTTTTTCGCGTGTAAAATGGAAATCAACGGCGATGTGTTTTGTTCGTTGATGAAGGACTGGATTGTGAGTCCTTTGGATTGCGGACTTATTGTTACATTCAAGTGTAACAGGTCTCAAGTTTGTGACTCCAAATTCTTCCAAAGAGCGTACAACCCAAGTTTTCTCGAAGGCTACAACGGCCATGGCTCGATACTCTTCCTCAGAAGAGGACTTGGAGACTGTGCATTGCTTCTTTGACTTCCAGGTTATAGTAGAGTCACCATAGAGGATGATATAACTAGTAACAGACCAACGGGTGTCAAGACAAGTACCCCAATCCGAGTCTAAGTAGGCCTTAAGTTTGAGGAAGTTACTGCCTTTAAGAAGGATACCTTAACCTGAAGTTGTAGCAACATAATTAAGGGTGTGGTGCAAAGCATTGAAGCTATTTTCAGTTGGGTTTTGCATATATTGGCTGAGGGGTTGAACAGAAAAAGATATCAGGGCGAGTGTTGGTAAGGAAGTTTAGTTTACCAACTAAGGACATATATTTGGTAGGGTGAGGATGTAGAGGTGAGTCATTAGAGTGAAGTTTAAGGTGTAGAGGCAAGGCAGTATCAACTTTCTTGAATGAGGAGAGACCAGATCCATTAAGTAGGTCAGTTGTAAATTTTTTTGACTAAGCACAAGTCCTTCATCCAAATCGGTAACCTCAAAACCCAAGAAGTAGTTCAACCGCCCCAGATCTTTAATGCCAAATATTCTGTGTAAAGGAGATTTGACGAACTATATGTGGGAAGTA
Organism: Amaranthus cruentus; assembly: GCA_019425755.1. Classification (NCBI taxonomy): domain Eukaryota; kingdom Viridiplantae; phylum Streptophyta; class Magnoliopsida; order Caryophyllales; family Amaranthaceae; genus Amaranthus; species Amaranthus cruentus. The sequence continues at coordinate 1,979,095 of CM033458.1, read as the reverse complement.
TTTTTTCCAATGATGTTGATGTCGTCCACATAAATGGCTAGTATAGTGATGTAAGAATCATATTACTTTGTGAACATAGAGTAGTCATTCTCAGATTGACTAAACCCTTGGTGAAATAATTCGACATTGAGGTGTGAAAATCACTGTCTGGATGCTTGTTTTAAACCGTAAAGAGATTTCATGAGTTTGCATACCAAATTTGGAGGTGAATCAAGACCTTTAGGGGCTTTCATGTAAACATCCTCAAAGAGCTCACCATGAAGGAAGGCATTTGTTCACATCAAGTTGAAATAATGGCGAATTCCTACTCACAGCAACAACAATAAGGAAACAAACCGTGGTCATTCTAACCACTAGGGATAAGGTTTCTTGGAAATCAACACCCGGCCGTTGGTTGTATCCTTTGGCTACATGCCTGGCTTTGTACTTCTCTAGAGTGCCATCAGTTTTGAGCTTAACCTTGTACACCCATTTTGATCAAATTGCTTTCTTTCCATGTGGTAAAGGAACAAGCTCCCAAGTATTGTTAATAGCTAAGTGAAAACCGTTTTCTAAGCACATCGTTAAACACTCAAAACCAAGCTATGCAAGCAATATTATAATCACACTAAATGCTACTACAATGAGTGTAGCGGTAAGAAGGGGGTCGAACCACAGAGACAAGGGAAGCTAGACTATAGACTTGATGTAGGTGGAAAGGATAGGTATGAAGGGTGTGTGTTCTATACTACAAAAACGATAAAAAAACAACGATAAGCAATAGGAAACAAACGGGGATGGTGGGGATCTACCTCATATCGGTTCTATGTTCTCAAGGAAGGTTAGGTCAAGGGAGATCGAACGAGGGTCGATCGAGACACTCTAGATAGCGAGGGGAAGTTGATGACATATAGTTATACGAACGACCCATAATCGCCCTATGTCTCACTAGGAGTGGCAGTACAAGATTCGCATCGAATATCAATCAAACAACCAACATCAACCTCAACCCTAATCTAACACATGAGCAACATTCACCAAACCTAGGGTTTCACCTAACCAAAACCTCTAAAAGAACTACCCTAGCATATTGAAACTAACTACTACAAGGAGAATGAAAGAAGACATCATTGAAGACATTAGGGCAAGAACAAAACAAACAAGAAGTAAGACAAAGCCATAAATCTAACTTTCCACTATTCTAACAAGAAAATAAGAAAGCATAAGATTTGAAAGCAAAGGAACACGAAACAAAGCAACAATCAAGCAAGAAATTAAAAATAAAATAAGAAAGCATAAGATTTGAAAGCAAAGGAAAACGGAAAAAGAACACAAGAATTTAACGTGGAAAAGCCACGACCCTCTAGGGATTTCACTTCTCTTATTAATTTTATGTAAATACAATTCCCTATTACATAAAACTAATTCTCCTTCTCTTCTCTTCTCTAGATTCTCTTCTTCTCCTTCTCTTCTCGGTTCTCCTTCTTGTTTCCTTTTCTCTCTTTACAAAATTCTCTCAATTCCCCTTAGACTTACCCAAGTCTAATTACAACTTCTCTCAAAAACCCGTACAAAATAATTCTTCTCAAATGGATGAACAAAACAAGAATAGCACAAGGAAATGTTTTGGAATTAATATGCGATTAAAGAACACTCAAGATTTCCTCTTCTTGATTTTCGGATCTCACGAAATGATTTGGGCACAAAATATTTTTCTCTTTGTTGATCACCAAATTGTGCCGGTTAAAAAATCATTTAAATACCCATTTTTGGTTATGTTATGCCATAATCCCATGATCTTTTGATGTGGGATAAGTGGGCATTAGCCGTGGGTTTATGCGCAAGAACCTTGGTGGTTACTCCAAGTCTTCCTTTGTCTTTTAGCTAAAAATAGCCAAGACCTATTTTTAGAAATCTATTTTTAATATAAATTCAAGAGTTAGTTATTTTTAATTCCAGGTTAACTTCCTTGTGCTGCCTTGACTTATTCACCCGTACAGCAAAAATAAAAAGAAAACTAAAAATTATTTTCTTAATAAATTCGTTGACCAATTCTCTGACGGTTGACCTGGGAACACTGCACTGTCTCTGATTTGACCATTCTTCGAATTTGACATAATCTTGAAACGCAGAGTAGCTTTGAACTTTTAAAGACCGGATATATAACCTAACACAACAATCTCAAAACGTAATATGATTGTTTATAAACGTTTAAGTTATCATCAAAACCAAATGGGCCAACAAATTCCCCCTTTTTGATGATGACAAACTTTATAAACAAACTTAATAAAAAATATAGAGTAAAGCAAATAACTTTGAACATGCTAGAGATTAACACAAGTTCAAACATATTTAGTAGATTAAATCATGACAAATAATTTACTAAACTCTTAGTAACGCACATTACGCTAAAAAATGTTTCGAGAAAATCATGTGGTTAAACATGACTTCAGTTTTCACAAGTAATAATATAAACTAAAACAAAACAAAACATAAACATAAATATAAGTTAATAATTAAAACTAATAAACGTATATAAATTAAGAAACTAAACAAAATTAAACATAATAACACATTAATTTAAGTACTTCAATACTATGAAGTTATAAGAATCTAAGTTAACTCAAACAAAGTGACGAGAACAATGAATCCCATAATCAGTAAAGTCCAAAATATAAGCGTAAGCATTAATCATAAACTAAGCTAAAGCATACTAAGCAATTTAAAGTTAAAGCATACTAAACATAGACTTAGTAAAAGATAAGTATTCACAAGACACAATTTAAGTTTGTTGCCATCTTCCCCCTTTTGACATCATTCAAAAAGGAGGGATCTTATCAACTCACAGCTCTAAGGCAAGCATTAGACAAATTAAGAAAGTAAGCAGCAAACTAAGAAAGCAAATGCCAAAACATGAATCATGAAATGCACGCAATAAACATCATAGACCATAAAGTGTAGAGAATGAAAGATAATAGATTAAGAGTAGTAATGGATGGTTAGTAGCATACTAAAACAGTGTTTTGTACCCCAGCTGGTACGACAAACGAAAAGCAAAAAAAATTGTTTAGTTATTACAATATCAAAGGGTGAGGCCAACAAACTTTTTAAAATATTAGACAGAAGAAAGAGGGATCAGGCAGCAGTATCCTCATCAACATACTCCGTTTGCACTTCCACCGCATCAAGCTTTGCACCAAGACGAGACTCCATCATGGTCAGCTGCTCAGCAAGATTGGCGAGTGAGACACGAGTTTCACTTTGAAAAGCACAAAGTTGGGACTGCATATCAAGAACCTTGGATAGGACATGAGCAAGGGTAGTAGGAGGAGGAGGGATAGTAGTGGAGTCATCAAAACTAGTGGGTGTAGGTGATGGTGGTGATGTAAATGGTGGTGGAGTAGTTGCTATTGATGATGGTGGGATAGGTGATTTTGGTTTCGGTGATGGAGGGGTTTGAGAAGCAATATCAGCATGTTGGCACGAAGAACTCTTGGATGATCTCTTGATGTTCTTAAGAGGCACATTGAGGTCCTCATCCTCTGAACTAGATTGTTCATCCTCTAGTTCCTCATTCTCTTCTTCCCCAACCTGTTCCCCCTTACTAATAGCTTTCCCCTGACTACCTGTTCCCCTTTGTTCCTATTCTGTCTCTGCCTCAGTGGTGGCAGTGGGAACAGTCTCTTGATCTTCCTTTTCTAAAGTCTCCCCATCTACTTCAGTTTCACCTTCCTCTTGTTCCTCATCAGAACTTACAAACTCAACATCTTCTCCAACATCCTCTAGAATTCCATTTTCATTTAATGTAAGATGCAAGTTGTTAAGACACTTAGCACTTATTTTGTTGTTAGCGCTCATTGGAAATTCTAGGCCTTCAAGAGGCACACCAAGCCACCATATCCAACCATTGTTTTCTTTTCAATGCAATCGGCCAAGTGTGAGATCATTAAGGACGGAAAATTGATTTTAATATGATTTGCTAAACAGTAAATCAAAGTAGCATCTCTTAAGTTCACTTCACTGCGTTTTGACCTCCGAGGCAAGATAAACCTCCTAGCAATGTTATACAACAATTTATGAAGTGGAGAAAGAGCGTTGTGACTAAATCGTTTCTTGTTATTTTTCCCTAAAAACTTCAGCACCGTTGTTTCATTAATGCCTGAAAAGACTATCTTTGATCCAACATAATAAGTATCGAATCCTACTGCAGGTACTCCAAACCATTCACCTAACATTAGACTATTAAACTCAATTTTAACCTCCTTCACAGAACTTGAACATACGCCATTGTCAATCGAAAAATTACTGATAAATTCTCGCATCAAATACGGATAAATTGAATTGCAAGACAAGTCATACATAAGCACCTCCCAGCCTTGATTACTCAAAATCGCATGCAATTGAGGGAAAGAATTAGATTCATACCAGTACTTGTCTAGGCCAAAACCAACGGATATCTCTTTGGATATTTCTTCAGCACTATCAGGGTCCACGTGCTTGGCCCTTTTTACTGGTCTACTTGAGGAAGCTCCTTTTGAGTGGGTTTTCTTTGTGCCTCCTTGCATGGCTTTGGGAGTGGTTGATCTTTGGCGTTTTTGAGAAGAGGACTGTGGAAATTCAGTGGGTGAAGGATGAATTACTTGTAAAGGCTCGGGTTGGATGAATTTAGGGCTTTTTCCTTTGTTCAATGTTGATAATCTTGGCGATTTCATGGTTGTTGGTAGGGATGAAGGAAAGAATTTGAGTGATGCTTTGACGGTTTTGATGAATTAAAGAAGGAGTCGTACTTTGGTAATAATGGCAAGTATGATGGATGTGACATGAGGAGTGGGTTATAAAGGTTTGAAGGGACGGTTATTGAAGAGTAGTACAACTTCTTGATTTCAATTTTAGCGTGTGAATTGAGTGGGATAACGAGAGGTTTGCGTGTAAGTTCATTGAATATATCAATTTAGACGACTACTTTCCGAAACACCTCGATGATCCGTCTTCCATTTCTTAAGTTAAGTTGGCTTACCGAAATAAATTAAAATAAAATGAAATGCTGGAATTTGTAGAAAAATAAAATAAATTTTTGTGATTTTTGTAAAATAAAAATATGTGATTAATAATATAAAATAGAATAACATATGCTACTTGGTCTATTCAGTTCACGCAAGCAATCAAGACAAAGTTTATGGCACATACATAAATAGATGCGTACCTAAATCTCGCAATGATTGAATGATCAATCTTGGTTGTTGTGGTTGATCTAACCCTTCCAATTTTTCACGTTGTTTGGAGGAGGAATGCTAGCATTAAACTTTAGTGATTCTTGATCATACCTAGCTCCAACCTCATCTTTTCGAATTGTTCCCTTGGAAGCGGTTTAGTCATGATATCTGCAACTTGATCACTAGTATTGACATGTTTAACAACAATATTTTTATGCTCGACATTGTCCAGATTTGCAAGACCTATTTTAAAATCACCTTTTTCTTGTTCACTTGTCATAAAGTTAGTTTCATCAAATATAATGTGAACAGATTCCTCAACACACATAGTTTTCTTGTTATAAACTCTATAAGCTTTACTGTGAGATGAATAGCCAAGAAATACTGCTTCATCACTTCTTTCATCGAATTTACCAATATTTCGTTTTCCATTGACATGCACAAAACATCGACATCTAAAGACTCGAAAATATGAAATATTAGGTTTAATTCCTTTAAATAATTCGTAGGGGGTTTTGGAAGTGATTGATCTAATTAGCACACGATTTAATATGTAGCATGCAGTATTAACGGCTTCTGCCCAAAAATTTCTAGGTAAACCACTAGCTATTAACATGGTTCTAGCCATTTCCTCTAAGGTTCTATTTTTACGTTCAACCACACCATTTTGTTGTGGTGTTCTTAGTGCGGAAAAATTATGACTTAAACCATGCAAATTACAATAATCCATAAGCTTTGAATTTTCAAATTCTTTACCATGATCCGATCTTATGTGGACAAGTTGATTGTTACTAGATTTTTGAATTTTAGATGCAAATGCAACAAATTCATCAAAAGCCTCATCTTTGCTAGATAAGAATAAAGTCCATGTAAATCTACTGTAATCATCAACTATAACAAATACATATCGCTTACCACTGCGACTTTGGACTCTCATTGGTCCACAAAGATCCATATGAATTAATTCAAGTGGCCTTGAGGTGGTCACGACATTCTTAGGTTTGAAGGTTGACCTTGCATATTTTCCTTTGGCACAAGGATCACAAACTTCATTCTTTTGAAACTTAAGGGACGGTAATCCTCTTACTAGGTCTTTAGATCGTAAAGTATTAAGCAACGAAAAACTAGCATGACCTAATCGTTTATGCCAAAGAAGAGGGTCATCTTCTATAACACTCAGACATGTTAAAATGGTTTTAGGAACAGTGTGCAGGTCCACCACGTAGGTGTTCCCTTTTCTGATTCCTTCCAGAATGGTGTTACCTGTGTCGTTCCTAGAAATGATGCACTTTTCAGAAGTAAAGTTTACAGAGTTACCTTTATCACAAAATTGAGAGATACTTAAAAGATTGTGTTTTAAATTCTCGACCAAAAATACATTATCTATAGCATGGGAACTTGACCTTCCTATCTTTCCTTTCGCAATTATTGCTCCTTTCATGTTGTCGCCAAAGGTCACAGTTCCTCCATCGTAGGCTTCCAGTGAGAGAAATTTTGATCTATCGCCTGTCATGTGCTTGGAACAGCCACTGTCGAGATACCATGAGCTGTTCCCCCTCACTAGAACCTGCAAAACGAACTTAGTTGTTAGAGGGTGGAACCCAGCCATCCTTGGGTTCCGTGTCGATTATACAAGAATCATATTTCTTAATCCAAACTCTATCGACATATATTTGGTTCGTTTTGTTATCTTGTTCCTTTTTTAAACACTGATGTTTCAGGTGCCCAGTCTTGCCACAAAAGGAACAGACCTTTTTACTTGGGAGATCAACGTAGACCTTTTTCTTTTTATCATTTTTATTGTATCCTAAACCTTCGGTTCTTTTAGTTTGAGCGTTAAGAATCCATTTGGGAATCTCTTTGATTTTTCCTTTTTCTCTTGAATTTAATTCAAGCTTAAGTCGTTCATTTTCTTCTAAGGCGGATTCTAGGTCTAATTTCATTTGATTAAAGAGGCTTTTAATCTCCTTATTAGACTTGTTACTCAATTCTATTTCTAACAACGTAAGTTGATTTCATTCAATATTTAACATGATGTTCTCTTGTTTAACCTTATCTAAAGCTTCTTTTAACATCACATTATTATCAAGCAATTCAAAAAATCGAGTTTGCACATCGGACCTAAAAGAATTAAGGTAGGATATTTGGTCTTTGCAAGCCTTTAGGTCTTTTTCTGTCTTGAGACAGATGGCTGTTTGTTTTTCTAAACTTTCGTGAGACTCTAAAATCATTTTAATTAATCTATGTTTATCCAATTTGAATAAGTAATCAGAAAAAGGATCAGAAGACAGTACCTCTTTTCCTTTAGACTTTTCATCATGCGTTGCCATGAGATAGAGATTGGCTGTTTCTTCTTCTTCAACGGGAGCTTCAGTTTCGGCCTCGCTTCCTGTCTCTCTTGCCTTCCCTTTACCCTTTTCATTTTTCCATAGAGGGCATTCCTTGATGAAGTGCTCGGTACTTCCACACTTGTGACATTCATAGGTTTTGGAATTCGAAGTTCCTCTTTTTTTGTTGTTTCTTTGATTGTTATAGCGATTGTTTCTGAAGAACTTCTTGAATTTCCTAACCATCATTGCAGCCTCTTCCTCATCAGAATCTGACTCTTCTTGTTCATTAGCTGCCAGAGCCAACCCTTTGTTTCTGGAACTGTCAGCTGTTCCCAGATGTAGTTCATGAGTCATAAGGGAACCAGCCAGCTCTTCCAGATTGAACTTCGTGAAATCTTTGGATTCTTGTATGGCTGTGACCTTGGCTCTCCAGCGATCATCTTGAGGAAGACTTCTTAGAATCTTTCGTACCTGTTCATCAGAGGGAATTAGCCTTCCAAGAGAGACAAGCTCATTTGTGATGTTCGTGAATCTAGTAAACATTTCTTGAATGCTTTCTCTAGGTTCCATAACAAATCGTTCGTATTTTGACATGAGCAAGTCAATCTTGGAACGCTTTACTTCACTCGTTCCTTCGTGGGTACTTCCAGCAGATCCCAAATTTGTTTTGCTGTTTTGCAACCCATGATTCGATTGTGTTCGTTTGGACCAAGCCCGCAGTGTAGTAATTTGATAGCAAGAGCATTCATCTCCATCTTTTGAAAATCTTCCTTCTCATATTCTGTTATCGGTTTGGGAACAGTCTCGTTGTTGGAATTGGTAGTTGTTACCTCGAAATCTCCAACTTCGATGACTCTCCAAACTTGATAGTTCTCGGCTTTGATGAAGATTTTCATCCTATTCTTCCAATATGTGTAGAATTTACCATCGAACATAGGAGGTCTCTGAGTAGAGTAACCTTCTTCCATGCGTTCATTCATTTTCAACATCTCTAATAAACCAAGATACGGCTCTCAGGGTTTCCTGATTAAATGAGGAACAGGGCTCTGATACCAATTGTAGAAACTCTTAGAGACAATGAACTGCAACAAGAGGGGGGGGTGAATTGTTGTAGTGCCCTAGGAGTATTTTTTCGCCCTGATTTCTTGCGGAATTTATAATAATAAAAATACTCAAGGCAAATTAAAGAAAACTTAAAGAACACAAGAATTTAATGTGGAAAGCCACGACCCTCTAGGGATTTTACTTCTCTTATTAATTTTTATGTAAATACAATTCCCTATTACATAAAACTAATTCTCCTTCTCTTCTCTTCTCTAGATTCTCTTCTTCTCCTTCTCTTCTCGGTTCTCCTTCTTGTTTCCTTTTCTCTCTTTACGAAATTCTCTCAATTCCCCTTAGACTTACCCAAGTCTAATTACAACTTCTCTAAAAACCCGTACAAAATAATTCTTCTCAAATGGATGAACAAAACAAGAATAGCACAAGGAAATGTTGTGGAATTAATATGCGATTAAAGAACACTCAAGATTTCCTCTTCTTGATTTTCGGTTCTCACGAAATGATTTGGGCACAAAATATTTTTCTCTTTGTTGATCACCAAATTGTGCCGGTTAAAAAATCATTTAAATACCCATTTTTGGTTATGTTATGCCATAATCCCATGATCTTTTGATGTGGGATAAGTGGGCATTAGCCGTGGGTTTATGCGCAAGAAACTTGGTGGTTACTCCAAGTCTTCCTTTGTCTTTTAGCTAAAAATAGCCAAGACCTATTTTAAGAAATCTATTTTTAATATAAATTCAAGAGTTAGTTATTTTTAATTCCAGGTTAACTTCCTTGTGCTGCCTTGACTTATTCACCCGTACAACAAAAATAAAAAGAAAACTAAAAATTATTTTCTTAATGAATTCGTTGACCAATTCTCTGACGGTTGACCTGGGAACACTGCACTGTCTCTGATTTGACCATTCTTCGAATTTGACATAATCTTGAAACGCAGAGTAGCAATGTCCTTTTCAACTTCTAATGGTTCCATCAACGACATTTTAAAGACCGGATATATAACCTAACACAACAATCTCAAAACGTAATATGTTTGTTTATAAACGTTTAAGTTATCATCAAAACCAAATGGGCCAACATAGAAGAAAGCAATAAAATCTATTCTAGGGCAAGTCGAATGTAAAGAAGCAAATAAAATAATGAACAACTTGCAGTGGGTTCTCTCAAGAGTGAACATGAGTATTACATTCAGATAAATGGGTATTTATAGTCTAAAAGAAATATTCCCTAAAAACCTAAATTATCCACGTGTTTTAAGCTTGCGAAAAAACAAAACAGCGCGAGAAAAAGCAACCATTCGTCCGAATAAAGGAGGGCATTTGCCCTTATCTGCCCCATTCGACCGAATGTGGGTCATTCGGTGTTTCCAGGTGCTTCAAAAAGGCTTGGGTTGATTTCATTTTTCCATTCGCCCGAATGGATAAATTCCTTCTCCCGAATTGTCATGGATTCGCCCGAATGGCTGCGGAATTCAGCAAAAATAGTGAGCAAGCTTTTTTCTCGAAGTCCAGCACAACCTTCGCTCGAATGTGACCCCCATTCCACCGAATGGGAGGTCGAGCAGCCTTGATTCCTCTTGAGTGGTGTCTTTGAAATGCCGGAATGCTTTGGAATGTTGCGAGGTGCTCGGAAATGACTCAAAATGCTCGAAATCGATCTGTTTTGCCTTGAAACCTCTAAAAACACCTGAAATCACCTTAAAACACCGCGGAGACAAAAGCAAAGTAAAATCGAGTATGAAGCATACAAAATCAATGAGAAACGACAAGACTTGACAACAAAATGGGGATAAAATGTGTTCTAAATCAAGCACATCACTAAGGAATCAAGCTCCTGCTGCATAGCAAGTTTCCAAGAGGGGTATTATGTTGTTTCTTTGTAATTTTTTGGTTCAACCGACTGTGATTGCTTAGACAAAAAACCTTGACACACATTAGGAAGGTTAGTAAAAGAAATAAGATTGCATATGTAATCAGAGAGGTGTGTTGGAGGCCTAGTGAGTCTTGTGGACCTATGTGGGGTAGGGGATTGGTGAGCAGTGTCAGTAGGGTCAGTAGATCCTATTAAGGTGTGTGGAGTACTCAAATCAGTGAGTGTAGGAGTAGTGATAAGGGCTGGCTCAGTATTATGAGGTATTGGTGTAGGACGAGATAGAGGATTAGTAGGTATAGTAGTATCAAGAAAGGTAGGATGAGGTGTGGTGCTAGGATTAGTATAGGTAGGTAAGTAAAAAGTGGCAAAAAGGTGAATGGTGAAGATGTTTTTGGTGAAAAGGGAAGTGTTTTTCATAAAAAACAACGTCCCTAGTAATAATGGTTTTGTGTGTTCTTAGATCATAAACTTTATATGCCTTTTGAGCATAAGGGTATCCTATGAAAACACAAGGATGTGCCCTGACTGCAAATTTGCTTCTGCCTTGTTGAGTGTTAGACACATAACACAGGCATCCAAAAGCTTTTATATGATTATTGTTTGGGATGGTGTCAAAAAGTTTCTCATATGGAGACTTATTTTGTAAAGTGGAAAGAGGTCATTTATGGATTAAGTAGGCGGCACATAGGACACATTCACCCCAAAAAGAGTGGGAAAGATTGGATTGGAAAAATATAGCTCTTGCTATTTCTAGTAGATGTTTGTGCTTCCTCTCAACTACCCCATTCTGTTAAGGAGTATAACTATAGGATTTTTGGTGCTTAATACCAAGTTTGTGATAAAGAGCTAATATATTTCCCTCACAAAGTTCTTTTGCGTTGTCACTTCTAACACTTTTAACACATGTATTAAATTGATTTTGTATAAAAGAAAAAATATGTGGTAACATTGCAAAGCATTTTGATTTATTTTTTATCAAATACAACCAAGTAAATCTAGTATAATCGTCCATAATTGTTATAAAGAAAGTACATCCATTATGTGTTTTGTGTGAATTTGGGCCCCATATATCTATATGAAGTAGATCAAAAGGGTGATTAGTCTTTATGAAGCTATTAGTAATGGGTAACCTAGCTTCTCTTGAGGCTGGACAGATCGTGCAAATAAAGGTGTCTTTGATGTGCTTTTCATCAATATCTAGGCAAAAGGCTGTAACCTTGGAAAAGGGTGTATGTCCTAATGTTATGTGCCAAAGCTTTACAAGTTCTAACACAGCTTTGGATGTAACAGCCCCAGCTTGTCTCTGATAGTCAGAATACTTCAAGAAAGCATTAGGTTGGTTGAGATCGGTGTACTATAAACCTTGGGAAAGATTACCAAGAGACTAGTAAATTTTCATTAATTGGTCCTAAAGAAAACAATTTTGTTTAGTGAAAATGACATCAATATTTAGATCTAAGCATAGTTTATGAACTGAGATTAAATTATAATTAAAGACAAGAACATCGAGCACATCATGAAGAATAAGTGTTGGGCTAAGATTAATATTTCCCTTTTTTAGAACCTGATGAGAAGTGCCATCTGAAGTAGTGATTTTGTGCTTACAACAAGAGATATCTTTAATATTAAAAAATAAAGTGATATCATTGCATATATGGTCTGTAGATCCACTGTCAACAATCCACTTTCCAGAAGCAAAATAAGTACTAAGGGAGTGTATAACTGTCATGTTGACTGAACTCTCAATGGGAGTGGTGTCTAGTGAAGCATTGTTGTCTTTTCAGTCAAGAAGAGAATGTAGATTACTATAATGTTCATTAGTTAGACCTAGATGATTACCTTCCTCTTGTGTTGTTTCTTCAGTATTCACAAGATCTGAATATTTCCTTCCTTGAGTCATTGTATTCTTGTTAGGATAACCATGGATATTGAAGCAACATTTAATGATATGCCCTACAATCTTGCAGTACTCACAAAAATAGGTTGGCTTCTTTCCATTGGCGATATTTTTTTCTGTTTGGAGAACTCTTATGGCATTCTTCTTGAAGTAGTATCCGGTACACCTCCGTTATATGAGGTAAATCATTAGTCGTAAGAAGAGTAAACCTGAGTTGACTGTATTGTGGATCAAGTTTCATCAAGAAAGTAATTTTTTGCTTTGATCTTGTTGGATCTTGATGAAGTTATTGGTGGGATTGCACACACAAGCAGGTAAGGGTCGTCGGTCATCATTTTCATCCCACAAGGACTTCATCTTGGTGAAATATTCTGTCACACTCATCCCAGGTTCTTGATTAGTGTTTAGTAATTCCTCTTGAAGTTTATACATCGGAGAGGAAGGGGGAGTGCCATATTATCTACCTTCAAGATCAACCCAAATTGCACTGGCTGCCTTGAATTACATCACATATTTGGCTATGTGTTTTTCTAATGAAGAAATGAGCTATCTTATTACCATGATATTACAACGTCTCCGGGCTTTTTCTTATACTGATCCTTCATTTGGCATGGGCAAGCTACCATCCTCAAAACACATTTTGTTCTTAGCCTCGAGGCCAATCACCATGGATCTTTTCCACTCGTTGAAAGATGTGCCATCAAAAATAGTTGACACCAATCTAGTACAAGCTGATTCAGAAGGGTGTAAGTAATATGTACTGCTAGGATCTTGGGTGGGATCACTTTGTACCGGTGTACGAAACAAATTTGTTGAGGTTTGGGTTTATGTTGAATTGTTATTCTCTCCCAAGATAAAGAATATAGAAGACAAAAGAAAAAGAAAGAAACCAGATGAGAAAGGTGAAGATGGAGAATACAGAAATCATAGAAAAAATCAGTAGCTATTTGGCTCTGGTACTATGATACAATTTAGAGTTTTGTACTTTGTAGAACAGTAAGTAGAAGAGAAGAAGTAATTATTATTATTGTGATTATTGTGTTGGAATACAAAGGGGAACCTCATATACATAGAGGCAAAAGGACAAAGAACAATAAGTAAGAATTGGCTAACTATCATAATCTTATAAGTAATTGTAAACAGAATGTGTTATGTATATATAAGTACTTAGCCCTTATCTGAGCATATATCTTCATCAATGTTTAAGGTGTATGCCACAGTAGGAAGGGGTGAATTCAGAAAGTAATCATCACCTGGGCAATGTGGTCCGGGTTTAAATTCGCCCCTGGCCCAGGTTATGAAAAAATAAAAAATAAAAAATTTATGTACACAAATTAATATAAAAGCAAAAAAAAGCATAATTATGTCTTTAAAACACAAAATTGCATCTGAGAAACCCCGAAAATCAAAAGGAAAAACTTATTCCAAAACATAGAAAACAATATATAACAATAATGCTTCTGCCGCCAAAGAAGACGACACTAGTGGAAAAAACAAGATAGGCTGCGGTTTTTTAGCCAATAAAGGCTGCGGTTTTAAACCGCAGCATTAGTAATAGCAGCAGATGACAAAACATTATTTGCTGCGGTCCTAAAAACCGCAGCCTATAGACCATTTTTAAAACAAAAAAAGGGACTAAAGGCTGCGGTTTTTCAAAAAACCGCAGCCTTTAGTCCCTTTTTTTTGTTTTTTTTCATTTCGTTTTATATATTCATCAGAAATTAAAACCAGCAGGACCATTCCAGTAGCATTCATCAGCTTGTAAAGGAATCTCAAAACACAAGACAAATACTAATTATTTGAGTATTTTTAATTTTCTGGAATCCTATTGTCTTATTAATTGACAATAATTGTAAAGGAATCTCAAAATGTCAAAATGCATCATTAATAAGACAATACTCATGCATATGACAGATGAGGATTTTACATGAAATCTTTCAATAAATTAAAAAATTAAAAATACTCAAAACAAATACTAATTATTTGCAAGAATACTCAAAACAAATACTAATTAAAACCAACAGAAGTATAATGGAATTTCGTCCCATTTACAATTTGGGTTTTGTAAAACATAAAAACCTTAAATTATAAACCAAGATCCAGAAAACAAGAAAAAACAGAATCTGAATGTCTTGAATTATTTGCAAGAGGAAACACCATTGCAGAAAATCTGAATGTCTTGAATTATTTGCAAAAAGAAACGGAATCTGCAAATAAACAAAAACAATAGATCTAAGAGATTCGAACAAGAACAAGAACATAAAAACGAACCTTACATTCAAACGTCGTTTTGGATTCTTGACAAAACCACGAAGATGCAAGATTAAAGAATAACTTTATCTTTTCATCCTTAAAAAGAGAAAATGTGGTTTTAGAAAGTGAAGGGAAAATTTATAATGATGAGTAATAAGTTGAGATTGGAACAAGACAATGGAGGAGAGTAAGAGGTGATGGGGAAAGTTGAGAGGGAGAGGCGGAATTTAGGGTTAAGACTTAAGAGGGATGTGGCTTAATTTTTTTAACCGTTCAATATATATATATATCAGGGAGAGGCGGAATTTAGGGTTTTTGTTTTAAAAGGTTATTGGCTGCGGTCATTAGGAAAACCGCAGCCTTTGTGCTAGTTTTTTTTTTCTTAAGGTTATTGGCTGCGGTTTTACAAAAAATTGCAACCTTTGTGCTATTTTTTTTTTCGCCTTTTTTTTTCTTCTGTTAAAGGCTGCATTTATTAGGAACCGCAGCTAATGTTTAGCAGCCAATAGCTTTTTTTCCCCTAGTGCGATGTACCCTTTTGGGTAATACAATAGTTTTGATCTGTTAAGTGTTGGCTGGTGCTACTTGTTTTTCACCCGTGGAAGAAGATGGACAGTGAATTCAGACGAACAAAAATAGTAAAGAAGAGTGATGGTATAAGAATTACGTGTATGGTGATTGTTGCTTGAGTGCTTTGCTTGTTGCAGGCATTCTTTTAAAAGGGAATTGCATCACTCTTTCTTTTAATGTATTTGTATTAGGTTTTAATGTAGTTTCGTTTTTTTATATTTCAATATTCAAAGTTAGTACTCAATTTCTTTTCAAATGTTCCATTTATTTCAGGGGTATTATCAACTAATCACACTTAATTTATATTTTTTTCATAATTCATGCATTAAACCATAATCAAATGAGATCTTGCTTATTTTGTCTCAACATAAAATTTATTTATATGTAGTTTTTATAATTTTTATTTATACACAATTATTCTTATTGAGTATTAAATTAGTGCATTGACAAACGTACAAACAACAATTGAATCATTTGAAATAAAAGAGAGAGAGAGAGAGTATATAAGTTTAAGAATTGCGATTTAATCAATTTTATATATCTAGAAATAGTGATCATATCGAATATAATAAGATTTGTTATTAATGATATTTTAATTTAAATAAATATGTTGAGTTATGCAATCCACATTTTATATTGGCCTACGTGATGATTGCTTTCTGGTTTGCCTTTGACATGGGCCTTGGCCTATGGAGGCCCGGGTTTAAATTTGCCCCTATCATAAGGATCATAATTGTCTCAATCATTGGCATTGTGTAATGATGTTGTTCAGTATTGATGTGTATTGAGACAAATTAAAAGAAGAATAAATGAGAATGGTGCTAGGTCACACGAATTCAGTTGTAATGTCTTTTAGATTTGTTTTCTTTTGTAAGTTAGCTTACATTTTGAATCAAATCATTTACATGTAATGACGCCCTTGTTCATTCATTAAGAGAGGAAGATTATTCTGGTAAGACCGTGAGAGAGAATCACTAAATTAGTGTTTAACGAGAGAAAATAAGGGGTTGTTAGTTTCTGTTTTAAAATCTTGTTGGGATCGACTCCATCAAACGGAGAGTGTCATTAAGTTATAAAAAGTTACTGTCTACATCAACAAAAAAATCTTTTGATTGTTGTTTGTTAATCTTTTGTTTATAGGAGGCAATTTATATAATTATATATTATGTAGTCTAAAATTAGTATAGGAATTTTGTCGCCTTCTAAATTGTTGTATTCATTCTATATTGTTCTTGCATTTTGATTTGTTTTCTATTATTTTGTTGTTTTTTACCTTCAAGTTGACATTTTGGTCTTGTAAGTTAGTGTCAAGAGCTGTTAACTTATCAGTTTGTGTAATTCTATTTTTAAGCTTTATTGTTGTTGTTTTATTTTGGTAGTTTGGGTCCAGCTTAAAGGTACATCTGGCTCCCTACTTGTATACTCCTATATAAGTATCCTTGTATTGCTTTCTCTTTCTACATCTAAGTAATAAGACACAGGGACTTCTATCTCTTCTGTTTTTCTTACTATTTCGTTTTTCTTACACTATATATGTCTTATAGGAGCATTTCTCTCTTGATAATCCTGCAGCTCTCTTGATAAAAGTTTTCATGGTATCAGAGCAAGGGACATCAATTACCCTTCTTTTTTGTTGTTTCTTCTGCAAATCAATTTTGCAGTACACAGGTTTCGAATCATCTTTCTTATTCTTTCTTTCCGTTTTTTTTCTCTTCTTCATTTGGGTTCTTTATTCTAGTTTCATCTCAACCTTCATTCTGGATCAAGGCTAAAGATATAAGTGGAACAGTTTATACCGATGCAACACAAAATCTGTTAAGCACGTATTATCTCCATCCCTCTGATCAATCCACCAACAAGCTTCTCCCCTATACTTTGAATGGGACAAATAATGGGAAATGGAAGAGATCTATGATTCTAACCCTCAGTGCCAAGAAAATAATAAATTTTGTAGATCTCCCAGGATCTTAAAGCATGGGACAGGTGTAACAATATTGTAATTGGTTGGATCCTTTCATCTTTAGATGATTCCATTTCTCAAAGCGTTTTTATCATAAATTAGAGCATGAAATTTGGAAGGAACTAGAAGAACGATATAGTTTACCCTCCTCTGCACATATCTACACTCTTCAAGAAAAGATTTTTAGTCTTGAGCATACTGACGGTATGTCTATTGCAGAGTTCTCCAACCAAGTGAAAACAATATGGGATGAAATGGACAATTTAGTCACCTATTTGCCACTGCTGCAAGGATTGCAACATTAGTCAAGAAGTTTTAAAGATTCAAATTGATCAAATGATCTTGCACTTCTTGATTAAGATAGGCAAAAATTTTGATTATGTCAGATCAAACATCCTTATGATGCCCGAACTACCAGGAGTATCACAAGTCTATCATATATTACAACAAGAAGAAACCCACAAGCTAATTAGTAAACATCATGTAAGTCTAGCTGAACCTAATGCCTTTTTTTCTTCTAAAAGACAACCCTAAGAAAGATATCTTCCGAGTACAGTTAACACAAAGGGATATCATAGGCGCACCAAAAATCGAAATAATGGGAGCAAGAGAACTTTTTTTGTGATCATTGCAAAAATACAGGGCATACTATGAAAAAGTGTTACAAACTGCAAGGCTATCCAAATCAAAACAAGAATAAGAAATCAATTACCCTATCCTACATTGATGAAGAATTAAATTTGTCTCCTGGAATGTCAGAAGATCAATTCTCAAGACTCTTTCCTTTTTGGCACGACAACATCAAGAAACATCCCAAGAATCTATAGAACATCATGTTGATCTGCGATTGTCTCAAATTTTGCAGGTATCTCATGTATGAACATCACTCATAATGCACAATGGATAATAGATCGCGATGCTAGTGATCACATTTGCACCTCTCTTGATCATTTTTACGATTACAAACATGTATCGTCTTTAAATCACTTCATCACTATTCAAAATGGAACAGAAATAAAGGTTGAAAAGATGGGAACTATCAAACTTTTTGATAGCATGCACCTAAAAGATGTTTTCTATGCTTCAAATTTCAAGCTCAATCTTATATCTGTTCAAAAATTATGTCACACTAATAACGCATCTATCTACTCTACTAATGATCTGTGTTTTTTGCAGGGCCCTTCGATGAGAAGGCCTATGCTTCTTGGTAAAAGATATCAATGGCTATACTATTTGCGATCCTAAAAATTTTCAATTCAAGATATTAAGACTCTTGTTACTACTACCTTAAGGAGTACAAGCACTGTTTTTCCTGAGGCCTTTGTCAACATGTGGCATATAAGATTAGATCATATGCCGCTTGATAGGATGAAACTTTTACTTCCACAAATAAACGTTTCTAGTATAAAGAATTCTTTCTTATTATGTACTATATGTCACAAGGCTAGACAACAACGACTTTCCTTTAACATAAGTTGTATAAAGACTTCTATACCTTCTGAAATGATTCATGTTGACACATAGGATCCTTATTCTTTTTCTACTTTCTCAGGTAATTCTATATGTTTTACCATAGTTGATGATTATACTCGCACTACTTGGCTATATCTCATCAAATATAAAAATCAATGTGTTAGATTTGTTACTCAATTCGTTTCTTTTGTTTAATATGAATTTAATTCTACATTTAAAACTATTAGGACTGATAATGCAAAAGAAGTATGTGAGGGGAATATTACACCTTTATCAACAAAGGGAATTTTGCATCAAAGGTCTTGTGGGTGCACTCAAAACAAGATATAGTCGTTGAATGAAAGCATTAACACATTCTTGAGATTGCAAGGGTGTTACATTTTCACTCCAATCTCCCCCCAAAATTTTGGGAAGAGTGTTTTTTAACTGTTGCTTATCTTATGAATCGTATGGCATTAATTCCCTTAGAAAACAAGACTCCCTACGAAAAACTCTTTGGAAAAAAACCTGACTACACACATCTCAAAGCCTTTGGTTGTTTAGCTTTTATCTCTGCAATTAGCCAAGGAAGAAATAAGTTCAAGCTTAGGACTAATCCCTTTATTTTTAAAAGGTATCAATTATGAGCAAAAAGGTTACAAGCTATATGATTTAATAACCCATAAGATTGTTATTTCTAGGGATGTCTTATTTTATGAAAAAACATTTTCCATACTATTTTGATGCTAGTGTTTGAATGAGTAACTTTTTTCTTACCTACTAATACTACTATTACACATAATACATCTAATAATCCCTGGGTTATTATCCATGACAACTTTGACAATGCTATAGTTCCTCCAAGTGATAGTAACAAAACCTTTGTTGGAGACATTAATGAAAATACTTTAATACATCAACATACTTCCCCTACCCAACCTACTGTCCATCCTACATACCCATTGAATGCTAATTATATATCTTTTCCTTCTGATTCTACTATTTATACGGACGATAATGTGGTAGATTTGTATTGTAGGATAACACCACTGCATCTGCAAATCAACTAAATTAAGCAAACCTCCTTATCTTGCAGATTATAATTGTAGTTTTTTGACGTCTCATAATTTATGTAATTTGGTTCTTTTATGCCTCTTTTGCCCAAAATACAGTGATTACCACTCTTAGACACTAAGATGAACCTCTTTCTTACAAAGAGGCCAATCAAGATCCTCGATGGATAGAAGCCATGTACAAGGAACTCAAAGCTCTTGAAATGAACAATACATGGAATCTT
The DNA here is from genome assembly GCA_019425755.1 of Amaranthus cruentus. Classification (NCBI taxonomy): domain Eukaryota; kingdom Viridiplantae; phylum Streptophyta; class Magnoliopsida; order Caryophyllales; family Amaranthaceae; genus Amaranthus; species Amaranthus cruentus. The sequence continues at coordinate 1,959,207 of CM033458.1, read as the reverse complement.
GCTAATATCCCATCAGGAAAAAACCCCAAAGGATGTAGATGGGTTACAAAGTGAAGCAAAAATCAGATGGTACAGTGGAGAGGTACAACGCTCGTTTGGTCACAAAGGCCGTTATACTCAAGAGTACGATATTGACAATTCAGAGACTTTTTCTCAGGCTGTTAAGATGACTACAATCCAATGCATCCTTGTTGTTACCTCTAGTAAACAATGGCCAGAGGGTCTTCCTAACCCCTCTACCAAAGTCTGTAAGTTAAAGAAGTCCATATATGGTCTCAAGCAAACCTCTATATATTGGTTTACAAGGCTTACCACTGAACCCATCCGTCAAGGCTTTCGTCAATCAAAAAATGACTGCTCTCTTTTTAGTCGACATCAAGATAACTATTTGGGCATTGTGGCGGTGTACGTTGACGATATAATCATCACAGTAGCCAATGTGACTCAAATTCTATCCCTCACAGATCACTTACATAACGTTATCAGTATCAAAGACCTCGATTTCCTTAAATTTTTTTCTTAGCTTAGAAGTTCACCATCTCCCACAAGGCATTGTTCTTCACCAACACAAATTCACTCTGGAATTGCTTCTTGACAGTGGCATCACCAAATTCAAAAAAGCTGCCACACCTCTTCCCTTGGAAACTAAGTTACATTCCAACACCTCTCCCTTGTTTGTTGATCCTACCAAGTATAGTAGTTAACTTAAAGTGGTTGCAAATTTCACACAACAATGAGTCTTGGATGATGCTTCCGTCATTCTACGTGACGATATTGATGGCAAATCGTTTGTTATTGAGGACTACGCTTAAGGATCTTCATCTTAAGGAAGGTAGTTCTCTTAAATCTCATATTATTGACTTTAATTCATTGTGATGGATTTATGCAATCTTAATTCTAGCCCTGATTATGAGTACTTTACAATACTTTATTATGTTTTTACCTAAAAAGTACAAGCATATATGAATTTTATTATAATTGCAAGGGTACAATCAACGTTGAGGCTAAGTGTTGAATTTAGGAAAGTTAGGCTAATTACTTTGATATTTCTAATAATTCCATTGTGAAGAAAATATGAAAAGGTCTGATTGTATAACTAATAGCTAATAAATGCGGATAATATGATATAAAATATAATAATATAAAATTTTAAGCACCTCGATTTTGGTTGTCATTCTAATAAAATTTTTTGGTTATCAATAAATAAATAAAAACATAAACCAATTTCAAATAAAAAAAAAAAGCAAAACAAAACAAATCTCACAAATGTTGCACCTCACGTTAATAGGATCTTGGATCCTCTTCTTGGTTCTTTGGTTGTTGATCTACTCTTTGACACTCACATGTATCCAACTCTCCTACCTTGCTTCCCTTATTAGCCATCTTCACAACCACTTCTTGGATATCTTCTTTTTTTCTTCTTCGTATGGAATACAAAGGCTTTTAATTCATTTTGCATCACTACAACATAACTTACTTTTAGTGGGATATATTTAGCGATATTTAATTTAAATGTCGCTAATTCAAATTTTTTATAGTGTATATAGAGGTTTTAGTGACATTATTAGACCCTTTAGCAGCATATTAAAAAGTCACACTAAAGCTTTTAGCGACATAGGATCTAGTGACGTTTCTCACAAATGCCACTATAGACTATAGTGACAATTACATGTTACTAAAGATCAAATTAAGTGTCGCTAAATCACTTTATGGTGGAACTTAAAATAAAAACCAATAATTATTACACTAAAAATATGAATCAGTGGCATTTTTTTAATGCCACTAAAGCCAATATCGCAAAAAGCTAGATTTGTTGTAGTGCATATCTTGATTTAAAATGAGAAGTGAATACCCTTTGTCACTACATTCTTGTTTCGGATCAAAACGTTCATCACAAATCTCACAAATTCCTTTTCCAAACTTCTCATAAATTTCATTTGTGGAGGTCGTTTGAAAGAGTGAACAATACTATTCAGGACATCCTTTTGGAGCATAACCACTACAAAACAAATGCCACTTACCGGCTAAAAAACAATGACTAACCGAAACAATCGGAAATTTCGGACTTATTTTCCGACTGACACGTGTTTTTCGCAAATTCCGACTAAATTGCTACTGAATTTATTTTTGGTCGCAATTCAAAATTGGCAAAAAAAAACATACCATTAATTGTTATCCAACTGAATTTTAGTCAGTAAATTTTCTGATCATTTTTCGACTAAAAGTTGTTCGGTAGTTGGTCGGTGCTGTATTTCCTTTTTTTTTTTATTTCTTTAGTTGACCAAATATAAATATAAGTTGAAGTGGTTTTGGTGGATACAACTATGGTCTTACCAACCAAAGTTCCCTAGTTCAATCCAAGCCAACAACATATTTTGTTTTTTTATTAAAATTTTGCCTGATACTAATAGTTTTCATTATGAATTTATTTTGTCTTACTAGTTTAATTTGTCGGTACTCAAAAAGTTTAATTTGTAGTATTAATATATTAGTAATATACAACAACTAATAATATAGTCATACAACTATTAATATACAAATAGTATACTAAACTAATACGACTAATAATATATTTAAACTATACTAATATTGTAACAACCCTATTTTTTAAATAAACTAAATTTTTGTTATGTTAAATATTATTATATTAAAAGTAAAGATTTCAATGTACTTAATTTTATCAAAATTAATTTGATTTACTATAATAACATAAATTTCGTTCTAAACTCTATTGATTTGATTAATATATTACTATTAGAAAACTTTATATTATTTGCAAATGACTTTATAAACTATGTTGACAAAAGCTTATTTAAAGTTCTTTGATAAAAGTACTTATATTTTTTTTGTCAAACGATTTTCGATTAACACTAAACAAAATAACTTTACAGACAGGGTAAAAAAAACCCAGACATCTAGGGTTCTCCCTATCTTTGCATCAGTGTGAAAGTAGGGCCCACCTTCTAGGAAGAGTTTTCCTACCTCACTCTTCTTGTGCACTAGAGAAGTCGGGATATCTTAAAAAATCCACACACGACATTTACATTACTTTGGCTTAAGACCTACCACAAAAGGGACAAGCAAAACGGCAGGATAAGCCAACAAAACATACAGGCTCGACTACAGGGTCCTAAGTAGAGTGCAGTGGCCCCATTTGGCAATAGAGAAGAGAATCTGATTTCGGAATCAACTTTGATGGTGTCAATCAACCTCCCTACTGTCATTACCTTCTTCTGCCAGACCGCCTTATTTCGAACCTTTAAAATAGCATATACAAGGTTGCAGAAGATTGCAGCTATGGGTCTCAATTTTTCCTTAGGAAGACGTCGTTTTCGAAGGGTGTCTTTCAACTTCCCAATGCTCCAATTTATGCCCGTCCAGTTTGCTAGTGCTTTCGTACATTGGACGCTGAAGTTGCACTTGAAAAAGAGGTGTTCAGTCGTTTCAAGGTGTGTTCCATAAATGTGATAACGGGTTTCTAACGCGTCGTAAACGCTAGAAATCTTGGCTACGCAAACAATATTTATAATCACTCTAATACTACTACAACTAGTGTAATGGTAAGTCGGGGGTCGAACCACAGAGACAACGGAGTTATACTAAAGGTTTGGTGTGGGAAAGGTTGTATGGAAGGTTGGTTAAAAGGTGGGTGAACTAAACTAATGACAATAACAAGCAATGAGAGAAAGCGGGATTAGGTTAGGTCCACCCTAGGTAGGTCCATTGAAAATATAGATAGGTTAGGTCAAGGGAGGTCAAACGAAGATCGATCGAGACACTCTAGACATCGAGGGGAAGTTGGTGACCTATAGTTATGCGAACGACCCATAATCGCCCTATGTCTCACTAGGAGTGGCAGGACAAGATTCGACTCGAATATCAATCAAGCAATCAACATCAATCTCAACCCTAATCCTAAACGATAAACACAAGACCAAAACCCTAAGGTCTTTCAAACCCAAAACCCTAAAACAAACTACTCTAACATGAGGAAACAAATAAAAAAAACAATAATGAAAACAATAGAGCAAATGAAGAATAAGAAAGCATAAATAAAATAAAGAACATGAAAGCAATAAATCTACACTAGGAAAGCATTAAATAAAAGCGTAAATGAAAGCAACAAAGAGGCAAAAGCAATAAATGAAGGAAACATACATAAATGAAAGTGCTAAAAGGAGAAACAAAGTATTAGAGAAAAAATAAAAAATTAATCTAGGGCAAAAAATGAAGAGGAAAAGCAATAAATGTGATGAACAAGTTGGGAGAGTTACTTCCAAGCAAGTCATAGGGTTTACATTCAGAAAATGCCCTTTATATAGGCTGTACAAGGGTAGGGGAAATAACCCTAAAAATCCTACGTGGAATAGCTTGTGAAGAAATGAAATTGCGCTGATTTAAGTGCTCATTCTGCCGAATGCATAGACCATTCGCCCGAAGGGACCCCATTCGCCCGAATGTGTCACATTCGGGGTTTCCAGAAGCTTTGGGGATCAAAAACAGAGTTTCACAATCGATTTGCCCGAATAGGGCATGCCATTCATCCGAATGGTTTCCATTCACCCGAATACTTGTCTTTCGCCAAAAACAGAAACTGTAGGAAATTAAAGCTGCACTTGAACGAGTCACTCGACCGAGTGGCTCGACCAAGTCAGCATCTATTCGCCCGAATGGGTGGTCTAATGGCCTTGTTTCTTCCTTGAAGCGTATCCTTGAAGTGTCAAAAGGTTTTAGAACTATGCAAGGCTCTTGGGGAGGACTTGGAACGCTCAGGAATGCTTCGATATGCGTGTCTCATCTTTAATTCAATTGTCGAAGTTTCGTACGCAACGAAAATACCTCAAAATACCTGAAAGTATCTTTGAACACCATGGAGACAAGAGCAAGGTAAAATCATGCGTAAAATTTGCAAAAGTCGATATAAAACGTGAGACTTGACACTATAATGAGGAGATAAATATGCTCTAAAACGAGCACATCAACTCCCCCAAGCTAAACCTTTTCTAGTCCCTAGCAAAGAGACTAGGTAGGAAAGACATGAAAGCACAGGGCACCCAAAAACAAACTAAACTACAAAAACGAAACTAAACTACGAAAAGCATAAACCTAATTAAAACTCATTGTCGTAGGAATCACGGTCACACTTAGCACGTACGACAAGCCCTTTAAAGCTCAAGGTCTCCCAAAGAGGACGAGTAAGGTCTCGTGAGGGTTTTTCAGTAGGAAACCCACAAATCCATTGCAATGCAAATGCAAGGAAGTAAACTATATGCAACTATAAACTACAATGTAAAATCTAAATGTTATGCAATGCAAGGTGAGTGGAAATCAAAGCAACGCGAGCTCTGCATGAGCAAAAATCTTCCCTAGTCGTAGGCGTGCAAGTACAATGGTCTCAAAGAGCGCAATACCAAAGAGAATGACCAATTCCACAAACTTGAGATCACTAGAGAGGTCACAAGTCTACGCACCCTGAGTTATTTCTCAAAACATGTGAGAAATATGCAATGACGCTCATGTGTTTGATTATGGTTCGTGTTTCGCTCATAATCATCCGACTAAAGATGAGTCGGGAATCAAACAAGTAATAGAGGCAAATCATGGGGATTGGGTCATATCTCACTCCAGCATAGCACGGACTAATCAGACCAAGTCGAACAAGTTCGCAAAAGGTTGTAACGTTGGTTTAGGGTTAAGGTGGGATACATTTGGGAATGTGGCGCTAAGTAGAGGATAGCAAGTGACCCTAAACAAAACAACCACAAACATCTCATGATAAATCAAGAAATACTATATCCAACAACCATAATAACCCAATAATCTCATATAAAAACAATGATCTCCATCATAAAACACCATCAAAAATCTAAAAACTCATAGTAACATGTGTTTCCAATCTTATCTCCCAGAATGAAATATTGACCTCCTCACTCAAATAAATATAAGTGTATAAAACTCAATGAAGAACAAGAGAGAGGTCTCCTCAAACATAAAACATGTATGGATAATCTCGATAATAAGCACGGGAGGAAATAGGAGAAAAATAATAAGAGTTGGATAAGAACGAGTGGAGTCATATAAAACCAACAACCAATATCATAACCAACAGCCCACAATCACTGTAGCACACAACAACCCCACCATCACTAAGCTATCCTCTAGGTAAGAAGAGGGAACAATTTGGCTCATATGGAGGTTATACAATGTGGCTAAAAAACAATAAGGAAAAGGCAAAAACTTGGCTTATCCTAATGTCAAATTACGCTCAAGGTAGGCTATTTGGCTATGTAGCTCAATTCTAGCGAACATGTTATCATCCCTAGTCTCATGAAAAGCCGACTGTACTGGAGAAGAACCGACACAATACTTAGATCCCCTAACTAGCGCTCATAATGAATGGAACTCGCAAGGAGTCCAAGAAGGGTCAATCCTCACAGGCTAGTCGAAATGTGCCTCTAAAGGTAGACATCCAAGCCACCAACCAAGCAAACCTAGATCCCCTAAGCTATGTGGAAGATAGTCAGACTCTAGGTCCCAAAACAGGCACATGGCTAAGGAAATACGAGTTTGCATAAGATCAGACCACAGAAGTACACCCTAGAAGTTCGCATACTAGTTTCAAAACTCAACCATCTTATTGAAAACTAAACATGAATATGAAATTTATACACTATATAATAAAAGCAAGATGAAAATGCGAAATATATACAAAATAATATATGCAATGAACTAAACTATAACTATATGAAACTAAATGCACAAACAAACGGGTGGAAGTCGCAATGGTGTTGACCATCTCTCCCCCAAGCTAAAGCTTTGCTAGTCTCTAGCAAAGAAGGAGAGAAAAGAGAAAGATGAAACATTAAGGACCATGGTCAACAAGATTGTCACGACACCCGACACAAACACATGCTAGCCAATAAAAAGGAGAGAAGAAGGTCATACCTAGGCTAGGAGGGTTTTCACTCCTAGCAGTACCATTACCACCATCATGTGGTCTAAGAACTCTCCGCTCCTCGAAAGAAATGGAGGCAAGAAGTATAAGACTAGAGTGATTGCCTCCCCCAAGCTAGGGTGAAGCTATATTCTTCATGTTTGGCTCAATTGCTCTTTTGAGCCTTCTTTCTCTTTCTCACCCTTGCGGGACCATTAGCATTGACCCCCTCAAAATCGTCGTATCAAACACAAGCAAAACTTGTGGAGGGTCAATTTTAAAGGTCATTTGGGTCTGCAAATTCTATCAACCCATACTACAAACCAAACGTGAGCAATGACTAGCGAAAATGCAATGCAATGAAGGAAAAACAAAAATGAAACAAAAACAATATGTACAATGGGTTGCCTCCCAACAAGTGCTTCTTTTAGGTCTTTAGCTAGACCTGACTCACTATGTGGTAGTGAGTCAAACTCCGTAGGAGTTTATCAAACTCACTCCCCACAACAGCAGAGGTTAAGGAGTGAAAGAGAGAGAGAAGAAAGAAGAAAGGGAGAAACGCAACAAAGACCGACTTTCCATAACGAGATGAAAAGCCGGGAGAAGAACGAACAAAGGGAGGGGTAGGGAAGCAAGTGGCATAGCAACACAAGCATCAAGGTGAGCATCAACATGAACGATCGGGGGCTTCTCATGATGACAAAGAGGTGTGGGGTGAGACTCAACAAAAGGCACACTTAGGGTATGCACTTGAGACTCCTCAATCACGCACATATCTACCTCTAGGTCATTAGGTTCACTAGCCAGATGATCATGAACATATATGAGGGGTTGATCATGGTAAGGTGCACAAGGAACCTCATCATGAACCTCACCGGTGGGTGATGCATCAACACAAGAAGGTTGATCATTAAGAGAAGGAGGGGAGTAAGCAATAGGGTGAGGGGAGTCTAGGTCATGGTGTAACGCCATGGGCACAGAGTGGTCATGGGTCTCTAATCTCTCCTCAAAAACCCTTCGAAATTGGTTAACACTCCACGCTCTCTCCAACTCGGTCGCCTCTTCAACGTAATCGTAACTAGAGAGGTAGGCCGGTGGAGCATCTAGGGGAGGGAGATAGGGGTATTCTTTCCTAAAGTTGTCCTTGGCCAACCATTTGAAGAAGTTCAGACAAATCATAGGGGTTTGGTCAAGGAACATATCATGGTAAAACTCATCTACGAGCCCCTTAGTCTCACTATTCAATCCTCCATAAAGGTGATGACACATTTTCCATCTATTAATATAACGCCTAGGGAGGAAGAATTTCCCATACCTAAGAAAGAAGCTACAAAAAGGTTCATGCTCAGGCTGATATAACAAACTAGTCATGAAGAAAAACAAAGAAAAATAGAAACAAAATTATTCACAAAACACACCAAAACTAAATTATAAACAAACGCCTTGTCCCTGGCAACGACGCCATTTTGATAACGGGTTTCTAACGCGTCGTAAACGCTGGAAACCTTGGCTACGCAAACAATATTTATAATCACTATAATACTACTACAACTAGTGTAATGGTAAGTCGGGGGTCGAACCACACAGACAACGGAGTCAGACTAAAGGTTGGTGTGGGAAAGATTGTATGGAAGGTTTGTTGAAAGGTGGGTGAACTAAACTAATGACAATAACAAGCAATGAGAGAAAGCGGGATTAGGTTAGGTCCACCCTAGGTGGGTCCATTGGAAATATAGATAGGTTAGGTCAAGGGAGGTCGAATGAAGATCGATCGAGATACTCTAGACATCGAGGGGAAGTTGGTGACCTATAGTCATGCGAACGACCCATAATCGCCCTATGTCTAACTTGGAGTGGCAAGACAAGATTCGACTCGAATATCAATCAAGCAATCAACATCAATCTCAACCCTAATCCTAAACATTAAATACAAGACCAAAACCCTAAGGTTTCTCTAACCCAAAACCCTAAAACAAACTACGCTAACATGAGGAAAGCCAGAAAGAAAACAATAAAGAAAATAATAGAAGAAATGAAGAACAAGAAAGCATAATTGAAATAAAGAACATGAAAGCAATAAATCTACACTAGGAAAGCATTAAATGAAAGCATAAATGAAAGTAACAAAGAGGGAAAAATAATAAATGAAGGAAGCTTACATAAAGGAAAGTGCTAAAAGGAAGAACAGAGTATTAGAGAAAACATTAAACAAATCTAGGGCAAGAAATGAAGAGGAAAAGCAATAAATGTGATGAACAAGTTGGGAGAGTTACTCCCAAGCAAGTCATAGGGCTTACATTCAGAAAATACCCTTTATATAGGCTGTACAAGGGTAGGGGAAATAACACTATAAATCCTACGGGGAATAGCTTGTGAAGAAACGAAACTGCGCTGATTTAAGTGCTCATTCGACCGAATCCATAGGCCATTCGCCCGAATACTTGTCATTCGCCAAAAACAGAAACTACAGGAAATTAAAGCTGGACTCGACCGAGTGCCTCGATCGAGTCCGCATCTATTCGCCTGAATGGGTGGTCTAATGGCCTTGTTTATTCCTTGAAGCGTATCCTTGAAGTGTCAGAAGGTCTTAGAACTATGCAAGGCTCTTAGGGAGGACTTGGAACGCTCGGGAATGCTTCGATATGCGTGTCTCATCTTCGATTCAAGTGTCAAAGTTTCGTATGCAAAAAAATACCACAAATCTCCTCAAAACACCTGAAAATATCTTTGAACACCATGGAGACAAGAGCAAGGTAAAATCATGCGTAAAATATGCAAAAGACGATATAAAATGCGATACTTGACACTAGAATGAGGAGATAAGTATGCGCTATGTTGGCCCAATTGAGTTTTGATGATGTCTTAATGGTTTATAAACAAACAAATTCTAGAGAATATTTTGTAGGTCAAATATCCGATTTGTCAAAGTCGTCGATGGCACCTAAGAGACTTGTTTAAAGAATATTTTAATTGTCAAAGTCAATGTCAAAGTCAAAGTCAAAATAGTCAATCTTGAAGTTCAAATGGAAAGTCAAAGGATGAATCGATCACTAATGTTCCAAGATTGATAAACTGAAATAAGAGCTGATGTAGACTGTGCAGTGTTCCCAACGAAGTAGGTCTGAGAAGATAGTCAACTAAAGAAACGTAGGAAAATTAGTTTTTCGTAAATTTAGTTGATTGTACGGTTAAAGAGTAAATAATTGCATAAGATATTAATTGGCAAATTAATTAAAATTAAGTTAAGGGTTGAGAATAAGTCTCTTTATTTCTCTCCATAAAAATAGGGAAGAAGCTAGAGTTTAGTTTAATAAGTCTTCAATTTACTATTATTAGCTAATTGTTACCTTATTGTAACCGTGTAGATTGAAGTAACTTCCAAGGCATTTATCCACATTCCCACATCTTAAGATAATGGAATCATGGATGAAACTCACAGTTTATTACATATAAAAACATTTCTTTAACCAGCTAATAAGTGTGGTATTGTGCCCTAACCAAAAAATCTAGAGAGATCACCCAAGAGAGAAAAATATTCATTCTTGCATTTGCCAATTAATTCTTAATATTTTTCTTATGCAATAATTTAGTCTTTATCCAATTTAGAGAAAATTATTTGTAAGGGCTTTTTGAGTGTTTGTAAATTAGACTTGGGGAAGTCTAAGGGGAAACGAGAGAATTTAGAGAAGAGAAAGAGAAGGAGAAAGTGTAGAGAATGGGCCTAGAAGAGAAGAAGAAGAGAATTGTTTTATGTAATTGTATTGATTGCCTAAAACATAAAGAGAAACTTAAAATTCAGAGTGGTCGTGGTTTTCTTTCTATTAGGCCTAGAAAGTTTCCACGTAAAATCCTTGTCTCCATTTTACTTTCTTGCTTTTTTGTTTAAGTATTTTTATTAAGTTTAAATTTCGTAAAACAGGGCAAAAATACTCAAATATTTTTATTAAGTTTAAATTTCGCAAAACAGGGCAAAAATACTCAAAAGAGCAATATAACAATTCACCCCCCCTCTTGTTGCATTCATAATCTCTAAGCGTTTTTACAATTGGTATAAGAGCCTTGTTCCTCATTTGATCAGGAAACCCTGAGAGCCGTATCTTGGTATTTTAGAGATGTTGATAATGAATGAACGAATGGAAGTAGGTTACTCTACTCAAAGACCGCCCATGTTCGATGGAAAATTCTACACGTATTGGAAGAATAGGATGAAGATCTTCATCAAAGTAGAAAATTATCAAGTTTAGAAAGTTATCGAAATTGGAGACTTCGAGGTAACAACTACCAACTCCAATAACGAAACTGTTCCCAAACCGATCACTGAATTTCAGAAAATGGAGATGAATGCTCTTGCCATCAAATTACTTCACTGTGGTCTTGGACCAAATGAGCACAATCGCATTATGGGTTGCAAAACAGCCAAGCAGATTTGGGATCTGCTAGAAGTTACCCATGAAGGAACAAGTGAAGTGAAGCGCTCCAAGATTGACTTGTTGATGTCGAAATATGAAAGATTTGTTATGGAACCAAGAGAAAGTATTCAAGAAATGTTCACTAGGTTCACCAACATAACAAACGAACTTGTCTATCTTGGAAGGCTTATTCCCTCGGATGAACAGGTCAGGAAAATTCTCAGAAGTCTACCTCAAGATGACCGTTGGAGAGCTAAAGTAACAGCCATACAGGAATCCAAGGATTTCACAAAGTTCAGTCTGGAAGAGTTGGCTGGTTCCCTTATGACCCATGATTTACATCTGGGAACAGCTGACAGTTCCCGAAACAAAGGCTTGGCTCTTACAGCGAATGAACAAGAAGAATCAGAATGGGATGAGGAGGAGACTGCTATGTTGGTTTGAAAATTCAAGAAGTTTTTCAGGAACAGCAGATACAACAATCTAAGAAACAACAAAGAAAGAGGAACTCCTAATACCAAAACCAACTACGAATGTCACAAGTGTAGAAGTACTGTACTGATCACTTCATCAAGGAGTGCCCTCAATGGAAGAATGAGAAGGGCAAAGGGAAGGCAAGGGAAATAGGAAGACTACCAATGAAAGGAAACTTCAATAAGACGGACTTTCGCAAAGCCATGATCGCTGCATGGGGAGACTCTGCAAGTGAAGCTCCAGTTGAGGAGGAAACAGCTAATTTATGTCTCATGGCCATTCACGACGAAACGTCAAAAGGAAAAGAGGTATTGTCTTCTAATTAATTTCCTAACCATTTATTTAGATTGGATAAACATGAATTGATTAAAATGATTTTGGAGACACAAGATAATTTGGAAGAAAGAACTGCCACCTGTCTCCAAATGGAAAAAGACTTTAAAACTTGTAACGACCATGTTTCCTACCTAAAATCTTTTAGGTCAGATGTACAAGCTAGATTTTTTGATTTATTAGATAAAATGTAATGTTAAAGGAAACTTTAGAAAAAGTAAAACAAGAAAACATTATTCTTAATGTCGATCTTTATCAATATAAAATGCTAGGCTTAAATACGAATCCTAATGATGAATCTATTCATGAGATTAGCACCAAAATTCAAAGTTTAAAACTAGACTTAGAATCGTGTAAAATCGAGAACGAGAAATTAAGAGCTAAATTAAATTCACAAGGAAAAAGGAAAATCAATGAAGTTCCAAAATGGATTCTAAAGGCTAAAAATAAAAATGCTGAAGGCCTAGGATACATTAAGAATAAAAACAAGAAAAAGGTTTGCGTTGATCTCCCTAGTAGTGAAGTCTGTTCCTTTTGTGGAAAAACCGGGCACTTGAAATTTCAATGTTTAAAAAGGGAACAGCACAATAAAACGAACCAAATCTATGTCGATCGCATATGGATTAAGAAATATGATTCATGCTTAATCAACAAGGAACCCAAGGATGACTGGGTTCCTCACTCTAACAATTAGTTCGTTTTGCAGGTTCTAGTGAGGGGGAACAGCTCATGGTATCTCGACAATGGCTGTTCCAAGCACATGACAGGTGATAAAACAAAATTTCTCTCACTGGAAGCCTATGATGGAGGAACTGTGACCTTTGGGGACAATATGAAAGGCAAAATTATTGCCAAAGGAAAAGTAGGAAGGTCAAGTTCCCATGCAATTGACAATGTATTTTTAGTCGAGAATTTAAAAAATAACTTGTTAAGTATGTCTCAATTTTGCGACAAAGGTAACTCTGTAATCTTTACTTCTGAAAAGTGCATTATTTCTAGGAATGACAAAAGAGACACTGTTCTGGAAGGAATCCGAAAAAGGAACACTTATGTTATGGACCTCCACATTGTTCCCAAAGCTAGTTTGACATGTCTTAGTGTTATAGAAGATGACCCTATCCTTTGGCATAAAATTTTAGGTCATGCTAGTTTCTCATTGTTTAATACTTTAAGATCTAAAGACCTAGTAAGAGGATTACCGTCCCTTAAATTTCAAAAAGATGAAGTTTGTGATCGTTGTGCCAAAGGAAAACATGTAAGGTCATCCTTTAAACCTAAAAATGTCGTGACCACCTCAAAGCCACTTAAATTAATTCATATGGATCTTTGTGGACCTATGAGAATCCAAAGTCGCAGTGGAAAGCGATATGTGTTTGTTATAGTTGATGATTACAGTAGATTTATATGGACATTATTTTTAACTAGCAAAGAAGAGGCCTTTGATGAATTTGTTGCTTTTGCAAATAAAATTCAAAAATCTAGTAACAATCAACTTGTCCACATAAGATCAGATCATGGTAAAGAATTTGAAAATTCAAGGTTTATGGATTATTGTAATGAGCATGGTATAAGTCACAATTTTTTCGCACCTAGGACACCACAACAAAATGGTGTGGTGGAACGTAAAAATAGAACATTAGAGGAAATGGCTAGAACCATGTTGATTGGTAGTGGTCTCCCTAGAAACTTTTGGGCTGAAGCAGTTAATACTGCATGCTATATTTTGAATCGTGTGTTGATTAGACAATTCACTTCTAAGACCCCCTATGAATTATTTAAATGCATTAAACCAAATATTTCTTATTTTCGTGTGCTTGGATGTCGATGCTTTGTTCATGTAAATGTAAAACGAAATATAGGAAAGTTGATGAAAGAAGTGATGAGGCAATATTTCTTGGCTACTCATCCCATAGTAAAGCTTATAGAGTCTATAACAAGAAAATTATGTGTGTTGAAGAATCTGTTCACAAGAGAACTAGGTCTTGCTAATCCGGAAGATGATCAAAGCATACATAAAGAGCAAGATCAAGAAGTAAATGAAGAGCTGCAGGTTCAAATTGAAAATGTAGAACCAAATCAAGAACAGGAACAGTAGGAAAATCAGGACCAGCAAGGTGTTCCTGATCCAGCTGCTCCCAGAGTAGTACAAAATGAACAAAATGAAGCTGAATAAAATGTCAATCAAGTCAGTGAGCTTGTTCCACATCAGTCTCCACAAGAGACTTTGTGCCTAAGCCGTGGAAACATCAAAAGTCACATCCACTTGACTTGATCATAAGTGACATAAACAAAGGCACATAGACGAGATCCTAGATAAGAAACTTTTGTGCACACTTTGCATTTCTCTCAACGTTGGAACCCAAGAATCACGAAGAAGCATTACAAGACTCAGATTGGGTCGTTGCAATGCAAGATGAACTAAATGAATTTGAAAGAAATAAAGTGTGGCATTTGGAACCTAAACCCAAGAATAAAAAGATAATTGGTTTTAAATGGGTTTTTAGAAACAAGCTGGACGAGCATGGAATAATAGTAAGAAATAAAGCAAGGCTAGTGGTTAAAAGATACAATCAACAGGAAGGTATTGATTATACAGAAACATTTGCTCCCGTAGCAAGGTTAGAGGCTATTAGAATTCTAATTTCATTTGCTGCATTTATGAATTTTAAGTTATATCAAATGGATGTGAAATGTGCTTTCTTGAATGGTTTTCTAGAAGAAGAAGACTTTGTGGAACAGCCACCTGGCTTCAAAAATCCATCCTCTCTAGATCATGTCTATAAGCTTGATAAAGCTCTTTTTGGGCTCAAACAAGCTCCTAGGCAATGGTACGAGAGATTGTCTAAATTTTTGATAGAAAATAACTTTATTAGAGGTAAAATTGATAAGACCTTATTCTTTAAGAATAGAGTTTTAGATATTTTAGTTGTTCAAATATGTTGATGATATTATTTTTGGAGCCACTAACAAATTATTATGTAAAGAATTTGCTGACCTAATGAGTGCTGAATTTGAAATGAGTATGATGGGAGAATTAAATTTCTTCCTTGGTTTGCCAATCAAACAAACGGCTAACAGTATTTTTATCCATCAACAAAAATATATAAAAGAACTTCTAAAGAAATATGGTCTAGATAATGCTAAAACAAACCACACACCTATGGCTACTAATATTAGATTAGATGAAGATTCGAATGGTATCAATGTCGACCAAACTATGTATAGAGGTATGATAGGATCTTTGCTATATCTAACTGCTAGTAGACCAGATATTTTGTTTAGTGTTGGCTTATGGGCTAGATTTCAATAAAATCCCAAGGAATCACATTATACAGCAGTAAAGAGAATTCTAAGATATCTAACGGGAACATATGACTTGTCTCTATTTTATCCTAAAAGTGATGTCTATGACTTGAAAGGTTATAGTGATGCAGATTATGCAGGAGATCTTGTGAATAGAAAAAGTACTTCAGGTATGGTACAATTTCTTGGCTCATCTTTAGTATCTTGGTGTTCCAAGAAACAAAACACAGTTGCTCTATCCACCGCTGAAGCAGAATATGTGGCAGCAATAGCTTGCTGTTCCCAAATGCTTTGGATAAAACAACAGTTAAGAGATTTTGGTATTAAATTTGAATGTGTTCCTATTTATTATGACAATACTAGTGCCATTTGCATATCAAAAGATCCCGTACATCATTCTAGAGTTAAGCATATACATATACGACATCATTTTCTTAAGGATAATGTTGAGCACAAAAATATCATTGTTAAACATGTCGGTAGAAATGAGCAAGTTGCAGATATAATGACTAAACCACTTCCAAGGGAACAATATGAAAAGATGAGGTTGGAACTAGGTATGATCAAGCTTCTCTAAAAGTTTAATGCCAGCACGCCTCCTCAAAGCAACGTGAAAAATTGGAAGGGTTAGATCAACCACAACAATCATGATTGAGAAATCAATTATTGCAAGATTTAGGTATGCAACTATCTTAAGTACGTGCCATGAATGTTTTCTTGATTGCATGCTTAACTTATTAGACCAAGTAACATATGGTTGTTTTACGTGACATTGTCCTCGTATTAAAAACGGGGAAAAAAAAACGAGGACATTTGTTTTCTTATTTTTACTTTCAAAATTTTCTTTATTTTTCTTTTTCCACAAAATTCCAGCATTTTATTTTAACTATATTTTTTTTCGGATGGCCAACTTAAAATATAGTAGAAGACGGATCATCGTGGTGTTTCAAAAAATCGTTATTACCGGCTTTAAATTCAACGAATATACCCGCGAACTTTTCGTTAGACTACTCGTTCACACGCTACAAACTGATCCAAGAAGTAGTACAAACCTTTCAAATAACCGTCCACTCACCCACTTAAATACCCACTCTCTCACGTCCCATCCATCACTCACACACCCCATCACTCCTACAAAAGTGACGTACTACTCATTACTAAACCCTCATCTATACCGTCAACACCATTTCAGTCCTTCACTCCCTCATCTTCACCTTTTTCATCAACTATGAAAACCCCGAAATGTTCTTCATCAAGCAAGAACATGAAAGGCAAAACTCCAAAATTCATCCAACCTAAACCACTTCAAGTAATTCATCCCTCACCATCACGAGATACTCCACCGTCATCTTCACAAGAACAAAAATTTACCTCGCCAAAAGCCATGCATGCCGGAACAAAAAGACCAAACTCCAACCCAAAAGGGATTTCTTCATCCAGACCCACAAAGAGGACCCAGCAGGTAGACCCAAACAGCGCTAAGGAAGTTGCTAAAGAAATGTCCGTTGGATTTGGACTTGATAAATACTGGTATGAATCAAACCCTTTTCCTCAATTACATGCAATTCTAAATAATCAAGGGTGGGAAGTTTTGATGTATGACTATTCATGCAATTCGATTTACCCAAATCTTATGCGTGAATTTATTTAAAATTTTTCAATTGAAAACGGGGTTTGTTCGAGCACAGTCAAAGAAATCAAGATTGAATTTAATAGTCTTATGTTAGGGGAATGGTTCAATGTTCCTGCAGTTGGTTTTGATACATACTACGTCGTGTCAAAGATTGTTTTTTCTGGAATTAATGAAAAGACAGTGTTGAAATTCTTAGGTATAAATGACAAAAAACGTTTTAGCCATAACTCTTTATCTCCAATCCACAAACTCACTACAAGAAAAATCATGTTTAGCAACAAGTTTTAGCAACGACAATTTTTTTTTCGTTTTTCTGGAATTAATGAAAAGACAGTGTTGAAATTCTTAGGTATAAATGACAAAAAACGTTTTAGCCATAACTCTTTATCTCCACTCCACAAACTCACTACAAGAAAAATCATTTTTAGCAACAAGTTTTAGCAACGACAATTTTTTTTTCGTTGCGAAAAACACTAGTTGTTGCGAAATCCATTGTTGTTGCTAAATAGTCGTTGCCAAAAACAAAAATTAACTTCCCACCACCAAAAAAAATTTCCCGGTATAACCAATGGTTTTTGCAACGAAAATAGTAGTTGTTATAAATTAAATAAATAATTCGTAACGACAAATATCGTTGCCAAAAATAATTAAATATATAGTAACACAAAGTCGTTGCAAAAACCCATGTCTAATATTTTTTGGCAAAAAAAAAAAATTAAAATAAGTAAAAACCAATTAGAAAAGCGCCTAAGTTTCCAACGAAACCCTATTTTGAAACAGCCAAAGTTGTCTTCAAACCGTTTCCACGAAAACCAGCGTGATGATGGTTCTTGCGGAACCTTCTGGTCTCGCATGGTACATTCTACGCTACCTCATCCGCGAAATCTCTTCCACAAAATCAGTTTCATGTATAAATTTTTTTTTGCTTTTTTTTCTTTAAATTTCTGGGTTAAGATTAATTAGAGTAGTTTTATTCTTGTTCTTGTTATTCTTATTTTTGTTCTTGTTAATTTTTTTGTTCTTTAAATTTTTAGGTTGTTTGAGATGTGAGTGTCTTGTTCTTATTCTTGTTTTTGTTCTTTATGATAGTCTTTGTTCTTGTTCTATGATGATGATATACATTAAAAAATGTTAGTCTTTGTTCTTAATAAATAAATGGTAGTTTTTATGATGATATACATTGAGATATGGGTGTCTTGTTCTAGTTCTTGTTTTTGTTCTTAATTCTAGTCTTTGTTCTTGTTCTATGATGATGATATACATTGAGATGTGGGTAACTTGTTCTTGTTCTTTGTAAACAACATTATAAGAAGTTTTGGGTGATATTATTGAATGGTATATAACCTAATTATTATAAACTTTAAATATAGGAAATGATTTTGAATAAGGCATGGGTCAAAGTAAAAATTCGTTCATCTATTGATTATGTAAACGGTGTTGATGAGTTTCTAAATTTTGCTCTTTCCAAAGTAATAAAAAATGATCGAGATAGTACTACTATTAGGTGTCCTTGTAATAGTTGTCGCAATATATTTCGTAAAACAAATTGTGATGTAAGATTAGACTTGCTTAAGAGAGGAATGTATGAGAAGTACACTTTTTGGGAACTTCACGGGGAAGAATTAGTTGAATCAAGTGATGGGGATGATGTGAATGAGTCGAATGACACTGATAGTAGTTTCACAATGTTGCAAGATGCATGTGGAGTTGGTGCTATGAATGTTGGGAGTGTTGAAGAGGCTTTAAATAATGTTGAGGAGTGTGAGACACCTAATGCAAATGCCAAAAAGTTTTTCAAACTTTTAGAGGAGTACCAAGAACCATTAATAATGCATGGCACAACAATGTCTCAGTTGTCATATATTGTTAAATTATTACATTTAAAGGTTTTGAATAATTGGTGCGATAACTCTTTTAATAGTTTACTCCAACTAGAACGTCAAGGCTATGGAGCTAACCTTCGAACCTCTTATTACGAGGCTAAGAAAATCTTTAAAGACTTGGGCCTTGATTATTATAAGAATGATGCTTGTGAAAATGATTGTATTTTTTATTGGAAAAAGCATGAAAAATTGGTTGAGTGTCCCACTTGTGGTTTATCAAGGTGGAAACAAGAAAAGGAAGGCTCTTCTAAGGGGGTAAAGGTTTCTAGAAAAGTTCTAAGATATTTTCCATTGACACCTAGACTACAAAGGTTGTACATGTGCAGGAAGACTCATAAAGACATGCGTTGGCACAAAGAAAGGGATGCTACTAAAACACGTAGAGTGAATGATATTGATAGGATCATAGATTGTAAAGCAACAACAAGAGAAAATTTAGGAGCAACAACAAATTAAAGAGTTGATGGAAAGTCAGTTGCTACAACAACGACAATTTGAAGAATATAAGGCACAACAACAAGAGGCAATTGAATCAATGAAACAAAGCATCTTACAACAACTACAGAACAAAGAAGTTCAATGATTGTCACGAATGCTTTTTAGGTAAATGATGTTTTCTTTTGCATTGTTTTAATATATACTTAGCCTTTTAGTTGTAATGGCATTAGTTGGTTGGCATTTTAGTCCAATTAGGAGGTTTGTGTTGTAGTTTTAGTTACAATGGCATTAGTTGGTTCCATTTTAGTCAAATTAGAGGTTTGTGTTATAGTTTTAGTTACATTAACATTAGTTGGTTGCATTTTAGTCCAATTAGAAGTATTGACGGCTTGTGTTGTAGTTTTAGTTACAATGGCATTAGTTGGTTGCATTTTAGTCTAATTAAAAGTATTGACGGCTTGTGTTGTAGTTTAAGTTACAATGGCATTAGTTGGTTGCATTTTAGTCCAATTAGAAGTATTGACAGCTTGTGTTGTGGTTTTACTTAAATGACACCTTTTGTTTGGATTTAATTAAAAGTATTGACGGCTTGTCTTTGGCATAAGATTCATGCTATGTTTGAGTTGGAATTGTGATGGTTTTGTCATAGGTTCTTGTCTTTGGCATAAGATTCATGCTATGTTTGGATTTTGTTGTCATGAGTTCTTGTCTCAATAAAGTACTCAATTTGAGGTTCATTTGAATTTGAATTACTAACAAATTTATTTGGTGTAGGTAAGCATTTCTTCGTTGGAAAGTTTTTTCACTCAATGTCAAAGTTGGTGATAGCTACAAGCATTTTGGACACCCAATTTTTGGTTTATGAATGTTATGATGAGTAGCTAATTATGTGCACTTGTAAATTTTTGGACTGCTTCAATATGCCTTTCACTGGTGATATTTTGGGATATGTATATGAATTATGTATATTTTGGAAAAATTCCTAGTCCGTTACATGTATATGAATTATGTATATTTTGGAAAAATGCCTAGTCCGTTACATGTATATGAATTATGTATATTTTGGACGCACGACATTTGGAACTTGTGATATTTTGGGATATGAATCAATATATAATGATTACTGGTGATATTTGTTTAGTTCGTTATAAATTATTTAGGAAAATTTGCCAAGAATAATCCTAACTATCATCCGTTGGCCATAAATGATCCCAACTATCGATTATTTTTAAATAATCCTAACTATTCATCGAATTTGCTCAAAACAGTCCCAGACCCTCAATTGGGTGCTATTGTAGTTGCTTCGAATTTGAGCGGGGATAATGTTTCTGATTATGATGAAAGTGATGAAGAAGGGACGCATGTTGCGAATGAGCACACAAATTAGAAGAAATTCAAATGGTACTGTGGGACTGTTTTGAGCAAATTCGATGAATAGTTATGATTATTAATAAATAATCGATAGCTGGGATTATTTTTGGCCAACGGGTGATAGTTGGGATTATTCTTGACAAATTTTCCAATTATTTATTAATTTAATTGTCTAATTTATGTGTAGATTGTAGTTTGTTTCCTAAAATTACAAAGTCGTTGCGAAAAAGGTATATGTTTTTTGCAACGGTAATAATCGTTGCTAAATACAGTAAAATAAAATTTTTCTCGAACGTTTTGCCTACAACATTGTCGTTGCAAAAGATGGTGTATCATGAATTGCAACAACGTATATGGTTGTGAAAAAGAAATGTTTTACAACGACAAAAGTTGTAGCTAAACATATAGAACATTTGGCAACGACATTTTTTGTTGCTTAAACCGTGGTAACAATTGCAACAACATGAGTTTTTGTAACAGTCAAACTCGTTGCAAAAAACAGCAATTTTTTGCCACAACAGAAGTCGTTGCTAAAACCTTTAGCTACGGCTGTACCCGCAACAATGGCTTTCGTTGCAAAAAACGTTTTGAGCAACGAAAATTGATTTTTAGCAATTACTTTCTTTGTTGCTAAAAACAACTTTGAGCAACAGAAGTCGAAGATTTATTTTGCCACGCAACTCCAAGCGTAGCGAAGTAAACCTTCGTGATGCTACACTGATTAATTGTTTGGCTAATCACATTAAAATCAATTTCCCTTCGTTGATGATATCTCATTTGGCTGATTATATAGAGAAGAATAGTATGGTAGGTTATGGTGGTTTGTTGACCCATGTTTTTAAGAAATTAGGTGTTCCTCTAGAAGTTCTTGAATTCCCTATGAGCTCCAATAACAAAATTGGTGCAAAATGCCTAAACAATTCACATCTAAAAGTAAATGAAAAGGGAATTTTGAAGGATGTTGTAGAGGATGTAGAAGATGTTAGTTCGGATGATGAGAAGGTAGGAGAAAAAAAAGAAGAGGAAGAAAAAATGAAAAAAGAAGAGGAAAGAGACGTAGGAGAAGAAGAGGTCCAGGGAGTTGTTCCCTTTGCCAGCACTGAACAGGTAGAGGTTACTAAGGAACAGGGGAAAGTATTTGGTGAGGGGGAAGCTTCTGGGGAAGGGGAAGGTGATGAACTTGAGGAAGACCATTCCGATGAAAGTTCTGATGATGAGGAGGTAGCTATGCCTGTTAAGGAGGAGCCTGTGCTGATTCCAAGAGAGAGCAGCAGGCTGGCCTCCAAACGTCTCGTTGGTTTAGATGACGAAATTACCTCACATCCCATCAAGGAGCCTACAAATGACCCTCCTTCACCAAAACCAGCCACACCTCCACCACCACATGTACCATCACCACCACCATCACCTGTACCTACTACTCCACCACCATTTACCTCACACGTCTCACCTCCACACACTACACCTGGTTTTGATTCTAACCCCTCCACTGTTCCTCCTGCTTCCCTTGATCTCATTCTCTCCAAGTTTGTTGATTTTCAGTCTCAACTCTACGCCTTTCAAGATGAAGTTCGTGTCTCACTTGCTTCCATCACTGATCAGCTTTCCCAAATGGAGACTCGTCTTGGTGCAAAGCTGGACACGGTTGAAGTGCAGATAGAATTTGTTGATGAGGAGACTGCCAATTGATGCCTTCTTCTGCTCAATTAATCATGTTATGTAGTTTGTTAGCCACACCGTATGTCTTTTAACAATCAAACAATTTCATTTTCTTTTGAGTACCAGCTGGGGTACACCAAAATGTAATATTTTTTGTTGTTGTTGAACTTATGCTACTGCTACTTTCAATCTACTATTTCCTATGGTCTATGATGTTTAATTGCTGCATATCTTGATTATGTTATGGTATTTGCTGAGTTGTTTGCTGCTTATTATCTCTATTTGACTAATGCTTGCCTTAGTGTTGTGGTTTGATTAATCCCATCCTTTTTGATTCATGTCAAAAGCGGGAAGAAAGCAACAAACTTAAAGGACTTGTGATGCATAGCCCATACCAAAGCTATACTTATACTTGCTCTGATTTAAACGAATTAAGTTATATACTTGTCTGCTACCTTTTGATTTAAATAGTCTATAGTTCATTTTGATTATAGTTTGCCTTAATTGATTTTCTCGTTTAAACATTACTATAGTTTGAATTCAATATTTTTGCTAATATACTAAACTCAAATCATGATCTGAAATTGGTTACTTATTATACTTGTGTTCCTATGTTTGCTTAGATATCATTGTTTAGTGTTACTGTCTCTTTGTTTTGTTTTAATTTCCTTTGTTCTGTTTTAATTTGAAGTCACTAAACTCTGCTAAATTTTTACTTTTTACTTATCATATAATCACTTATGCCTTGATAAGATTATTGAAAATTCACATAAGTATAGAATTGATACTCAAGTTGTTATGTTTATTATTATTTTTGGAAAATGATTATTTTAAAGACATACATTTTGCTTAATACACGCTAAATAATATGTTTTTAAAATATAATCTTAGAGTAAACCGGTTTAATGAATGCTTGGTAAATTATAATTTGATTTGCTAAAGTTTACTTAGACATACATTTTATTTATTTTACTCTATTCTTAATTAAATCATCAAAAAGGGGAAATTTATTGGCCCAATTGAGTTTTGATGATGACTTAATGATTTATAAACAAACAAATTCTAGAGATTGTCAAAGTCGTCGATGGCACCTAAGAAACTTGTTTAAAGAATATTGTAATTGTCAAAGTCAATGTCAAAGTCAAAGTCAAAATAGTCAATCTTCAAGTTCAAATGGAAAGTCAAAGGATGAATCGATCACTAATGTTCCAAGATTGATAAACTGAAATAAGAGCTGATGGAGACAGTGCAGTGTTCCCAACGAAGCAGGTTTGAAAAGATAGTCAACTAAAGAAATGTAGGAAAATCAGTTTTTCTTAAATTTAGTTGATTGTACGGTTAAAGACTAAATAATTGCATAAGATATTAATTGGAAAATTAATTAAAATTAATTTAAGGGTGGAGAATAAGTGTCCTTATTTCTCTCCATAAAAATAGAGAAGAAGCTAGGGTTTAGTTGAATAAGTCTTCAACTTACTATTATTAGCTAATTGTTACCTTATTGTAACCGTGTAGATTGAAGTAACTTCCGAGGCATTTATCCACATTCCCACATCTTAAGATAATGGAATCATGGATGAAACTCACAGTTTATTACATATAAAAACATTTTTTTAACCGGCTAATAAGTGTGGTATTGTGCCCTAACCGAAAAATCTAGAGAGATCACCCAAGAAAGAAAAATATTCATTCTTGCATTTGCCAATTAATTCTTTTAATATTTTTCTTATGCAATAATTTAGTCTTTATCCAATTTAGAGAAAATTATTTGTAAGGGCTTTTTGAGTGTTTGTAAATTAGACTTGTGGAAGTCTAAGGGGAAACGAGAGAATTTAGAGAAGAGAAAGAGAAGGAGAAAGTGTAGAGAAGAGGCCCAGAAGAGAAGAAGAAGAGAATTGTTTTATGTAATTGCATTGATTGCCTAAAACATAAAGAGAAGCTTAAAATCCCGATTGGTCGTGGTTTTCTTTCTATTAGGCCTAGAAAGTTTAAATGTAAATCCTTGTCTCCATTTTACTTTCTTGGTTTTTTGTTTAAGTATTTTTATTAAGTTAAATTCCGCAAAACAAGGCAAAAATACTCAAAAGAGCAATACAACAATTCACCCCCCCCGCTTGTTGCATTCATAATCTCTAAGCGTTTCTACACACTAAAACGAGCACATCAAAATGGGACACAAATCATCATCCACTACAACTATACTTTTGAGACGTTGTTTTGTTTCGAGTCGTTCATGGTAGGCGAGCCAGACCACAAAGCGGCTTCTGGGAATGACCGCGCGATTCCACATTGCAGTAGCCCATCGTGCTTTATCGATAACCTCCATTAGATCTTTACAGACGACATCGATGGAATATTGCAAGGAGGCAATGCAAACCTTCCTTTCCCGCCTAAACAGTCTTCATCCAAAAACCTCCGATCACATCAAGGTCAAAAAACAAGTAGTGAATTCTTGGTATCTCAAATAAGCATTCTTGTTTAGATCAACCAAACACTCATGCAACAAATGCAACAACTCCAGACGCAAAAAAAGTTGTTTGAGACTCAACTTGCCCAAATGGCAACACCTTCTCCACCATTGCTATTTCCACCTTACCCTCAAACCTAACCCAACTACCTAACCTCAACCAAATCCTAACCCAAACCATCATACCACTAGGGTCATCAATATAAGATCGGGAACTCAATATGAAGGGCCATTGGTTATGATCGAACAAAGGAGGAGTACAAATGGAATTGATGGGGAACATGAAGAGGAGGTGAGAAGTGATGACTTAAGGGAAGAGCTTGAGGAGAAAAATGTAGAGGAGGAGAAAGATGAAGGTAAAAAAAGTGAAAGATATAGGAGCGGAAAGAAAAGCGAGGATTAACGAAAGAAAAAGGCTTGAGAGATTGTATTCTCCTCCACTACCTTTTCCCTATAGGAGAGTGGAGAAGCAACTAGATGAGATGTTCAAGAAGTTCCTAGAGCATTTGCAAAGGATGGAAATGAAGATCCCATTCTTGGATGCGATGGCACAAATGCCCAAGTATGCCAAGTTTGTAAAAGATTTGTTTTCTAACAAGAAGAAGCTTGAAGGAGAGTTCATAAATGTTCCCCATCATGTGAGCTCTATACTATAAGGGAGTATGCTCAAAAAGAGAGAGATCCCGGTCCCTGCAATCTAGCGGTGAAGTTAGTAAATTTGGAGCCTAAAGGAGCGCTTTCCGATCTAGGATCCTCTATTAGCTTAATGCCGCTATCTATCGGTAAGAGGCTACCCTTTAGCCTAAGACCCTCAAGGAAAATAATTCAATTTGCGTATAGAAATATAAAATTGCCATGTGGAGAGCTCCATGATGTCCCTATTCAAGTGTATGATCTTGTGGTTCCTTTTGATTTTGTGGTCATGGATATGGAAGAGGACCGCTACACTCCTCTCATCCTAAGGAGAGCCGTCTTGAAGTCCCTTAGAGCTGTGATAAATACTCATGATGATACCATAACAGTGGAGGTAGCTCAAAAGAAGGTGGTCTTCAAAATCTCTCCATTCATGAGAACGCCGATGGTGGAACAAGTTAACCAAATAGAGAGCATAGATGGGGACTATGAGTAGTTTTGACGAGAGGCTAGTGTTGGATACTTATGAGAGGAAGAGTTTTCATTTTGTGATGAGGAGGTTTGTGAAGGGTATTCATGGGAAGAGCATTATGAAGATGAGACCGAAGGATGGACAAGCGACCACTATAAATTTATGCAAATTTGTGTAGCTAAGGAGGGTAATGATGATGAGGGGGGAGAGTTCTATGCCTCCCCGCAAGGTAAGTTTGAAACCCTAACCCCTAGTCTTAAATATGCTTATCTTGATGGCGATGGGAACAAACCCGTCATTGTGAGTTCTGAGCTTGATTTCACTTCTTAGGAAAAATTGCTTACTTTACTTAACAAATATAGAAGTGTCATTTGGTACTCCCTTGATGATATCAAAGGGATTAGTCCGAGGCTTGTCATGCATAGGATCCAGTTGGATGATGAGCATTTCTCCTCTATTGAACTTCAAAGATGGTTGAACCCTAACATGAAGAAGGTGGTTAAGGAAGAGATTCTTAAACTCCTCAAGGCCGGCATCATCTACTCGATCTCTAACAGTAGGTGGGTTAGCACTGTTCATGTGGTTCAAGAAGGGAGGAATAACCATCATCGAGAATGACAAGGGTGAAAATATCCCCACTAGAACCACCATTGGGTGGAGAGTTTGCATTGATTACCATAGGCTAAACAAAGCCACAAGGAAGGATCATTTCCCTTTGCGATTCATTGGTGAGATGCTTGAGAGATTAGTAAGGCACAATAAAACACCAGGGTGGTCTAGTTAAAGACAAGAAAAAGATAATGACAACAAGGGGTTAGTGGATGATGAAGTACAGATTTGGTCCAGTAGACCAGAGGGCTGTAACGGTAAGGATGATCAACAGTGAGGGGGACCCTCACCCACACTGTCCTGTCAAAGTAGTGTTACAAGTCCTACAGATCAAGAAACACCACGGTGGCCCTATTAAATATCTTAGTAGAATAGTAGGGCTTGTTTCCCCTGCTTATTCTTAAACATAAATCTGAACATGATCAAAGTCAGGAGGTAGCCAATATATTCACAATGACATATGAAGGAGATAATCTTCCTTGTGGCCTAGGCCCTCAATTGGTTCAGCCACCGTTGGTAAAAGCACAACATCCTTTGCAGAAACCAGTGCATGGGAAAACGTACCCCAATAATAAAATGGTATAAATTAACGGGAATGAAGACATCCGTCGAGGGAGAGGTAGTTACTATGACTTGGTGTGCCTGCATGCCGGCTTCCCCCGACCGACACCAATAGCCTTGTTCTCGTGGCTGAAGAGACCTATCCTTTATCACCAATTGTAAACGTCCCTCCACCACAGTATCCAGAATTGAGGAGGAAAGTGCAGACTTTTGCAACTTTCCCCCCATATTCATCCACCTCTAGCAAAGTGTATGTAGTTGAAGCCTCTGAAGACTAGTTCAACGATGCAGAGGCTGGGAAATCATCGTCCCAATACAGATGCTCCCACTCGATCCTTACCCAACTAGGAGGGGTCCTATCTGGGTATTCTACCCTCTTGGCCAGAGGAAACAGGCTACGAAGTTGAGTATTAGACTTATTCAAGTTAAAGTCAAATGTCAAATCAACGACAACAGTAGTCATCTTCTTCTTAGCCATGATCTTGAAGAAAGAAAGAAGCCAAGAGTTTCAAAGGAAAATGTACGTTCAAAGAAGCAACACAAAGAAGACGAAGTCGCCAATAATAGAAATTTGAAGAGTTTACTTAACGAGGAAAGAGAAAGGAGAGAATCCAGAAAGGTTTTTAAGTGGAAAACCAAGGGGTATTTATAGATTTCTCATTAAATGCCTCAACAGTGATGATGTGCTCGTTTTAGAGCACATTTGTCGCCATGTTTTTGGTGTCAAAACTCGCCATTTTGCATTCATTATACATATATTTCACGCTTGATTGCTTCTTGATCTTGTGCTCAAGTGTTTTGAGATTGTTCATGTGATTTTTGAAGATCTCAAGGGAAATTAGCGTGTGTTCGAGGAAAAGACATCATTCTCGCAGCTTTATCGCCACGAGTCAAGATTATTCCATGACCCCGACAAAGTCGGTAGAATTGAAAAAAGGTGCAAAAGTTGCAAACAAGTAAAAAAAAAAGGTCCATTCGACTGAATATAGACTCCCATCCGGGCGAATAGGATCCAATGCACACCTAGAGATCTTCACAGCTTATTGGAAGTACCGAATGCAAGAATATTCGGGCGAAGACTAACATTCGGACGAATTCCACAACTCATTCGGGCGAATGGAGCCCAAGACATATTTTGTTCCAAAGTTACTGGAAATATCGAATGAACAAACATTCAGACGAATATCATACATTCGGGCGAATGGCTTAAGTGCATTCAGGCGAATGCGACAGTTTTTTGTGCTGCTGATTCGATTTTTATTCTAGCCTTAGAGGGCTCTTTTGTAATTCCGTAGCCCTTTTATTTTTGAGGTATATATACGGAAATCCTGTAGTTGTAAAGGATATCTAGATTTTAACCCTATACATTTCTAGATCATTAATCTTTAAAAACTTTCCTTGTTCTAGCATTAAAACCATAGCTTTTACTTGTTTAGTTCTTATTCTTCTTCAATCAATCAAGTTATTAGGTTTTGGATGTATTTCTTTGTTGCTCTTATGGATGCTATCTTTTACACATTTTGAGACTTCATTTATGGTAGTGAATATGTTTTTATTTATTACTTATATGGTCATTTAATATTGTTGGTTGTTAGTGTTTAATGCTATTTATGATTTTTTCATTTTTATGGTGATTGTTTATTGGGATTTGCTTGAATATCTAGCATAGAGTTGATACTTTTATGTTCTTGTATTCTTTGTTTTCATTATTATTGCCTATTCTTGCTTTTATTGTTTATATAGAAGTCTATCATGTCTAGTTACTAGCTCTTTTGGAATATTGTGTTTAGTTTTCCATCCATGATGTGTGAGTGATTCCTCTAGGGTTTGATTGGTGAGATCCTAGAGTTGGAACCCTTGTTCTTGAGTTAGGGTTTAGTTAAACCTATTTAATTAACATAGTGATTCACTTTGAATCTTGTCCTTCCACTCCCAAGGAGACACGGGGCGAATATTGGTCGTTCGATTGGTCTTAGAACCGTCAACTCCCTCTCATTGTTCAATCCATTGATGATTGAAGGTTGCCAACTGATAGCCCTAATACATGCATGTTTGTGGTGCCTCTCTAAGGTGGAACCAATCACTCCAATCTTTCCTCTTCTTCATTCATACTAGTTGTGACTCTATATGCAATCCGAGTTTTAACTTAGTTTTATTTATCTAAACCCTTTGAAACCCCTATATTGAGATCTTATGTTTGACTAGCTTTGTCCATGTGGTTCGAATCCCTACCTCGGCTATACGTCTGTAGAGTTAGGGTGATATAAATATAGTTTGTATAGCCGGACGTTTAACATACGACCTTAAAAGCTGTTATCAAGATGGTGCCGTTGCCGGGGACAAGGCATCATAGTTAGGCTAGTGTAGATCTTGATATAGTTTTCTTTATTTTGTCAATTATTCTTTGCTTGTTAGTACTTACATATGGTTGGTGGTGGTGTTTGCATGCAATATAGCACGCGCAGGTCCAATCCACCATTATTTTCGTTTGATCTTGAGGTCCAACGCATAGCAAGGCCTACCCCACGACCACTTCCTAATCCTCCTACTGCTGAGATGGCCGACGAGCAGCAACTATTCGGTCAATTCAGGACACCTAGGTCCCAAGAGTTCCATAGAGCGGTGGTACTTCCTGTGGCCGCGACCCAGTTCCAAATCTACGCTCAGTACACAAGAATGGTGAACGAAACCATTCAGTGGGCTGAATAATAAGTGTCCGCTCCATCACCTTGATACATTCTCTGAGACTTGTGGATTAAGTCCGCAATGCCCCAACAATCTAGACTATGTCAAGCTAAATCTCTTCCGATTGGGTTTTGCAGGTGATGCCAAAGATTGGTATGATTGTATATAGCCAAATTCCATCATTACCTAGGGCCCACTGAAAACTGCTTTCTTGGAGAGATTCAACCCAATCGTGAGAACCAAAGATTAGCTAAAAAAATAGCCGCCTTCACACAAAATGATGAGGAAAACCTAACAGCTGCATGGAATAGATTTAAGAGGATGATAAGAGCTTGCCCCCACCATGAGTATGGGGAGAACCATCTTAATACGTTTTTCTATGATGGCTTGAATGACTCCACCAAGGCACTTCTAGACGCGACAGTGGGCGGTCAACTCTCTAAAATTCCTTGCAATCAAGTGAGAGCCAGGATCGAGGATGTTGCCTAGAACAATTGTTGGGAGGTCACTCATGAAAAACGTTTTGCTTGTGCCATTTGCGGAGGAACCAACCATGATACCTCGTATTGCGGGGGTACACTCTCTGAGCACGTAGCGGCGGTGAGAAATGGGTCTTACAACCAAGACGCTCCAGCGATGAATTATGATGGGTATAGGTATAATCCACAGAATGTAGCAGTTGTGGGGTACTACAATCAAGGTTAAGGGTATAGTTAACAGAGTTTCTTCAACAACCCCTCCTCTTGACCTCCCTTCAATCCCAATGGCTATCAAGGAAACTTCAATTTGGGATATAACCGAGGGAACTAAAGTTGATACAACCCCTAAAGCCTCCATGGGAACCAACCAAGTGGGAGCGGATTTAGACCTAACACAATTAGACCCCTTGGATTTCATCAAGGACCCAGAGGCAATGCAAACCTTTCTTTCTCGCCTACACAGTCTTCATCCAGAAACCTCCAATCACATAAAGGTCAAACAACAACCAGCGAATTCTTAGCATCTCAGATGAGCACTCTTGTTCAGATCAACCAAACACTCATGCAACAAATGCAATAGCTCTAGACGCAACAAAAGGTGTTTGAGTCTCAACTTGGTCAAATGGAAACATCTTCTCCACCAGTGCTATTTCCACCTCAGCTTTAACCTGACCCAACTACTCAACCTCCACCACAAATCCCAACCCAAACCATATCGCTAAAGCCATCCATTTAATATCGGGAACTCAATATGAAGGGCCATCGGTTATGATAAAAGAAAGGGGGCGAACAAATGGAATGATGGGGAACATGAAGAAGAGGTGAGAGGATTGAAGATATGCACAATGTTGAGGAGGAGATAGATGAAGGTGAAAAAGTGAAAGATCTTGGAGTAGAAAGAAAAGCGAGGATTGAAGAGAGAAAAAGGCTTGAGCAATTGTATGCTCCTCCACTGGCTTTCCCCTATAGGAGAGTGGAGAAGCAACTAGATGTGAAATTCAAGAAGTTCCTAAAGCATCTGTAAAAGATGGAAATGAAGATCCCATTCTTGGATGCGATGGCTCAATTGCCTAAATATGCCAAGTTCTTGAAAGATTTACTTTCTAAAGAGAAGAAGCTTGAAGAAGAGTTGATAAATCTTCCCCATCAAGTGAGCACCATTCTACAAGGGAGTATACCAACAAAAGAGAGAGACCCTGGTCCCTACAATCTACCAGTGAAGTTGGGAAATTTGGAGCCTAAAGGAGCGCTTGTCGATCTATGAGCCTCTATTAGCTTGATGCCGTTATCTATCGTCAAGATGCTACCCTTTAGCCTAAGACCCTCAAGGAAAATGATACAATTGGCGGATGGAAACATAAAATTGCCATGTGGAGGGGTCGATGATTTCCCTTTTAAGGTGGGTGATCTGGTGGCTCCTTGTGATTTTGTGGTAATGTATGTAGATATTGAAGACCCTTAGAGCTGTGATAAATTTTCATGATGATACCATAACTGTGCAGGTAGCTTAAAGGAAGGTGGTCTTCAAAATCTCTCCGTTCATGAGAAAGCCGATGGTGGAACAAGTTAACCGAATCGAGAGCATAGATAGGGAGTATGGTGACTTTCGATGAGAGGTTAGTGTTGGATACTTAAGGGAGAAAAAGTTTTCATTTTGTGATGAGGAGGTTTGTGAGGGGTATGCACGGGAAGAGCATTATGAGGATGAGACCGAAGGATGGACAAGCGACCACAATAAATTTGAGCAAATTTGAGTAGATAAGGAGGGTAATGATGATGAGGGAGAGAGCTCTATGCCTACCCGCATGGTATGTTTGAAACCCCTATCCTCTAGTCTTAAATATGCTTATCTTGGTGTCGATGGGAACAAGCCCTCATTGTGAGTTTTAATTTTGATTACACTTCTTTGGAAAAATTGGTTGCTTTACTTAACAAATATAGAAGTGGCATTGGGTACTCACTTGACGTCATTAAAGGAATTAGTCTGAGGCTTGTCATGCATAGGATCCAGTTGGATGATGAGCATTTCTCCTCTATTGAACCTCAAAGGAGGTTGAACCTAAACATGAAGGTGGTGGTTAAGAAAGAGATTCTTAAACTCCTCGAGAATGACAGTAGCTGGGTTAGCCCTTTCCATGTGGTTCCGAAGAAGGGAGGAATGACCATTATCGAAAATGACTAGGGTGAAATGATCCCCACAAGAACAACCATTGGGTGGAGAGTTTGCATTGATTACCGTTGGCTAAACAAAGCCATGAGGAACGCTCATTTCCCTTTGTCGTTCATTGATGAGATGCTTGAGAGATTAGCAAGGCAAAAGTATTTTTGCTTTTTGGATGGTTATTCGGGATTTTTTTAAATACCCATCCACCTGAATGACCAACAAAAGACAACATTTACTTGTCCTTTTAGGACCTTTGCCTATAGAAGGATGCTCTTTGGATTGTATAATGCACCATCTATCTTTCAAAGGTGCATGTTTTATATCTTTTCTGATATGTTGGAGGATTTTACAGAAGTTTTGATGGATGATTTTTCTGTGGGAGGTTCGTCTTTTGATACCTTTTTGGTTCACCATGAAAAAGTATTGTAAAGGTATCAAGAGACAAAGCTCGTCTGGAAATAGGAGAAGTGCCACTTTATGGTGCAACAGGGAATAGTTCTTGGCCATAAAGTGTCCTCTCGTCGCATCGAGGTAGATCCCGCCAAGATTAATGTTATTAGAAACCTCCCCGTACCCACCACGGTCACAGGGGTTAGGTCTTTCCTTGGGCATGCGGGATTCTATAGACGTCTCATCAAAGGATTTTCAACTATTGCCAAACCTTTGAATGAATTCTCCAAAAAGAAGCTAAATTTCTCTTTGATGAACGTTGTGTCGATACCTTCAATCATTTGAAAAAGGCCTTGATCTCTGCCCCTATCGTGCAAGCTCCTAACTGGAGCTTGCCTTTCGAACTAATGTGCGATGCTAGTGATGTTTCCGTAGGTGTAGTGCTTGGACAAAATAAGGAAGGCAAGCATCACGTCTTATGCTACATTAGCAAGACACTAGATCAAGCGCAAAGGAACTACACCACTATTGAAAAGGAGATGTTGGCGGTTGTTTATGCTTTTGAAAAACTGTGTCAATATCTTATATGTTCAAACGTTGTTGTATACATGAACCACTCGGCATTGAATTTTTTAGATAGCGAAGAAAGATGCTAAGCCGAGGTAACTCCGTCGGGTGCTTTTACTACAAGAATTTGATTTTGAGATGCAAGATAGAAAGAGGACGAAAAATGTAGTTGCAGATCACTTGTCTCGCCTACCTACATTCCTCCACGACTCTTCGCCCATACGGGACGAGTCAATTGAGGATACCTTGATTTTGGATTTAATTGTTGGGAAGACTCCATGGTTTGCCGACATTGCCAACTTCTTGGCTTGCGGGGAGCTACCCGAGTTTAAGTCTAGGGCTATGAAAAAGACATTTTTTGGGAAAGTTGGAAATTTCTTTTGGGATGGTCCGTATCTCTTCCATCTCTGCGAAGATGGTGTCGTTCGCTGTTGTATAAGTAAGGAATAAGTCCCCAAAGTGCTTGTTCATTGTCATTCTTACACTTGTGGGGGACATCATGGGATCATTAATACCGCCGCGAAGGTCCACACATCGGGTTTCTATTGGCCTACCTACATAAGGATGTGGAAGAGTTCATGAAGAGTTGTGAGAAGTTTGTATGCTAGCTTGGGGGGAGGGGGGGGTATATCCTTCGTCCTTTACTCTTCGCCCCATTTTTTTATGTTATATGGTCAGTCACTTTTGTTGGTTGGTTTTGCTTTTCTGTTGGTGTTGTGTGCTTAGTCGGTTGGCTTGTTTCTGTGTTTCGCAGGTTTTCTACTCTCATCTTCGGGGTGAGTTTCAATATGATGATCCTGAGTTGTTTCCATTCTCATCCTCGCGATGAGTCTCATGCTATTTCTTTTGATGGTGCAAGTGTTTTGGTGAGTATTGTTCTTCTCACTGGTGGTATGGTATGATTTTCTGCTCCCGCTCACAAAATCCAAAGTTGCATGTATATATAGTTTAATCTTTTAGTATTATTCTTTCGTTTTGTTTATTTTTGTATACATGGTAGTAGCTTAGCTGAGTGAGGCACACACACAAAACAAAAAGCTTTTGAAAATAAAATCTATTTAGAAACAAACTTGCAAGCTTCTGTTGTGTACATATTCATTGGTTTTATGCAAACTTGTGCGTTTCTTAGCCCTGTGCTTGTTTTGGGATTGAGGTGTCTGATTATTTTTTGTGTAGCTTGGGGGGACCTAAGCTTGTTTGGATTGTGGCTTGGATGACTACCTATTGAGGCACATTTCGACTAGCCGGTTAGGATTAAGCCTTTTTGGACTCCGTGCGAGCTCCATTCATTTTGAGTGCAAGTTAGGGGGCCCAAGTATTGTGTCAAGCTTGGATCACTAGTGGGTAAGGTTCATATTGGTTTTTCATGAGATGTCTATGGTTCTTTTGTGTTGGGTCCCTTGTTATCCTCTACTTTAGCTCCACCTTAACCCAAAGCCTACGTTACAACCTTTCACAAGCCTATTCGACTTGGTCCGATTAGTGTGTTCTGTGCTGGAGTGTAGATATGACACAATCCCCAATATTTGCCCCTATTAGGTGTTTGATTCTCGACTCATCTTTAGTCGGATGATTATGAGCGAAATACGAACCATAATAAAACACATGAGCGTCATTGTATATTTCTCGCATCTTTCGAGAAATAATTCAGGGAGCGTAGATTTGTGACCTCCTTAGGTAGTGGAAGGCATAGCATGAGACCTCCTTCGGTAGTGGGAGGCATGGCTAGGAAAGAGTTAGTGCGTACACAGCGTGCATTGTTTAGTTTTCACCCTCCATATCGCTTTTGTTTTGTGTTGCTCTGTGTTGATCATCATGATTGTCATGGTGTCTAGTTTGCTAGGAACTAGCAAAGGTCTAGCTTGGGGAACTTGATGTGCTTGTTTTAGAGAATGTTTACGGCCCCATTTTGGTGTCAAAACTCGCCATTTTGCATTCATTCTATATATTTCACGTTTGATTTCTCCTTGATCTTGTGCTCGAGTATTTTTAGAATGTTCAGGTGATTTTTAGAGATCTTAAGGGCAATTGCCGTGTGTTCGAGGCCAAGACATCATTCTCGGAGCTTTACCGCGACGAGTCAAGACTATCCCATGACCCCAGCAAAGTTGGTAAAATTGAAAGAAGGTGCAAAAGTTGCAAAGAAGGAAAACAAGGTCCATTCGGCCGAATATAGACTCCCATTCGGGCGAATGGGAATCCAGTGCACTCCCATAGATCTTCACAACAAACTGCAAATGTTGAATGCAAGAATATTCGGGCAAAGACTAACATTCGGACAAATGCCCTATCTCATTCGGGCGAATGGAGCCCAAGACATATTCTGCTCCAAAGTCATTGGAATTATCGAATGAACAAACATTCGGGCGAATAGCATACGTTTGGGCGAATGGCTTAAGTGCATTCGGTCGAATGCGGCTATTTTCTGCGCTGCTCATTCGATTTTTATTTTAGTCTTAGAGGGCTCTTTTGTAATACCGCAGCACTTTTATTTTCAAGGTCTATATATACCCAATTCCTATAGTTGTAAAGGGTATGTAGCTTTTAACCCTAAACATTTCTATAGTAAATTAATCTTTTAAAACTTTCCTTGTTCTAGTTCTTGTTCTTCTTCAATCAATCAAGTTATTAGCTTTTGGATGTATTTCTTTGTTACTCTTATAAATGTTATCTTCTACACATTTTGAGACTTCATTTATGGTACTGAGTATCTTTTTCTTTATTATTCCTATGGTCATTTAATATTGTTGATAGTTAGTTTTTAATGCTATTAATGATTTCTTCCTTTTTGTGGTGATTGTTTATTGGGATTTGCTTGAATATCTAGCATAGGGTTGATACTTTTATATTCTTGTTTTCTTTGTTTTCATTATTATTGCCTATTCTTGCTTTTATTATTTATATAGAAGTCTATAATGTCTAGATACTTGCTCTTATGGAATCTTGGGTTTAGTTTTCCATCCATGATGTGTGAGTGATTCCCCTAGGGTTTGATTGGTGAAACCCTAGAGTCGGAACCCTTATTCATGGGTTAGGGTTAGTTGAAACCTATTCAATCAACATAGTGATTCACTTCGAATCTTGTCCTACCACTCCCAAGGAGACATATGGCAATGATAGGTCGTTCGATTGGTCTTAGAACCGTCAACTTCCTCTCATTGTTGAATCCATTGATGATTGAGGTTGCCAACTCAAAGCCCTAATGCATGAATGTTTGTGGTGCCTCTCTAGGGTGGCACCAATCACTCCCGTCTTCCCTCTTCTTGAGTCATACTAGTTGTCACTCGATACCCAATACCAGTTTTAACTTTGTTTTATTCACCTAGACCCTTTAAAACCCCTATATTGAGATCTTATGTTTGACTAGCTTTGTCCCTGTGGTTCTACCCCCTAGCTCTTCTATACAAGTAACTGTTGAGAAGATGAATGGTCAAAATTAAAAGAATTCGAAATTACTAAAGTAAAAGAATGCAAATGGGCGGGAAAATGAAAAAGTATAGTGCAAGTGGCTACACGCGTCGATAGAGATTTAACTTCTAGACAATTAAAGGAAATCATTCAAACACACGTTTAAACGTCTTTAACAAGCTAAAAATTTCTCGTCACAAGTTAAAGTACGAAAAGGGGCATCATTAAATATTGTCACATCCATGTCTCCATTTCCCAAGGTAAACTCCACAAAAAACCAAGTGACCCTGAAACACAATGTCCTACAAACATCGTCCAGAAATACAACACCCTGCAAATTTACCCTGAAACACAACATCCTAAAGTTATCAACCTGACACAGACACGAAGAAGTATATTCCATATCCTTTAGCAAGACTACTAAAGCACATGGACTAGGGGCCATGTAAAGGGATAGTACCCTCATACATCCCATGAAAGATGAATAAGAAATTGAAATTTTCTTTCAAAAAACATACAAAAATAGACACCCAACTCTGAACAACACAAGAAAAAGGATACGAACTAGAATTAGACCTGTTGATTCCTTTGTCATGACTCAACAGACATGAGGGGAAAATTGTATGTGCTGGAACACATGATCCTAAACCCAAGATCCTAAAAGAGGAATAACGTGAATACATGCAGGATGGATAACCCTATAGTATGATAAAGGAGCTTCAATACCTGCAGGACGATTAATCCTGTAAAATGATAGGAGAATACAAGCACCTATAGAACAACTACTTCCTGTAGAATGATAAACAGTATAAATACCTGCTAGATGGTTGATCCTACAGAATTATAGCAACGGATACGGTGATGTGGCATGAGACAACTACATTTGTACTCAAAAAAGTTGTTAATACGTGTATAAGGCAAGGGAATGCACCTACCGCATAACTTGCCCAGGAAAACGCACCAAGGTCTACTAGAAATCAGAGAATGAAGGCCACGACATAAGGATTAGGCAATCAACAAACGCCACATCTGTTTAGGAGATATTCTATTTCTCTTTCCAGTAATCCTAACAAGATTCCGTTCAAGATAAAGCCAAAACGACGATTTGGGTTTTGGGAACCCTTCCGAAGACCGACTACTATAAATATAAAGCGTCATGCACTACTATTGGTAACGTAACTCTTTACACTCAAATCCTAGCAATATTCCAAGCAAGATATCTTTACCTTCTTATAAGCTTTCATAGCTTTCGTCTCAGTACCCTTACTAACTTAATCATCGGAGGAAGACCCCGGAGGACCCCTCTTCGGCCCTCGTTTGTTACCCAGTGCAGATACCCAGAGTGACGTTACCTAGAACGCAACTCGAATCTCCTTAGTGATTCATATCTACGGTGAATCTTAAAAGGTGTTTTTTTCATTTTTGTTGAATGTGTTGATTGTTCTTCAACAACCTGAATAGGTTATATTATTTGAAGAGGAAACTAGATGTCAGTACTCACATATAGGTAGTATATACTACTTTGCTTGATGAAATTAAAGTGTATGATATTATTAAAGTCACAAGCAAATTTACCTTTCATTAGAGTGTTGGCACAGCAGCATATAAGAGTAAACAGTAGCGAATCCTTCCATATTTAGCGCATTTTTCACCTCATGTGTTTTGAGTAAGCCAGTATTTCTTGGTTTTGAGAGAGGAAATATACTTGCATTTTCCCCATCCTATAGTGGTAACTGCATGATTAATAGGTTTTGTTATGTGTTTTTAAAATTTTTCGCAATATCTAGATTCACCTCCAACCATTTCAAACCCGCTAAGAATATTAAAACTACCCAAAAGTGGACGCTTTATCTTCAATTCATTCTTAATTTCTTCAATTCAATTCATTCAAAAGTGGACCCAAAAGTGGAAATAATTAGCAATTTTATAAAACTCTAACTCATACAAAACTTTACTTAAGTCGTGAATTAGTATGAAAACTAATTTTTAAATAATTAGCAATTTATTAGCCAACATAACTAAGATGATTACCTTATTTCTATAGAATAAGTTTAATTAAAGGAAAAAAGATTTTAAGATAAATTAGGGACTAACTAAAACGATAATCATCAAAGTGGTTAGCTTTTATGTTATATAGAAAATTAGGGACTAACTAACAAGTAATCTTTAAGCAAAACATACATTGATTAGATGGACAGCATAAAATAGTTTACATCTTTACCAACAGAAAGATCAAGTAAAACATTAAAATAAAAATAAAAAAATAAAAAAATAAAAAAATAAAAAAATAAAAAACAAATAAAAATTAGAATTAGCTAGACACTTCTTAACAAAATCAAAAAACAAAAAACATAAACAAGAAATTGAACAATTGATCAAATCTACGAAAAAATATAAGAAAATCACAACAAAAATCTGAAAAAATAAACACAAAAAGTAAAAAATGAAAACGCAAAATAAAACGATAAATCAAATAAAACGCAAAATTAATTCTAAAAAAATCATAAAAAATCATTAAAAAAGACATAAAAACTGAACAAATGCATAAACGCTAACAATTTATTCAACAAGAACACCTAGTATATACTACTTTGCTTGATGAAATTAAAGTGTATGATATTATTAAAGTGACAAGCAAATTTACCTTTCACTAAAGTGTTGACACAGCAACATACAAGGGTAAAGAGTAGCGAATCCTTCCATATTTAGAGCATTTTTCACCCCAGGTGTTTTGAATAAGCCAATATTTATTGGTTTTGCGAGAGGAAATAGACTTGCATTTTCCGCATCCTATAGTAGTAACTGCATGATTAATAGGTTACTACGTGTTTTTAAAATTTTCTGCAATATCTAGATTCACCTCCAACCAAAGTTGTTAAAATCGTGATTTCACTTAGAATCGTTTAGAGAGGTAGAATCGAATCGGTAAAATCGAATCGTAGAATCGTACGATTTTACAAATAAACTTAAAAATATCACAAATATCTAGTTTCTTATCATTTTATCCAATTCAAAAGTTTAAATTTCTTATTTAAAGTTTATTTGACTTTATTTTTAAGAATATAACAAAACTTTTCAATAATTAGTTTAAATTTTCATATCGATTAAGAAATTTGTTTTTTAAAAGTTTTCATGATGGACAATTATTTGAAATTTATGTGTATATATAAAAGAGATTAGTAAAATATGGTACATAAGAAAAATAAAAAATAATTCATACTATATAAGTAGAATCGAATCGTAAAATCGTAAAATCGTAGAATCTTGTTATGATTCTACCTCTAAAAATTTTATTCCAACTAGAATCGTAAGATTCTATAACTTTAAGATTCTACGTGCGATTCAAATCGCTCGCTTGTTTTTAGATCGTATTATCGTAGAATCGTATATTAGAATCGCGATTTTAACAACCATGCCTCCAACCACTTCAAACCCACTAAGAGTATTAAAACTACCCAAAAGTGAACCTTTTATCTTCAATTCATTCTTATTATCTGTGTTCTTTTTAATTACTTTGATAAATTCAATGGTGTGAGTTGTACATCCTATCATAAGTTCAGCTTTAACCCCTTTCTCACAGTTTATTTTTGTTGTAATATCGCCTAGTCCTTAGGGGTTCTTACAAATTAAACACAAGATAAAAGAACAAACGATAAAGGAACAGTGGAAAGGAAGAAGATGATGATGATTGCGAATGAAAGGCTGATTTTTTGTGCTTTTTTTGTTGATTTTCAAACAGAAACTAAAAAGGATAGTAATGACTTGATCGAGACTCACTATAAATCTATATAGCAATTAATGATACTCTTAAGACCCAAGGTGTATGCGCGGACGAAAGAACTTTTGCAATATGACTTCAATCCAAGAATTTGAAAAAAAACGTTTTGGGGTGTTTTCATTAGTTCATTAAGGCTGAAAATTACATAATAAACTAAGCTATTTATAAATAAATAAAACGAGAAATAACTCGAAAACCGACTCCCACACAAAGTGGTCGGTTATCCTTGCATGGAAACCGTCACTTTTGTGAGTAAACGTAACTTCCGCCCATTATTGATTACTACAAAACCGACTCTTAACTACATAAATCATACAATACTATAAAGAAGTTGAAAAATTCCAAGTGGCATTCTCCAAAGAGGCATGACAACGGGAAAAATATCATTACATAAAAAAATCTACATGATATATTGGTTAATTTTTAAGTAGTAATAGCATGACTAAAAATGGTAATAAATAAATTGAAACATATAAAAATAATCATATTATATCAATTTTTAAAAATCTAACGTACATTATTTGATAAAATAATTAAAGAAGTGAAGAGTTTTTTCTTTTTTTGTAATCTATCATACAATACTATAAAGATGTTGGAAAATTCCAAGTGGCATCCTCTAGCGAGGCATGACAATTGGAAAAATATGATTGGATAAAAATATCTATATGATATATTGGTTAATTTTTAAGTAGTAATAGCATAACTAAAAATGATAATAAATAAAACATATAAAAATAATCATAATATATCACTTTTTAAAAATTTGACGTACATTATTTGATATAATAATTAAAGAAGTGAAGAGTTTTTTCTATTTTTTTATAATTTATCATACTATAAAGATGTTGGAAAATTCCAAGTGAGATCCTCTAAAGAGGTATGACAATTGGAAAAATATTATCGGATAACAAAATCTACATGATATATTGGTTAATTTTTAAGTAGTAATAGCATGACTAAATCATACAATACTATGAAGATGTTGGAAAATTCCAAGTGGCATCCTCTAAAGAGGCATGACAATTGAAAAAATATCATTGGATGAAAAAAACTACATGGTATATTGGTTAATTTTTAAGTAGTAATAGCATGACTAAAAATGGTAATAAATAAATTGAAACATGTAAAAATAATCATATTATATCAATTTTTAAAAATCTAACGTACATTATTTGATATAATAATTAAAGAAGTGAAGAGTTTTTTTTTTTATTTATTTCTCATACAATACTATAAAGATGTTGGAAAATTCCAAGTGACATTCTCTAACGAGGTATGACAATTGGAAAAATATCATTGAATAAAAAAATCTATATGATATATTGGTTAATTTTTAACTAGTAATAGAATAACTAAAAATGATAATAAATAAATTGAAACATATAAAAATAATCATATTATATTGATTTTTAAAAATCTGACGTACATTATTTGATATAATAATTAAAGAAGTAAAGAGTTTTTTATTTTTTTTATAATTTAACTTATAATTTAAAATAAAAAACTTATGTACAACACTTATGATATAACAAGTCGATTTAATTAGAGATAATCTCTCAAAGAGACCATCTCTCACAACGATATGTGATAAAATTATTGTGAAAAAATTAAACAAATATCTCACTAACAATATCATTTAGAAAAAAATCTGACATACATTTTTTTCGGAACCTAATAAAAAATCAATGACATAAATTATTTTAATACACATTTTTTAATTAAATGAATACTATATATTAAAGTTTTCATCAAAATGAATTTATATAGAAACTTCAAATACATACGTAATTACATGCTTAGTTAATAACTTTTTT
Source organism: Amaranthus cruentus (assembly GCA_019425755.1). Classification (NCBI taxonomy): domain Eukaryota; kingdom Viridiplantae; phylum Streptophyta; class Magnoliopsida; order Caryophyllales; family Amaranthaceae; genus Amaranthus; species Amaranthus cruentus. The sequence goes on along the minus strand of CM033458.1, from coordinate 1,916,743 downwards.
TTTGATATATGCTTAGTTAATAACTTAATCAATTATCATTCAATATTTCTGCTTTAATAAAACTAACATACATATTTGTGTATTACATGTGTACTTAAATAAATAAGTTTGTTATTGAAATTTAAAGTTTTGTGCATAGATTATTAGATATATAAATTCATATTGTTCAAACCTTTTGCTTTAAAAATTTTAAAAAAAAGGAGTTAGGCATTATTGCTTAAATATTTTCGTTTGGTGTTTGTAAATGACAATACAATAATTTTTTTTTTTAAGTCATTTACAATGCGATAAATTAAAATTAGTTTGATTTCTAACTTTTCAATTGAATTTATATTAATCAAAAGATTAACATATCCGTACATTGTATCGGGCACAAATACTAGTTAAGAAAGAAAGTACTTAAATAAAACCGACTAATAACTTCCCTGAACTTCCTTAATTAAATCTTAAATTCACATTTTAAAAAGCCACTCTATGAACCGAAATAACTACTTCTTTTTTTTCTGATTTTTCTTGTTTATAAAATGGAAATAACTACCAAGCTAAATATACTAAAAGAATTCAAGGAAATGATCTCTTTCACACAGCTGGAAATGACGCCACTTATTAATTGTAGTTCTTGCATTTCACTTGACTTCCGCCTTTTATTAACTTCCAGATTTGACTTTAACTTTCATCCTTGACTTCTTTTTCATGACTTGACATAGTTTTGTTTGTTTTTCTAGAATAAAATAAAATAGTAAATAAATAAATCGACTAACCTTAATATCATGAAATAAAACATGAAACAGGACTTAAAGGAATTAAATTCAGAATTGGACGAAGTGAAACTTGACTATGGATAATCTTTGAACGGGTGATTAAATGATTGTTTATTAGATCAACTAGAATTGCAAAAAAGATTGCGTGATGGCTTTATATAATCCACACGAATTCTACCCTTGTATAATGTTGTTGATGTCTTTGGATTAAACAAGTGATGAATAAAATTTCCTCCCAATTTTGAAATATATGTGGACGTTGATTGCTAACAGTTTCATACCTAATCATATACTCGTTTCTAGTTGGATAGGTTTACTACAAAAGCTTTTCAATATATCCTTGCCTGTTAGAACATTTGCACACTAATAGTGTAGATGTTTGACAAAGAGTTTAACTCCGACGAATCCACCAATGAAAATTTTCTTTTTCATTGTACGGAGATTTCCACAGATTTGAGATATTCCGTGAATCGTATCAACAACAACAACATAACGACATGTTGTGAAATTAGAACACAGTAAATCGAATCATTAGCGCTAATATTATTATAGACTTAAAAAATATAACATGAGAGTAAATAGTGATATTTACAAGATCCACTTATACTCCTCCAAAATTTTCCATTCTATATTACAAGGATCAGTCAAAATAATTCTAGTTTTAATTGATCTGTCCCATAATATTGTTTTTGGATTTATAAAAAACAAATAAAATTTAGAATTAGCTAGACACTTTTTAAAAAAATCAATAAACAAAAAACATAAACAAGAAATTGAACAATTGATCAAATCTACGAAAAAATATAAGAAAATCACAACAAAAATCTGAAAAAATAAACACAAAAACTAAAAAATGAAAACACAAAATAAAACGATAAATCAAATAAAACGTAAAATTAATTCTAAAAAAATAAAAAAGAAATCATAAAAAACTGAACAATACATAAACGCTAACAATTTATTCAACAAGAACACTTAGAAATAGCTCTAAATTCAATTGAAAATTCAAAATAAAACCATAAATCAAACAAAACACATTGAATAAAAATTCCAAAGCATTATTCTAAAATCTAATACGCTCAAGATATGAATCAATAATCAACAGGAAACGTAAAAAATATAAATTAAATTAGGAGAACAAGGAGATTGATTCTTGATTTAAAAATGATTGATAACAACTTTTATTGGAGTTTGATTTAACAGAAAGCAGAAAAAAATAATAAATTTATGAAAAATTTGCCAAACTCAATTATCATCCGTTGGCCAAAAATAATCTCAAATATCGAATATTTTTAAATAATCCTTACTATTCATCGAATTTGCTCATAACAGTCCCACTCCCTTCATGACCGGCTGCAGCAGATGTTTTGCGAATAATTTTTTTTACCTTTTTTTTTTAACTTACCTTCATCAAATATGAAGATGTACCCTTTCATCTTCAAACTGATTTATCCTTGCAAGTTCAAAAAACCCATTAAACTCTCCTTCCTTCATTGATAAGCAAGTTCATACCCATCTTCAAACCCTAGACTTATCAAAATCAGCAGGTTTGAATACTTAGAAGAAGAAAAGGAATTCATTGAATCTTAAAGGGATGAAGCTTTTAGAGCTTTAGCATGAGTGAAGTTTTTTAATGACAGTTTTTAGGGTTTGTTAATGGAGGAATAATGAGTGAAGAAGAAGATTGAGTGTAATGAAGATGAAGGGTACATCTTATTTGATGAAGGTGAGTTAAAAAAAAGATAAAAAAAATTAATGACAAAATACCTGCTGTAGCCGGTCATGGAGGTAATGGGACTGTTTTGAACAAATTCAAAGAATAGTTAGGATTATTAAAAAATAATCGATAGTTGGGATTATTGTTGTCCAACGGGTGATAGTTGGGATTATTATTGGCAAATTTTCCTAAATTTATTGATTATGTGAATGATGAACCTTGATTACAAGAATGTCGATAGAGTCAACAAAAGTACATGTGCCTGCCACGCGCACTAAACTAGTTAGTTATAACTAACTTAAAACTAAAAAAATACATCTTAACAAGTTAACAAAATAGAATATGATTATCCTATATATATCAGCTATCTAAGGACTTCATCAATATCCTTCTGTCCTTACTGTTGGTTACTTTTTGTCTCCTCTGTACTTTTGATTGTAAGACCTTTTTTATAAGCCTTGAGCTTAATTATAGGTAGGAGTGTTGGGCATTGCTTCAGTCCACAAGCTGAACTTCTGACTTGTTGCACTATATTGAAGGCTTTAAGTCAATCTTCAATGTTCTTCAATGTTGTGCACATGTTTTGTGATTCTTGTGGCAGATTGTATGGATGCAAGAAAACAAGATATGATCAAACTGATGCTGATCTTAGATAAAACTCACTCTTTCTTGAAAAACTAATGTGTTTTGATTAATGATTAATAAATGAGTGTTTCTTAATACAAACGGCCTTTACATAGGCTTATTACAATATAGGGAGCCTTTTATTTTGACAGCTCCTCTAACTACTTAATACGTGCACTATTGTGCATGTCCCATAATTGTTAAGCCTATGAATATGGGATGCTTGTGCCTTTAGTGTGGTTTCTCTGAATTGCTCAATGCTAGCTTGTTAAGATTGCTGAAAAGGCAGGTTTTAGACCCTATGCTAGGTCTTTGTTTGCCCATGAGATCCTCCTTGTTAGTTGAGTTATCACTTGTTGTGCTTAGATCAGGGTCCAAGACCATAGTTTAGTTCCCCTTATCCTTCTTAGTCTCCTTACCTGGTTCATTCCCTCCCTCTTTAGAGAGAATTGTCCTCAATTCTGAAGGGCCATGGTATGGTGAGAGGTCACCTATATTGAAGAAAAAGGTAACACCATATGAGTCAGGCAAGTTTATTGTGAAAGCATTATCTCCATGCTTGGCTAGTGAAGAGCAGAATGCTCTCAGTTTAAGGTTTAACGGTTTGTGTTTACAATGCTTGGCTAGTGAAGAGCAGAATGCTCTCAGTTTAGTGAAGATCAGAAATGGATACAATGTTTACAATATAAAGGGATGAAACTACCCTAATTACATGATTCTAATTGCTAAAGATATGCCTAAATATTTGCTAAATATTTACCTAATATTCTGAGATATTCTAACTATGGAAACTATACAAAAATACTTTATTCTTTCCTTCACTCCCCCTCAAGTTAAGTCGTGAGATTCCACACACCCAACTTGCCCAAGGTGTCATGAAACTGTTCTGTCCCTACAGCTTTGGTTAGAATATCTGCGAGTTGTTCCTTGGATCGAACAAATGGAATATGGATGATACTGGCTTCAAGTTTTTCTTTTATAAAATGTCGATCCACCTCCACATGTTTGGTTCTGTCATGTTGAACCGAATTTTCTGAGATGCTAATAGCTGCTTGATTGTCACAGTTCAGTTCACAACTACTATCAGGTACAAATCCAAGTTCAGTAAGGAGCATCCGAATCCACAATATCTCCGTTATTCCTTTGGCTATTCCTCTAAACTCTGCCTCTGCACTTGATAGAGCGACGACCTTTTGTTTCTTACTTTTCCAGGTCACAAGGTTCCCTCCTACAAGGGTGAAGTACCCTGATGTTGATTTCCTGTCATCTTTATCTCCTGCCCAGTCAGCATTAGTGTATGCTTGGAGTCTTAGGTGCCCATTCTTCTCATATATTATCCCATTTCTAGGTGTACCTTTTAAGTACCTTAGGATTCTCAACACTACTTCCATATGTTGAGTCTGAGGCTGGTGCATGAACCTACTCACTATACCCACTGCATAAGCGATATCTGGTCGAGTGTGTGAGAGATAGATGAGTTTTCCCACATGTTTCTGATATTGTTCCCTGTTGGCTGCCTCTCCTCCTTCAATGGTCCTGAGACCATGATTAACAACAATCGGTGTTTCTGGAGGCTTACATTCTAACATTCCTTTCTCTGCTAGGAGATCCAAAACGTACTTTTTCTAGCATTTGAAGATTCCCCGTTTAGACCTTAGAACCTCTATTCCTAAGAAATACTTGAGTCTCCCAAGGTCCTTCATCTCAAATTCCCCGAAAAATTTCTCCTTCAAAGATTGACTCTCCTCTTTGTTGTTTCCTGTGATTATCATATCGTCCACATATATAATGAGACAAGTTATCAATTCCCCCTTTTTCTTTAGGAACAATGTGTGATCTGAGTTGCTCTGGTGGTAGCCAAACTTCTTAATAGCTACAGTGAATCTGCCGAACCATGCTCGAAGGGACTGTTTTAGGCCATCCAGGGCCTTTCGTAGTCTACATCCTTCTCCCTCTCTGAAGTTTTCCGAAAAACCAAGTGGTGCTTGCATCCACTTCTTCTTTAATTTCTCCATGTAGGAAGGCATTTTTCACATCAAACTGGTGTAGGGGTCAGTCCAAGTTTGCTGCTATGGAAAAGAGAATCCGGATGGTGTCGATTTTTGCTACAGGCGAAAAAATTTCTGAATAGTCGATCCCATAGGTCTGTGTGTATCCTTTCGCAGCCAGACGTGCTTTGTATCTTTCCATTTTCCCATCGCTCTTATATTTGATGGTGAACACCCATTTGCATCCCACAACATTCTTTCCTTTAGGAATCGTGCATCTTTCCCATGTTCTGCTTTTTTCGAGAGCTCCAATCTCATCCTCCATGGCTCGTTTCCACTCCTCCATTTTCAATGCTTCTTCAATTGTTCTTGGTATATGGGTAGAGTACAGGACAATATTAAATGCTTTTCCAGACTCTAATATATTTCCTTGTCTTTCCATGTTAACCGGGTATTTCAACCTCTAGGTCTCATATTCTGGATATTATCTCTTAAGAGGAACCCCCCTAGTACTTCTTGGTGGAAGATTGTACTTAGGTGATTCATCCAAAGATGTAACAGTATCATCAACAACATTATCCTATATAGACTCATCAACAATATGCTCATTTTCAACAGTATTATTAGAGAAAGTTAGAGTTACCTCATGAAGATCTTTAGACAGGGTTGGTTGTGGTAGAGGTAGTGGTTGTACATTTGTTTCGGTGGCAGTCTCGGTGACTGTGTCATCTTGCTCATTTTGACCAGTGTTAACTGTGAGCCAGCTTAGATCGTCATTCATAGGTTTCTCCCCCTGACATCTAAGGTGGTAATAGTACAACTCCTCATGAAAATCGCAGTCCATGGTCACATACATACGCCGTGAAAAGGGGTCAAAGCAACGATAACCCTTTTTGTGTGTCCCATACCCAACAAAGACACATTTCACGGCGCGTGGTTCTAACTTAGTTCGATCCCGCTTAGGGAGATGCACATAAACAACATATCCAAATATTTTCGGTGTAAGAGAATGGATAGATAGGGAATCAGTATGAGAAGACAAGACATCAAGCGGGGTTTTGTGCTCGAGACTCTTAGTGGGAAGGCGATTAGTCATGTAATTAGTTGTTGCTATGGTTTCCGGCCAAAATTTGGTCTGGACAGAGGATTCAATCATGATAGATCGTGCTATGTTTAAGAGTGTCCTGTTTTTGCGTTCAGCAATCCCATTTTGTTGGGGAGTGTTGGGACATGATGTTTGGTGTATGAGTCCGTTTTGGGCAAAAAACATTTGCATCTTTTTATTGACGTATTCTTTCCCATTATCAGACCGGAGGATACAAATTTGTTTTTGGAACTGAGTGAGAATCATTTTATGAAATTTAACAAATATATCAAACACTTCAGATTTATGCTTCACAAACTATACCCAACTCATCCTAGTGTAATGATCAATGAACAAGACAAAATATGAGAAAACAGATACTCCTCCAGTCGGAGCTGGACCCCAAACGTTAGAATGTATAAGCATATATGGGTCACTAGCATGACTAAGACTATGATAATATGATTGTTTATGACTCTTAGCTAAAATACAGGATTCGCAATTAAACACTAATTTAGAACCACGTAGAGAAGGAAAAAGGTGTTCCATGTAACCTAGGGATGGGTGACCTAGACGCTGATGCCAAGTCCACAGTTGTTGTTCCACTGATCCGCGAACAAGTGCCGCACATCCGTTTTGAGACACCTCCGCCATGTACTACAAACCATTTTCCTCAATACCACGCCCAATCGTGTTCCCTGTCTGTAGATCTTGTATGACACAAGAAGTAGAGTATATGAGAACAGTACAATCCAAGTCTCTTGTCAGCTGACTAACAGAAAGGAGTTTATGAGACAATTTTGGCACTAGGAGACAATTTTTTAAAGTCATATTCGAAAGAATTTTAATCGTCCCTGTGCCTTTAACCTCTACACATTCGCTATTTGCTGTTTGAATTAGAGGTTTTTTAATTTCCTCAAAAGAAATAAAGTCGTACGGATCATATGTCATTGTATCAGTGGCCCCACAGTCAATAATCCACTTATTAATTTTTCCACAATTCAATTTTTTAAGACAAGTGAGAGCAAAAGAATTAGGGTTGGAATATTCTAGAGCATGGCTCCCCATTATAAGGGTAACCTTAGAGGAGTGAGAGAGGTGTGGGACTGGGTCCACTTGTGCCGTTTTACCTTCACTTCCGCTTCCTCTTACATTACCTGCTTCCTCCATCTTTGAGAATGAGGAGCCTCCATTTTCGTACCTTCCTTGCTCTGGTTCGTAGCTTAAGTGGGCTTGTCGTCCGCTCCATTTTTCCGGCCATCCTCTATTTTGTACTCAGATCTGTTTCTCTCCCTTTTCCGGCGAGATTGATGTTCTTCCCATCAATCAGGGAAGCCAATGAGTTTAAAGCAACCCTCTTTGGTGTGTTTACTTCCTCCAGAGTGGGTGCAAAAAAGATGGCTTTTGTCCTCTTCTTTTCGTCTGGCCGGATCTCTGTTGATTCTTGTTTTTGTGATATACCCTCCTCTGGTGCCTGAGGGTTGATTATACCCCTGTGATAGTTTTGTTTCCCCTGTTGTCGCCATTTTTGTGATGAGACCACTTTCAATGCCTAAGGGTTCAGTACCCAATGATGGGTTTCCGGTAAGGATCTCTCTCCTTGAGATGTCCCTCCTGATATATGCATAAGCCTCCTCTACGGTTGGTAGAGGAGTTTTGTTGAGTATCTCCCTTCTGTCCTTATCAAAAGTCTCGTTTATTCCTGATAGGAATTGAAACAGTTTATTTCTTTGTGAAGTTCCCCTGTAAATTGTGATGTCTTCTGGGTGTTTCATGGGGTTTGGAACCCTTCTGTTGATCTCTTTCCACAAAGAGACCATGTTGGGGTAGAATGTTTCTATGGACTCATTGTTCTGTTTCATTGTGTTTGCCTTCACTGTTAGGTCGTAGACCTGAAGTTTGTCCTGTCCACTACTGTAGAGTATTTCATTCCTTTCCACAAATCTCGTGTCGTGGGGTAATCGAGGAAATTGTTGACCAGATCAGTCTCGATGTTCTCGATTATCCATTAGAAGACAAGTGCATCTTGCTGTGTCCACGTTGTGTATCCTGGGTCATTTGGTTGTGGTGAGGAGGCGATGATGTGATTGAGCCTTCCTCGCCCACTTGCCAGGTACATTAACTTAGACCACTTGGTGTAATTGTGGTGTTTGAGTTTTTCATTGAGGCTGATATTTTGGTTCGACCCTCCTTCATGGTCGGATTTGTTTGAGGTTAGGTTTTGGATTATTTTGAGTAGTTGGTTCATTGTGACTGGCTGTTCAGTCATTTCGAGGGTGGTTCATTGTTTGGTAGATGATGATGCTTAGATACAGATTTGCTCCCTTGAGCCAACCGTAAACTCTGATACCATGAAGAGCAGAATGCTCTCAGTTTAGGGTTTAATGGTTTGTGTTTATTGATTCATAATCAGAAATGGGTACAATGTTTACAATCTAAAGGGATGAAAATACCCTGATTACATGATTCTAATTGCTAAAGATATGCCTAAATATTTGCCTATTTACCAACTATAGCCTCTAAGTTTACTCAATTTCAAATAAACAGCCGCGAACTTCGTTTATTACGAACTACAGCGTCCAACTTAACAAACATGACATCGAGACAGCCAAAACACCCCATTTTAACCCCTTTTTTTTTACCCTTTTTTGGTTGTTTTGGCTGTCTAAATGTCATGTTTGGTAAGTTGGAGGCTGTAGTTGGTAGTAAACGAAGTTCGCGGCTGTTTATTTGAAATTGAGTAAACTAAGAGGCTGTAGTTGGTAAATGATCCTATTCTGAGATATTCTAACTATGGAAACTATACAAAAATACTTTATTCTTTCCTTCAGCTAGTATCTTGAAGGGGCCATCTAGTTTGGGAAAAAGCTTATTTTGCCTAAGTTTAGGAAATCTGTCTTTCCTAAGATGTACCCAAACCAAATCACCTACTATCAAGCATCTGTGTTTCTTAAATTTCCCATCAGCTCTGTGCTTGTATCTGATGTTGCCCTGTATAATGTTTTTTCTGATTTGTGCATGTAGCTTGGTTAATGCTGAGGCTTGTTCCGCGACATCTTTATGAATGACCTCCTGCACCATGTTTGTCATGGCGCAGGGTTTCGTACATATTTAAGACCATGTACTTGGGAGAACACTCATCAACAATAGCATGTGCAAGCAAATAAGTATCATTATGTGTGCAAGAAACAACAAAGAGGCGTACAACAAATCAAAAGCATAGATTTGATTGCTCTTATATTTGTAAAATAAGCATGTGAGTTTTTTAATTAGTCACATGGCTATTTGTGTTTTTAAAGCCATGTGCTAGGCATGTGCTTATACTGTTTTGTGCCTATATAAAGGCTCATATACTCATTATATTTTTCTGATTTGAATAACGAAATAAACCTAGTTCTAGAGAGAATTGCTCTTTGAAATGAAAGTGTGAGTGAAGCAAATTTCCTTGTTGATAACCGGATCTAGCACGCCGTTAAACTCTAAAAACCAAGGCTATACAAACAATACTTATAACACCCTATTACAATTATAACGAGTATAGAGGTAAGTCGGAGATCGAACCCCAAGGACAAGACTAAGCAACGTTAAGGGCTAGGTGTAGAGAAGGTAAAATGGGTGTGAATGAAGGGTGTTTAAATTAAACTATGAAAGCAATAAAGGAATAACGATAAGCAAAAAGAGACAAATGGGGATGGTGGGGATCCACCCTAGGTCAGTTCTTTGTTCTCATTGAAAGCTAGGCCAAGGGAGATCGAACGTAGATCGATCGAGACACTCTAGATAGCGAAGGAAAGTTGGTGACATATAGCCATACGAACGACCCATAATCGCCCTATGTCTCATCAAGAGTGGCAGTACAAGATTCGCATTGAATGTCAATCAAACAATCCACAACAAACCTCAACCCTAATCTCGCATATGAACAACATTCACCAAACCTAGGGTTTCACCAAACCAAAACCCCTAAAAGAACTACCTACTCATGGTGAGACCAACTACAACTAAGAAAATGGAAGAAAGCATGAATGAAAACATTAGGGCAAGAAGAAAACCAGCAATAAACAAAAGTAAAGCAATAAAAGAACAATGAATAAGGCAATAATCAATGCAAGTAAAATGAAAGCATTAACTAACATAAAACTAAAGAGAAGTAAAGTAAAGAAAACAATAAAGAAAGAAGACTTACATAAACTTAAAAGGAAATAAAAGATACAATTCTTGAAATGTAAATGCAAAGCTTTAAAATCTATTCTAGGGTAAGGAAATGTAAAGGAAAGCAAATAAATGCTGAACAACTTGGAGTGGGTTCTCTCAAGAGTGAACATAAGGTTTACATTACGAAAAGAGTCGTTATATAGGTTGTACAAAGAGGGGAAATAAAAGCCCTAAACACCTACGTGGAATAAGCTTGAGAAAAAGGCTTCATTCGCCCGTATGGGTCAGTCCATGCGCTTAAATTGCTGATCATTCCCTCGAATATGCAAGATTCAGGGTTTCCAAAGAGTTTGAACTTGAGCCTAGTGAAAATAACCTAGATTTGCCCGAATGTAGTCAAGCATTCGCCCAAATGCTCCTAATTCGCCCGAATCAGGTAGGATTCGACATTTCCAGAGGGTTTGAAGCATTGGATATGGGCACAATAGCAACATTCGACCGAACTGGCATGCATTCGACCGAATGCCTATTGAGTAGATTCCAATCTTCTTTGAAACGTGTCTTTAAGGTGCCGGAAGGACATGAAACTTTGCGAGGTGCTCGGGGATGCCTCGAAATGCTCGGGAATGCTTCGATATGTGTGTCTAATCTTCGATTCAAGCTTCAAAGCCTCGTACGCAACGAAAATACCTCGAAATCTCCTCAAAAAGCCTGAAAGTACCTTCAAATACCATAGAGACAAGAGCAAGGTAAAATCATGCGTAAAGTATGCAAAAGCCAATCGAAAACGCGAGACTTGACACTAGAATGAGGAGATAAATGTGCTCGAAAACGAGCACATCAATTCCCCCAAGCTAAACCTTTGCTAGTCCCTAGATAAGAGAGTAGGTAGGAACACATGAAAGCTTGGGGCATACAAAAACAAACTAAACTACAAAAACGAAACTAAACTGTAGAAAGCAATAAAACCTAAGACTCACTTTTGTAGGAATCACGGTCGCAGTTAGCACGTAGGACAAGCCCTTTAAACCTCAAGGTCTCCCAAAGAGGACGAGTAAGGTCTCGTGAGGGTTTTTAAGAAGGAGACCCACAAATCCAAAGCAAACATATATGGTGAGAGGAAATCAAAGCAATACAAGCTGTGCATGAGCAAAACTCTTCCCTAGCCATAGGCGTGCAAGTACAATGGTCTCAAAGAGCGCAATACCTAGAGAATGACAAATCCACAGACTCGGGACCACAAGGGCAAGCAACAACACAGGCTACGCCACCCACTACCTAGAGAGGTCACAAGTCTACGCTCCCCGAATTATTTCTCAAAAGATGCGAGAAACATGCAATGACGCTCATGTGTTTCATTATGGTTCGTGTTTCGCTCATAATCTTCCGACTAAAGATGAGTCGGGAATTAAACACCTAATAGGGGCAAATCATAGGGATTGTGTCATATCTAACTCCAGCACAGAAAAAACCAATCGGACCAAGTAGAGGATAGCGAGTGACCCTAAACGAAACATCCACAAACATCTCATGATAAATCAATAGACACTATATCCATCAACCATAATAACCCAATAATCTCTTATGAACACAATGATCTCTATCATAAGACACCATCAAAAATCTGAAATGTCATAAACACATGTGTCTCCAAGCTCATCTCCCAAATTGCATATAGACCTCCTCACTCAAATAAATATATGTGTATAAAACTCAATTAAGAATAAGAGAGAGGTCTCCTCAAACAAAGAATATGTATGAATAATCACTATATAAGCACGAGAGGATGAATGGAGAAATAAATGAGCTGGATAAGAATGAATAGAGTCCTCACAGGCTAGTTGAAATGCGCCTCTAAAGGTAGTCCTCCAAGCCACAACCCAAGCTAACCCAGATCCCCCACGCTATGTGGAAAATAGTCAAACTCCAGGTCCCAAAACAGGCACAGTGCTAAGGAAATATGAGTTTGCATAGGACCAAAATATGCACAATAGAAGCTTGCATGCTAGTCTCACAACTCAACCATTTATTGAAAGCAAGGATAAAACACAACTATACAACCTAAACATGAATTATACAAACTAGATAAAACAAAAACTAAACAAACTAATCATGCGAAAAGCTAAAAGAAAAATGAAACAATAATGCAAGTCTTTCGAGGTTTTGAAAGCATAAGCGCATCCTTACTCAAGTAGGCTCAAGAGTCGTCTCCGCGATGGGGAAAGGCGAAAGAAAAATCAAAAGAGCAAAAGATAGTCATTATTGGAACTAAAGAATACAAAGCAAACATCAAATAGACAAAACCAAACACCGGATTATCTCCCGCAAGTACTTTTGTTTAACATCGTTAAATTCGACCCAGCTAACCACTAGCTCAAACAGAAAATGAAAAATTGGGGAAAGAAACCATACCTGAGCCGGGAGCGGACTCACTCCTAGCATCACCATCACCTCTCACATGGTGACCCAACACTCTCCACCTCGCAGCAGTAGCGGAGGTAAGCAATGAAGAACCAGGGTCACCCGGTTGCGAACCCATACATGGGGCTCCCCCAAGCCAGGGTGGAGCCATCTTTTTCTTTTTCTTCCCCGCTTCCTCTTACGGGGTGGCTTGCCAATACTGTAAAAACACTAGAGAATATGAACGCAACAAGAGGGGGGGTGAATTGTTTTGTTGCCTTAAAGAGTATTTATGCCCTGTTTTTGCGGAATTTCAATCTAATAAAATACTCAAACAAATTAAACAAACATGAAAAGAACACAAGAATTTAACATGGAAACTTTCTAGGCCTTAATAGAAAAAAAGCCACGACCACTTCAGATTTTAACTTCTCTTATTAAGTTTTAAGCAATTATGACTCAATTACATAAAACTATTTCTTCTCTTCTCTTCTAGGCCTAATTCTCCTCTTCTCTTTCTCGTTTCTTTTTCTCTCATACAAAAACTTCTCACTGTTCCCCTTAGACTTTCCCAAGTCTAAATTACACACTCATAAAACCCGTACAAAATAATTCTCTAAAATTGGATAAAGACTAAATTATAGCATAAGAAAAATATCAAGAATTAATTGGCAAATCGTAAGAATGAATATTTTTCTCTCTTGGGTGATCTCTGTAGATTTTTTGGTGTTGGGCACAATACACAGTTTTATTAGCCGGTTGTATTTTCTCTTTTATAAGAGTTAGAACCGTGTAGCTAACAATTATCCCATGATCATAAGATGTGGGTATGTGGATAATAGCCTTAGAGGTTACTCCAAGTCTTTACGGTTACAATTTGTAATCAATAGGCTAATATTAGTAAGTTGAAGACTTATTCAACTTATTCCCTATTTTAGTGGAGATAAACTAGGAGATCTATTTTTAGCCCTTAAGATTTATTTTAATTAATTTTGCCAATTAATCTCTTATGCTATTATTTAGTATTAACCGTACAATCAACTAAATAAAGAAAAACGAATTTTTCCTACGTTCTTTTAGTTGACTGACTTCTCAGACTGCTTCGCTAGGAAGACTGCACTGTCTCCGTCAGCTTTCTTTTCAACTTGTCAATCTTGGAACAGTAATAATCGATCCTTCTTTTGACTTTCCATTTGGACTTCAAGATTGACTGCTTTGACTTTGACTTTGACTTTGACACGTACTTTGTTCTTTAAGCAAGTCTCTTGGCGCCATCGACGATTTTGACAAATCGGATATTTGACCTACAGAACAATCTCTATGGTTTGTTTGTTTATAAAAGTTACGTCATCATCAAAAGTCAAATGGGCCAACAAATTCCCCCTTTTTGATGATGGCAAACTTTATAAACAAATTTAATTAAAAATATAGAGTAAAACAAATAACTAGAACATGCTTGAGATTAAAGCAAGTCTAAACATATTTAGCAAACTAAATCATTACAAAATAATTTACTAAACATCTATTAGCACAGATTACTCTAAAATAATACTTTTCTTGAAACTTATCGTAAATCATGTGATTAAACATGACTTAAGTTTTCAAAAATAAGCATAATAATAAAAATACTAAACACAATAACTTAAGCAACTCTATTAATGTGAAGATGCAAGGATATTCAAACGGAACATGAGTGATAACCATAATCCAAATAACTAAACAATTATCATCAGCACTACGAAATTACCTTAAGCAATTCTATATATCATAAATGTTAATATCAAAAACATGATCCTATAAGCATAACCTTTAGCAAGTTAATTAGAAAACAAACAAAGACTAAGTTAAGAGTTTAAGCATTCACAAGATCAATAAGTTTGTTGCCTTTCTTCCCCCTTTTGACATCAATCAAAAAGTAGGGGTGTTATCAAACCATAGCACTAAGGCAAGCGTTAGAAATATTGAGAAAGTAAGCAGCAAACCACAAAGCAAATGCCAAAACATAATCAAGAAATGCAAGCACCAACATCATAGACCATAAACTAATGTTGTATAAGGATAAAGCAGTAGCATTATTTAAACAAAAACTAAAAGAAAGCAAAAATGAACTACATCAAGCACAAAACCTAACTATAACGCCTTATCCCCGGCAACGACGCCAATTTGATAACCGGTTTCTAGCACGTCGTTAAGTTCTAAGAACCAAGGCTATACAAACATTACTTATAACACCCTATTACAACTCCAACGAGTATAGAGGTAAGTCGGGGATCGAGCCATAAGGACAAGACAAAAAAACGTTAAGGGCTAGGTGTAGGGAAAGTAAAATGGGTGTGAATGAAGGGTGTTTAAATTAAACTATGAAAGCAATAAAGGAATAACGATAAGCAATAAGAGACAAACGGGGCTGGTGAGGATCCACCGTAGGTCAGTTCTATATTCTCATAGAAAGCTAGGTCAAGGGATATCGAACGTAGATCGATCGAGACACTCTAGATAGAAAGGGGAAGTTGGTGACATATAGCCTTGCGAACGACCCATAATCACCCTATGTCTCATCAAGAGTGGCAAGACAAGATTCGCATCGAATATGAATCAAACAATCAACAACAACCCTCAATCCAATCTAGCATATGAACATCATTCACCAAGCCTAGGGTTTCACCAAACCAAAATCCCTAAAAGAACTACTTACTCATGGTGAGAATAACTACAGCTAAGAAAATGGAAGAAAGCATGAATGAAAACATTGGGCAAGAAGAAAACCAACAATAAAAAAAAGTAAAGCAATAAAACTAACTACCAACTACTCTACCTAATGATAGGAAGAACAAGAGGAAGATTGAAGGGTAAAAGAACAATAAATGAAGCAATAATCAAAGCAAGTTAGAAGAAAGCATTAAATAACATCAAACTAAAGATAAGCAAAGCAACTAAAGCAATAAAGAGAGAAGACTTACATAAAGTTGAAAGGAAATGAAAGATACAATGCTTGAAATGTAAATGGAAAGCTTTAAAATCTATTATAGGGCACTGAAATGTAATGGAAAGCAAATAAATGATGAACAGCTTAGAGTGGGTTCTCTCAACAGTGAACATAAGGTTTGCATTCAGAAAAGAGCTTTTATATAGGCTGTATGAAGAGGGGAGATAAAATCTTTAAACACCTACGTGGAATAAGCTTGTGAAAAATAAAACAACGCGAGAAAAAGGCTTCATTCGCACGAATGGCTGACCATTCGCCCGAATATGCAAGATTCGGGGTTTCTAGAGAGTTTGAACTTGAGCCTAGTGAAAATAACCTACATTCGCCCGAATGTAGTCAAGCATTCCTTGAATGCTCCTAATTCGGCCGAATCAAGTACGATTCTGTATTTCCAGAGGGTTTGGAGCATTGGATATGGGCACAACAGCAACATTCAACCGAACTGGCATGCATTCGACCGTGTCTTTGCGAGGTGCTCGGGAATGCTTCGATATGCATGTTGAATCTTCGATTCAAGTGTCTAAGCCTCATACGCAACGCAAATACCTCAAAATCTCCTCAAAACACCTAAAAGTACCTTCAAACAACATGGAGACAAGAGCAAGGTAAAATCATGCGTAAAGTATGCTAAAGCCAATCGAAAACGCGAGACTTGACACTAGAATGACGAGATAGATGTGCTCTAAAACGAGTACATCACTTGTTTATCCAAATTGTGAGTGAAACAAATTGGGGAAAATAAGAAACCTAAGCAAATTAAGTGAGTGAACTAAGATTTCATTCGGAGGATAGGAGCTGGTTTTGGTGAGTGAAGTGCAATATATTCAGAGTCAACCCAAGGAGAATTAGAGGAGACCTTCAGTGCAGAAGAACCAAGTGAGCCCAAAACAACCAATCACAACACGAGAGCAGACTCAAGACCTCATGACAACAGTACAACCCCTCAAGCCCAATATAAAGGCAAAGAATGCACAAGGACTCACCCTAAAGCAGTAGACACTATGGCACAGGAAGCTACCTAGAGTTTCATAGACCTTGGTAATGACTACTCCAAGGCTTTCACAAATAGCACCTTAGTAGAAGACATCATTTATTAGCTGTTTTAGAATGCAAATTGATAGGTTTTGAATGCTTGAAAGAACTTTACACTACAGATGAAGACTTTAAGGACCTGTATGCTTCCTGTTTAAAGGAACCTAAAGGGTTATTCCATATCCAAGAGGAATTCCTTTTTCAAGGAAATAGACTATGTGTTCCTAAGTCACCTTTGAGACAAATACTAGTTAGAGAAGTGCTGAAAGACCTTTAAGTTGACATTTTGGTATTCAAAAAACTTTGTACATGTTGGCACAACATAGCCAATAAGGGAGATCATGCCTACACCATACAATTACCTGAAGACCTTGGAGTTACTTCAACCTTCAATATAGGAGACTTGGCCCCCCTATCACGGACCACAAGAATTAGGCACAATTCTATTCCAAGAGGGAGGGAATGCAACATATTTAAAGTCAACCTTAGGAGAATCAGAAGAGACCTTCAATGCAGAAGAACCAACTGAGCCAAGAATAGCCAATCACAACACAAGAGCAGACTCATGACCTTAAGACAATAGCACAACCCCTCAAGCTCAATACATAGGCAAAGAATAAACAAGGACTCACCCCAAAGCTTTCAAAATTAGCACCTTAGAAGAAGGAATAACAGAAGGTGCCACCAATGCAAGCCTCATTGATAAATGTAATCTCCAAGGGCTGAGGACAATAGGGCCACGCATCGTATTTCTAAGAAATTTAGGATGTTAGTTGAAATTAATTAAATTGATTATAATACTCTGATTCTTAAATTTGTTAGATAGGCGTGGCTGTTAAGAGGCATTTCTAACGACTTTTTTCTAAACCATACACTACAAAAAATCTTGCTTGTAGCCACACTTAAAAATGCAATTGCTCACACTTATATGTGTGCCTAAAATATTTCCCCACACTTAAATAAGTGCGGTCCAAAAAAAGTGGGGACACTAGTGGAAAAAACAAGATAGGCTGCGGTTTTTTTGCCAATATAGGCTGCGGTTTTGACTCGCAACATTGGTAATAGTAGCAGATGACAAAACATTATTGGCTGCGGTCCAAAAAACTGCAGCCTTTAGACCATTTTTAAAACAAAAAAACGGGACTAAAGGCTGCGATTTTTAGGTTAACCGCAGCCTTTAGTCCCTTTTTTTTTCGTTTTAATTGATGCTTAGAATCAAGAACAATTCCAGAAAATTGAAGAACATCGAAGAACATTCAAACCAATTTCAGAAACATTAAAGAACACAAGATATTTTAAACTACAACATAACTCCATTCAAAATGAATAAGTATACAAAATGAATAAGAATACATAATCTGAAAAACAAAAACAATGAAGAACATTCAAGACCAATTCAACAATACATAATCTGAAAAACAAAAACAATGAATACATAATCCTAGCCCACTTCTCGTATGTTTTCCAAATCGCACTTGTTACCAACTAATAATTCAAGTGAAGCCTATACTAAGTGCAACACCAGTATAAGACAATCCCAAATCAACCCATGTCGAATGTCATTTGTTAATGAAAGTATGAAACTGAAGCTTTTAGTCTGAAAAGAGGGTCTTTTATTTTTGCAGCTTAGGGTTTTTTTTTAAGAATGAGAATATACTTATTGGCTGCGGTCATTAGGAAAACCGCAGCCTTTGTGCTAATTTTTTTTTCTTAAGGTTATTGGCTGCGGTTTTACAAAAACCATAGCCTTTGTGCTATTTTTTTTGCCTTTTTTTCTTCTATTAAAGGCTGCGTTTATTAGGAACCGCAGCTAATGTTTAGCAGCCAATAGCTTTTTTTCCACTTGTGGGAAAAATTAGGCACACTTAATAAGTGTGGCTAATTAAAGATTTTGTTACGCTTATAAGCGTGGGTAAATTCACCTTTAGCCACACTTATAAGAGATGAAATATAACCTCACTTATAAGCATAGGGAATTGGTAAAAGTAATGTTTTTTTTTTCATGATTTTTTCACGTATATAAGCGTGGGGAATAAAGTTATCCCCTCCATTCTTGTAAGTTTGTCCACATTACTATAACGGGCTGTTTCAAAAGTTTGTCCTATTTAGAATACTTTCCTATTTTGGAAAGTTTTTATCTTCCATATACTCTCTTTATCCCTCATTTCTCTCTCATAATACCAATACAATCATTAATTCACACCATTATTCTAATATAATAATACCCACTATCTACAAAGATTCTACATTTCTTAATTTGTGTGAAATCTTCAAATAAAATCATTAATTTACACCACTATTCTAATAAAATAATACCCACTATCTACAAAGATTCCAACTTCTTAATTTGTGTGAAATCTTCAAATAAAATCAAATTAAAAAACTAAAATATTCAATTAGCAAGCCAAGGCAATGCTAGCTAGAAAAAGTAGACTCAAATATCATTTGTACAGTAGTAGCAATTATGAGTAAGTTCTAACATACACACGACTTAGCTAGAAAAATAAGCAAGACACAACCAACGCAGTGACAGCAACACACGAACTATTTCTATGTCCAACAACGCACAATGAATCCAGTTAGAATACCAGATACACACAACCAATTGGGTCATCATATTTGCTTTTCGTTGCTTGTGTTTAAAACTTGTGACATTTGTCTTTGTTCCTCAATAGCCACCTATTTAAACACATAAATGTACTGTCATTACATAGAAGACTTAATAATGGTTAAAATGTTTAAACCTAAAACAAAATATATAAATAAAACTTACTTGTTTCGCCATTTTCTGTAGTCTGATCCTTAGCACCTTGTCCAACAATTATGCATTAGCTCTTTTTTTACTCTCATTCATTGCCTACGAATATAAAATGATTCAAGTATCGAGTTAAAGTAACATATTTAGAAAGACATGAAAAAAGTGAAGCAAAAACTATTTACCATGCCAGCTAGAAAGCAAAGTGACATCTTCTTTCTAGTTTTATCTCCACGAATGAATTTTCTAACTTATTCAGGATTCTCCTTAACTACTTTATCAATCATTTTCTCCAATTCAGAAATAGTCAACTAAAATAACAAAAAATATTTATTAATAACATATATTGATTAATAATATTTATCAATAACAAAAAACAACAAATATTGATTAATAAAATTTATCAATTACCTCATTTTGTTTTAATCTTTTGGCTTGTCCCTGATCATATGGTCCCTCGTTTAGGATTTGATTGAATCCTAGCTCCTTGAGTAGAATTTGGAGTAGTTGTACCACCACGGGATACATGGTTTGGTTGTAGAAGAGGATTTGATTGAATCCTAGCTACTTGAGAAGGAATTGGAGTAGTTGTACCACCACGAGATAAAGAGGCTGGTTGTAGAATAGGATTTAATTGAATATTAGCAAGTTAAGAAGGATTTGGAGAAGTTGTACCTCCACGAGATAAAGGGCTTGGTTGTGGAATAGGATTTAATTGAATATTAGCAACTTGAGAAGGATTTGGAGAAGTTGTACCACCACGAGATAAAGGGCCTGGTTGTAGAATAGGATTTAATTCAATCCTAGCAGCTTCCGTAGAATTTGGAGTAGTTGTACCACCAAGGAAAGGTTTTTTCTTAAAAGAAAGAGGAGTACTTATACCATTTACAGATGGGTGTACACAACGTTGAATAGGCATCCCTATAGCTTAATGAAATTAAAGATATCAATAAGTACTTTGTATATATATAGAGAAATTAATTAAACCTCAAATTGAACATATTACACTACCTGTATTGGAGACTGAGTTAGCATCCTCAAATGTTGGTGACACATCATTCTGCCTTGTGTCTGCTAATGAATTAGAATTCTGTAGAGAAAACAAATTTAGAGATAAGAGTTTCATTTATCTTTATTTTCTGAAAACCTCTCTTATCCTTATTTTCTGAAATGTAATCCAACTCAATTATGTCATTTATCTTTCCATAATATGGCTTGCCTTCTACATCTACCATCACTCCAAAATTTTGAGTTTTCTTTGTAGAGAAAACAAATTTAGAGATAAGTGTTTCTATATATATATATATATATATATATATATATATATATATATATATATATATATATATATATATATATATATATATATATATATATATATATATATATATATATATATATACATATTCTCTAGCTAAAGTTTTATTGCTTGGAAAGAATAATGTTACCTTTTCTTGTAACCATCTGGGAAATCCTTCTACCAACCACTTTTGTTTAACTCTATCACTTAGCTCACGATCATAAGAAGCCATGTATTCATTTAAAAATAACCTAAAACCAATTTCATTGATCAAACATGAGAAGTTTATCTAAAAAGTTATATGTTAAAATTTTGGCATACCTTTGATATTGTTCATTGTTCAATGTATTCATTTAAAAATAACCTAAAACCAATTTCATTGATCAAACATGAGAAGTTTATCTAAAAAGTTATATGTTTAAAACTTCTTGAACGTTTGAACCAGCATGGCAGCTTCTTCCTCATCGCATTCTGACTCTTCTTGTTCATTCGCTGCCAGAGCCAAGCCTTTGTTTCTGGAACTGTCAGCTGTTCCCAGATGTAATTCGTGAGTCATCAGGGAACCAACCAACTCTTCCAGATTGAACTTTGTGAAATCTTTGGATTCATGTATAGCAGTGACCTTAGCTCTCCAGCGATCATCTTGAGGTAGACTTCTGAGGATCTTCCTAACCTGTTCATCTGAGGGAATAAGTCTTCCAAGTGAGACAAGTTCGTTAGTTATGTTAGTGAACCTAGTGAACATTTCTTGAATACTTTCTCTAGGCTCCATAACAAATCTTTCATATTTTGACATGAGCAAGTCAATCTTGGAACGCTTGACTTCACTTGTTCCTTCATGGGTAACTTCCAGCAGATCCCAAATCTACTTGGCTGTTTTGCAACCCATAATTCGATTGTGTTCATTTGGTCCAAGCCCACAGTGAAGTAATTTTATGGCAAGAGCATTCATCTCCATTTTCTGAAAACTTCTGTCTCATATTCAGTTATCGGTTTGGGAACAGTCTTATTATTGGAGTTGGTAGTGGTTACCTCGAAATCTCCAACTTCGATGACTCTCCAAACTTGATAGTTCTCGGCCTTGATGAAGATTTCCATCCTATTCTTCCAATATGTGTAGAATTTTCCATCGAACATCGGCGGTCTCTAAGTAGAGTAACCTTCTTCCATACGTTCATTCATCTTCAACATCTCTAATATACCAAGATACGGCTCTCAGGGTTTCCTGATCAAATGAGGAACAGGGCTCTGATACCAATTGTAGAAACACTTAGAGAATATGAACGCAACAAGAGGGGGGTGAATTGTTGTGTTGCCTTAAAGAGTATTTATGCCCTGTTTTTGCGGAATTTCAATCTAATAAAATACTCAAAGCAAATTAAAGAAACATGAAACGAACACAAGAATTTAACGTGCAAACTTTCTAGGCCTTAATAGAAAGAAAGCCACGACCACTTCAGATTTTAACTTCTCTTATTAAGTTTTAAGCAATTATGACTCAATTACATAAAACTATTTCTTCTCTTCTCTTCTAGACCTAATTCTCCTCTTCTCTTTCTCGTTTCTCCTTCTCGTTTCTTTTTCTCTCATACAAAAACTTCTCACTATTCCCCTTAGACTTCCCCAAGTCTAAATTACACACTCATAAAACCCGTACAAAATAATTCTCTAAAATTGGATAAAGACTAAATTATAGCATAAGAAAAATATCAAGAATTAATTGGCAAATTGTAAGAATGAATATTTTTCTCTCTTGGGTGATCTCTCTAGATTTTTCGGTGTTGGGCACAATACCCAGTTTTATTAGCCGGTTGTATTTTCTCTTTTATAAGAGTTAGAACCGTGTTTTTAACAATTATCCAATGATCATAAGATGTGGGTATGTGGATAATAGCCTTGAAGGTTACTCCAAGTCTTTACGGTTACAATTTGTAATCAATAGGCTAATATTAGTAAGTTGAAGACTTATTCACCTTATTCCCTATTTTAGTGGAGATAAACTAGGAGATCTATTTTTAGCCCTTAAGATTTATTTGAATTAATTTTGCCAATTAATCTCTTATGCTATTATTTAGTATTAACCGTACAATCAACTAAATAAAGAAAAACTAATTTTTCCTACGTTCTTTTAGTTGACTGACTTCTCAGACTGCTTCGCTGGGAACACTGCACTGTCTCCATCAGATTTCTTTTCAACTTGTCAATCTTGGAACAGTAATAATCGATCCTTCTTTTGACATTCCATTTGGACTTCAAGATTGACTGCTTTGACTTTGACACGTACTTTGTTCTTTAAGCAAGTCTCTTAGGCGCCATCCACGATTTTGACAAATCGGATATTTGACCTACAGAACAATCTCTATGGTTTGTTTGTTTATAAAAGTTACGTCATCATCAAAACTCAAATGGGCCAACAAATACCTTCAGCTTCATCATCATCTTTGTCATACACAAGAACAAACTTCTTCTTGCCTTCATCATCATTATCCTTCTTCATCTCAACATCATAAATCATTACATCGTCATTAAGAATCACCTCATCATACTCACGGGCTACAAGAATATCAAGCCCCCCCAACCTTATCATCATGCGCATCATCCACAATATTAAGAGAGTAAAGTTTCTCGATCATGGGCTCCTTTGAAGACTTAGCCAAACCAAAGATCGCTTGCTCTTGGGCTACCCTTATAGTAATAGTCTTGGCTTCACAATCGATTAGGGCACCTAAGGACTTCAATGCGTCTCTCCCAAGTATCAGGCGAGTGTAAGGATTCTCCACCATGTCTAGCACAATGAAATCATATGGGACTACAACATTCCCCTCTTGGATAGGAAGATCCTCAAATTCCCCTCATGGAATTTTAATGCTTCGGTCGGCGAGTTGGACAGATTTCTTTGATGGCTGGAGCTCAAAAGCGAGTTGTTTGGCGATACACATCGGCATGAGGGTAATCGAGGTCCCTAAATCAGCTAGTGCTCCTTTGGGCTTTTGGTTCCCAAGAGTGACAGGGAGCACAAAGGGTCCTCGAGCCTTTTCTTTCTTGGCCCAAGTGCCTTAGATGATGGCACTCACTTGCTCCGGCAAATTCACAACCTCACTTTCCAGCCTCTTTTTGCTCCCCAAGAGAGTCTTCAAATACTTGGCATATTGAGGCATTTGTTCCAAAGCCTCCCAGAATGGGATCTTCATCTCAAGTTGCTTCATATGATCAAGGAACTTTAAAATCTTGGCTTGTAATTGTCTCTCCACTGCTCTATATGGAAAGGATAGCGGTAGGGCATGTAAACGCTCACAAGCTCTTCTCTCTTGGATTTCCTCCTATCACTCTTCTTGTTCAACCTTCTTTTTCTCATTTTCATCTCCGACTTCCTCTTTCTTCTCAAATTCTTCCTCAAAAACCTCATTTTCTTCTCCCCCCCCCCCCAAGCTCGTCCTCATGCTCATCATTCGTTTGTTGATCATTACCCATTGAAGAACCTTCTCCCAAATCATCCCTTGGAGTTTTAACCGGACCCGGATAAGAAGTAACCGATCTAAGGAAGATCGCCTTGCATTTGTGGTGGTTGGGATTGGGTGGTGGGGTATTAGGTGATGGAGGTTGGGTGGATAGGTTGGGTTGAGGGTTGGATGGGAATAGCATCGGTGGAGTTGGATGGGCTAGTCGTGCAAGTTGGGTCTCAAGGTGCCTTTATTGAGCTTGAAGTTGTGCCATTTGAGTAATCAAGGTTTGATTGAGTTGGGCAAGGGTACTCATTTGGGTGGTCATGTAGTCGTTATTAGGAGTAGGGTTTGGAAGTGGTTGAGTGGTGGGATATTGTAGGTTGGGGTTAGGAACTGGCACTTGTGGGTAAGGCCTATTTCCATTGGGCCTAGAGAAACTACCACCGGCTTGATTGTTGTATGGAACATGGTTGTTGTAGCCTTGGTTGAAGTTTCCTTGACCATTGTTGGGATTGAAGGGAGGTCGGGAGGCAGGTTGTTGAATAGGCTATATTGAGTGTACCCTTGTCCTTGGTTCCCTTAACCCATTGCAACTACATAATCGGGATTTAACCCGCACGCATCAAAGTTCGTCGCTGGGGCCCCCTCTATAGTACCTCCCCCATATTCTACCGATGCCATGTGCTTTGGATTCAAATACCCACAATAAGATGTGTTATGATTGGTACCCCCACAAATACGACCTGAGAAGGACTTGGCTTCATTTGCGGCGGACACATTAGAACTCCCTTGGGCCAACTTAAGCTTAGACAACTTCTTGTCCATGATTGCTTCAATTTTTGCTCCAATCGAATCTAGATTGCTCTCATCCATCATGCCCTTCGTTTGCTTACTAATCCTTGCCCCACCCCACTGCCCCAGGCACAATTCTTTGCAATCTCTTCAATCATGGCCCTCACTTGGTTGCATGTTACTTTTGAAAGCTGTCCACCAACTGCGGAATCTAGTAATGACTACGTTGACTCATCAGGCCCATTGTAGAAGAAAGTGTTCACATGGTTCTCCCCATACTCATGTTGGGGGCAAGCTCGGAGCATACCCTTGAATCTAGTCCAGGCGACACTAAGGCTCTCATCGTCATCTTGTGTGAATGAAGCAATCTTCTTGTGCCAATCTGTCGTGCGATTTGAGGGATAGAAGCTTTCGAGGAACATCGTTCTCAATTGAGCCCACATGGTATTGGAATTGGGCTCTAAGCAGTTATACCAACCCTTGGCGTCCCCCGCTAGACCAACATGAAAGAGGCACATCTTAACGTAACCTAGGCTGTCGGGGCATTGAGGTATGAATATACATGTCTCTGTGAATGCCTCTAAGTGTTGGAGAGGGCACTCGTTTCTCAAACCACAAAAAGAATTACCCTTCACCATGAGAGTGTATTGTGGGTTGATGCGGAAGTTTGGTCGGGCATCCGGTAGCACCACGCCCCCTTGAAATTGTCTAGACCCAGGGGTCCCAAATTGAACAAATAACGGATGATTGTCGGCCATTGGTGTAGGAGGGTTGGGTATAGACGATTGACGTTGAATGGGAGAAGAAGATCGTCTAGTGACCCTTTGTATCTCAGGATTGTAAGGAACAACACTAGAAACCAAGCGTAAGCCCTAACAAGCAAAATTATTTAAACAAAAACTAAAACAAAGCAAAAATGAACTACATCAAGCACAAAACCTAACTATAACGCCTTATCCCCGGCAACGACGCCAATTTGATAACCGGTTTCTAGCACGTCGTTAAATTCTAAGAACCAAGGCTATACAAACATTACTTATAACACCGTATTACAACTCCAACGAGTATAGAGGTAAGTCGGGGATCGAGCCATAAGGACAAGACAAAAAAACGTTAAGGGCTAGGTGTAGGGAAAGTAAAATGGGTGTGAATGAAGGGTGTTTAAATTAAACTATGAAAGCAATAAAGGAATAACGATAAGCAATAAGAGACAAACGGGGCTGGTGAGGATCCACCGTAGGTCAGTTCTATATTCTCATAGAAAGCTAGGTCAAGGGATATCGAACGTAGATCGATCGAGACACTCTAGATAGAAAGGGGAAGTTGGTGACATATAGCCTTGCGAACGACCCATAATCACCCTATGTCTCATCAAGAGTGGCAAGACAAGATTCGCATCGAATATGAATCAAACAATCAACAACAACCCTCAATCCAATCTAGCATATGAACATCATTCACCAAGCCTAAGGTTTCACCAAACCAAAATCCCTAAAAGAACTACTCACTCATGGTGAGAGTAACTACAGCTAAGAAAATGGAAGAAAGCATGAATGAAAACATTGGGCAAGAAGAAAACCAACAATAAAAAAAAGTAAAGCAATAAAACTAACTACCAACTACTCTACCTAATGATAGGAAGAACAAGAGGAAGATTGAAGGGTAAAAGAACAATAAATGAAGCAATAATCAAAGCAAGTTAGAAGAAAGCATTAAATAACATCAAACTAAAGATCAGCAAAGCAACTAAAGCAATAAAGAGAGAAGACTTACATAAAGTGGAAAGGAAATGAAAGATACAATG
This sequence comes from Amaranthus cruentus, assembly GCA_019425755.1. Classification (NCBI taxonomy): domain Eukaryota; kingdom Viridiplantae; phylum Streptophyta; class Magnoliopsida; order Caryophyllales; family Amaranthaceae; genus Amaranthus; species Amaranthus cruentus. Next base: position 1,889,902 of record CM033458.1, on the reverse strand, counting down.
CTTGAAATGTTAATGGAAAGCTTTAAAATCTATTATAAGGCACTGAAATGTAATGGAAAGCAAATAAATGATGAACAGCTTAGAGTGGGTTCTCTCAACAGTGAACATAAGGTTTGCATTCAGAAAAGAGCTTTTATATAGGCTGTATGAAGAGGGGAGATAAAATCTTTAAACACCTACGTGGAATAAGCTTGTGAAAAATAAAACAACGCGAGAAAAAGGCTTCATTCGCACGAATGGCTGACCATTCACCCGAATATGCAAGATTCGGGGTTTCTAGAGAGTTTGAACTTGAGCCTAGTGAAAATAACCTACATTCGCCCGAATGTAGTCAAGCATTCCTTGAATGCTCCTAATTCGGCCGAATCAAGTACGATTCTGTATTTCCAGAGGGTTTGGAGCATTGGATATGGGCACAACAGCAACATTCAACCGAACTGGCATGCATTCGACCGTGTCTTTGCGAGGTGCTCGGGAATACTTCGATATGCATGTTGAATCTTCGATTCAAGTGTCTAAGCCTCGTACGCAACGCAAATACCTCAAAATCTCCTCAAAACACGTAAAAGTACCTTCAAACAACATGGAGACAAGAGCAAGGTAAAATCATGCGTAAAGTATGCTAAAGCCAATCGAAAACGCGAGACTTGACACTAGAATGACGAGATAGATGTGCTCTAAAACGAGTACATCACTTGTTTATCCAAATTGTGAGTGAAACAAATTGGGGAAAATAAGAAACCTAAGCAAATCAAGTGAGTGAACTAAGATTTCATTCGGAGGATAGGAGCTGGTTTTGGTGAGTGAAGTGCAATATATTCAGAGTCAACCCAAGGAGAATTAGAGGAGACCTTCAGTGCAGAAGAACCAAGTGAGCCCAAAACAACCAATCACAACACGAGAGCAGACTCAAGACCTCATGACAACAGTACAACCCCTCAAGCCCAATATAAAGGCAAAGAATGCACAAGGACTCACCCTAAAGCAGTAGACACTATGGCACAGGAAGCTACCTAGAGTTTCATAGACCTTGGTAATGACTACTCCAAGGCTTTCACAAATAGCACCTTAGTAGAAGACATCATTTATTAGCTGTTTTAGAATGCAAATTGATAGGTTTTGAATGCTTGAAAGAACTTTACACTACAGATGAAGACTTTAAGGACCTGTATGCTTCCTGTTTAAAGGAACCTAAAGGGTTATTCCATATCCAAGAGGAATTCCTTTTTCAAGGAAATAGACTATGTGTTCCTAAGTCACCTTTGAGACAAATACTAGTTAGAGAAGTGCTGAAAGACCTTTAAGTTGACATTTTGGTATTCAAAAAACTTTGTACATGTTGGCACAACATAGCCAATAAGGGAGATCATGCCTACACCATACAATTACCTGAAGACCTTGGAGTTACTTCAACCTTCAATATAGGAGACTTGGCCCCCCTATCACGGACCACAAGAATTAGGCACAATTCTTTTCCAAGAGGGAGGGAATGCAACATATTTAAAGTCAACCTTAGGAGAATCAGAGGAGACCTTCAATGCAGAAGAGCCAACTGAGCCAAGAATAGCCAATCACAACACAAGAGCAGACTCATGACCTTAAGACAATAGCACAACCCCTCAAGCTCAATACATAGGCAAAGAATAAACAAGGACTCACCCCAAAGCTTTCAAAATTAGCACCTTAGAAGAAGGAATAACAGAAGGTGCCACCAATGCAAGCCTCATTGATAAATGTAATCTCCAAGGGCTGAGGACAATAGGGCCACGCATCGTATTTCTAAGAAATTTAGGATGTTAGTTGAAATTAATTAAATTGATTATAATACTCTGATTCTTAAATTTGTTAGATAGGCGTGGCTGTTAAGAGGCATTTCTAACGACTTTTTTCTAAACCATACACTACAAAAAATCTTGCTTGTAGCCACACTTAAAAATGCAATTGCTCACACTTATATGTGTGCCTAAAATATTTCCCCACACTTAAATAAGTGCGGTCCAAAAAAAGTGGGGACACTAGTGGAAAAAACAAGATAGGCTGCGGTTTTTTTGCCAATATAGGCTGCGGTTTTGACTCGCAACATTGGTAATAGCAGCAGATGACAAAACATTATTGGCTGCGGTCCAAAAAACTGCAGCCTTTAGACCATTTTTAAAACAAAAAAACGGGACTAAAGGCTGCGATTTTTAGGTTAACCGCAGCCTTTAGTCCCTTTTTTTTTCGTTTTAATTGATGCTTAGAATCAAGAACAATTCCAGAAAATTGAAGAACATCGAAGAACATTCAAACCAATTTCAGAAACATTAAAGAACACAAGATATTTTAAACTACAACATAACTCCATTCAAAATGAATAAGTATACAAAATGAATAAGAATACATAATCTGAAAAACAAAAACAATGAAGAACATTCAAGACCAATTCAACAATACATAATCTGAAAAACAAAAACAATGAATACATAATCCTAGCCCACTTCTCGTATGTTTTCCAAATCGCACTTGTTACCAACTAATAATCCAAGTGAACCTTTACTAAGTGCAACACCAGTATAAGACAATCCCAAATCAACCCATGTCGAATGTCATTTGTTAATGAAAGTATGAAACTGAAGCTTTTAGTCTGAAAAGAGGATCTTCTATTTTTCGAAGAGCATTTGGGGGAATTTCATTTGTTAATGAAACTCAAGATTTTAGTCTGACTCCATGAAAATTTTTCTTGAAAAAGTCGAAGGTTTTACATTGTGTTTGTAGGGAAGCATTTGTGGGAAATGGCTAAGACATATGTGTTTAGGGTTTTTTTAAGCTTATATAACGGAAAAAAGAGACGGCGCGCTTAGGGTTTTTTTTTAAGAATGAGAATATACTTATTGGCTGCGGTCATTAGGAAAACCGCAGCCTTTGTGCTAATTTTGCCTTTTTTTCTTCTATTAAAGGCTGCGTTTATTAGGAACCGCAGCTAATGTTTAGCAGCCAATAGCTTTTTTTCCACTTGTGGGAAAAATTAGGCACACTTAATAAGTGTGGCTAATTAAAGATTTTGTTACGCTTATAAGCGTGGGTAAATTCACCTTTAGCCACACTTATAAGTGATGAAATATAACCTCACTTATAAGCATAGGGAATTGGTAAAAGTAATGTTTTTTTTTTCATGATTTTTTCACGTATATAAGCGTGGGGAATAAAGTTATCCCCTCCATTCTTGTAAGTTTGTCCACATTACTATAACGGGCTGTTTCAAAAGTTTGTCCTATTTAGAATACTTTCCTATTTTGGAAAGTTTTTATCTTCCATATACTCTCTTTATCCCTCATTTCTCTCTCATAATACCAATACAATCATTAATTTACACCACTATTCTAATAAAATAATACCCACTATCTACAAAGATTCCAACTTCTTAATTTGTGTGAAATCTTACAAATAGGACAATCAAAAAAGAACGGAGGGAATATTATTTTATATTTATTTTAAATATTATAATTGCTGTCATTTGCTAGCTGTTATTTTTGCAAATATAATAATAATAATAATAATAATAATAATAATAATAATAATAATAATAATAATAATAATAATAATAATAATAATAATAATAACAAAAAACTTTTTTATTAGTAGGTCGAATCTATACAAACCAATAAATGATAAAGTAGTATTAGAAAATAGTAGTATTAAAACACTACACATCAGTAGTACATGCATTAGCAAGCCAAGGCAATGCTAGCTAGAAAAAGTAGACTCAAATATCATTTGTACAGTAGTAGCAATTATGAGTAGCATTACACCCTCAGCAACAGTAGGTAGTGGCTGTAGTTCTAACATACACACGACTTAGCTAGAAAAATAAGCAAGACACAACCAACGCAGTGACAGCAACACACGAGTTATTTCTATGTCCAACAACGCACAACGAATCCAGTTAGAATACCAGATACAAACAACCAATTGGGTCATCATATTTGCTTTTCGTTGCTTGTGTTTAAAACTTGTGACATTTGTATTTGTTCCTTAATAGCCACCTATTTAAACACATAAATGTACTGTCATTACATAGAAGACTTAATAATGGTTAAAATGTTTAAACCTAAAACAAAATATATAAATAAAATTGTCATTACATAGAAGACTTAATAATGGTTAAAATGTTTCGCCATTTTCTGTAGTCTGATCCTTAGCACCTTGTCCAACAATTATGCATTAGCTCTTTTTTTACTCTCATTCATTGCCTACGAATATAAAATGATTCAAGTATCGAGTTAAAGTAACATATTTAGAAAGACATGAAAAAAGTGAAGCAAAAACTATTTACCATGCCAGCTAGAAAGCAAAGTGACATCTTCTGTCTAGTTTTATCTCCACGAATGAATTTTCTAACTTATTCAGGATTCTCCTTAAGTACTTTATCAATCATTTTCTCCAATTCAGAAATAGTCAACTAAAATAACAAAAAATATTTATTAATAACATATATTGATTAATAATATTTATCAATAACAAAAAACAACAAATATTGATTAATAAAATTTATCAATTACCTCATTTTGTTTTAATCTTTTGGCTTGTCCCTGATCATATGGTCCCTCGTTTAGGATTTGATTGAATCCTAGCTCCTTGAGTAGAATTTGGAGTAGTTGTACCACCACGGGATACATGGTTTGGTTGAGATAGCTAAATGATATTAAAGATATCAATAAGTACTTTGTATATATATAGAGAAATTAATTAAACCTCAAATTGAACATATTACACTACCTGTATTGGAGACTGAGTTAGCATCCTCAAATGTTGGTGACACATCATTCTGCCTTGTGTCTACTAATGAATTAGAATTCTGTAGAGAAAACAAATTTAGAGATAAGAGTTTCATTAAGACACAATAAAAGAAGAAAACCTCTCTTATCCTTATTTTCTGAAAAGTAATCCAACTCAATTATGTCATTTATCTTTCCATAATATGGCTTGCCTTCTACATCTACCATCACTCCAAAATTTTGAGTTTTCTTTGATTTATCTCTCATTTGGGTGTGATAGCGGTATCCATTAATAGCAAATCCTTTCATTCTCTTAACTATTGAGTTAGGACCATGCCCCACTAGCATTATCATTCTTGTGTGAGATGTGTGATCATCAAGCCTTGGCACCTAGATTGTGTATTGAAAACATATGGTTAGAGTAGAATATATATATATATATATATATATATATATATATATATATATATATATATATATATATATATATATATATATATATATATATACATATTCTCTAGCTAAAGTTTTATTACTTGGAAAGAATAATTTTACCTTTTCTTGTAACCATCTGGGAAATCCTTCTACCAACCACTTTTGTTTAACTCTATCACTTAGCTCACGATCATAAGAAGCCATGTATTCATTTAAAAATAACCTAAAACCAATTTCATTGATCAAACATGAGAAGTTTATCTAAAAAGTTATATGTTAAAATTTTGGCATACCTTTGATATTGTTCAATGTTATCAACATGGAGAAGTACATATCGATGAGCTTGCTGAAGGCTCAACTCATCAATTTCAACCATCATTACCTTCCCTTTTGATCTACCTGCGGTACCAAATAAAAATATATCATCATTGATTAGAGTATCATCCTTCCTTCTAGGTCGATTGAAGACAGTTTCTACTCCATCAAAGTATCTTGAAGAAAAGGTTATACATTCATGTGTAATATATCCTTCTGCCATTGATCCTTCTGGTTGTGCACGATTGCGTACTTTAACCTTTAAAGATGCCAAATATCTATGGTATCAATAAAAGCAAATCCACTTGAATATATTATGAAACTACACAACTTTTCTTTTGAAGTTAATATAAATATAAATTGCTAAAAAAGAAATTTATTCATAAGAAGGGATGCTAACCATTCAATGGTATACATCCATCTATATAAGACCGGCCCTACATGCTTTTCTTCTTCAGTTAAATGTACAATCAGATGAACCATAATAGTAAAGAAGCTTGGAAGAAATACTTTCTGCAATTCACACAATATCATCACCACATCATTTCCAAGTTCATCTACCTTCCTTGCAGACAACTCTTTTGCACATAACTCCTTAAAAAATCGTGATAAACTAGATATAATATCTAAAACAATTGTATCCATTGCAGCTCTTAAGGCAATGGGAAGCAAATCTTGCATCAAAATGTGACAATCATGAGTTTTCATATTAAACAACTTACGCTCCTTCAAGTTCACGCAATGAGAGATGTTACTAGCATACCCATCAGGAACTTTGATATGCTTCAACACTCTTAAGAATCGGGTCTTCTCTTTAGATGACATTGTGTCTGGAGCATTAGGAAGTTGAAATTTTCCATTAGGTAATGCAATGGGATGAAGATCTGGCCTTATGTTCATAAATTCAACGTCTTTTCGCGCCTTATAGTTGTCTTTAGATTTACCCTCTAGGTTCAATAAAGTTCCTAAAAAATTATCACATGTGTTCTTTTCAATATGCATCACATCTAAATTATGTCTAAGATTGTTGAACTCCCAATATGGTAAATCAAAGAAAATACTTTTCTTTTCCATAATTGCTTCTCATCCTTTTCATCAACATCAATTGATGGAACACAATTTCCATATGTAAATGTTGTTCCTTTTAACTCAGCAAGAACATCGCTTCCACTAGATAGCACAGACGCACAACAAAACTCAACATTTACATTAAATCCAACATCATGACGTAATGGATGGTTATAAGGCAACCATCGTTGATGGCCCATATAGCAACATGAATCAGTTTTCTTAGCACATGATGGACATGCATAACGACCCTTAGTACTCCAACTAGAAAATTTTGCATATGCTGGAAAGTCATTAATTGTAGAATGAAGAGTTGCCCTTAATTTAAAATTTATTTTTGTGTATGCATCAAACGCATCAACCCCTTCCCACAATTGTAATAATTCTTTGATAAGTGGTTGCAAATACACATCAATATCATTACTAAGAGCTTTTTCCCCATGAATGATCATTGATAATATGGTTGATGATTGTTTCATACAAAGCCATGGGGGTGAATTAAAAGGAATCAATAACACAGGCCAATTACTATGTGTACTACTCATCATGCAAAAAGGATTAACTTCCGTCACTTGCAAGCCCTAACCTAACATTTCGAGGGTCAGATGCAAAATTAGGGTATCGCTCATCAAAATCTTTCCATGCTTTACCATCTGCTGGATGTCTAAGAATTTCATCATCAATCTTATCCTTATGGTGCCAAATCATATCTTCAGCTATTTTAGATGACTTAAACATCCTAAGTAACCTCGGTATAAGAGGGAAATAACGTAAAACTTTATTCGGTAATCTTCTATCCTATCGTGAAGTCTTACATTTGTCACACTCATCTTGATTTTTCCTTCCATCCCAATATAAAATATAATCATTTAGACAACTATGAATCTTTTCATGTTGAAAGCCCAAATCTTTATTCAATTGCTTACATTTGCTCCATGATGAAGGAAAAGGATTTATATAAGGAAAGACAATTACCAACAACTTCAATAACATATCAAATAACTTAGTGGACCATCCATGCAAGCATTTCAAATGAAGTAAGTGCAAAATAAAAGACATTTTCGAAAAATTTGACCCCGGAAATAGCAATTCATCAGCTAGCTCTCTGACCCTTTCATATCCAGTATCCTTAGGATGCTCTCACTCACCTATGGCGTCGTTAAAATAAAAACCATGACCAACATTTTCAGAATCTCCCATATCAAATCATCACTAAAATTGTCTTCTTCAGCACATTCAGGTCCTACTATCTCAAAAATATCATTCAATAATCCTGTAGTATCAACATGACCATGATCGATGTTGTTAGTGGTGGTTCTAGTTGAATTGAGTTTAGAAGATGCTGTAATGTGAATTAATCCCCATGATACACCCAATTTTTGTACTTGGGCGAAAATCCACTAAACATTAGATGATATTCAACAATATTTCTAGTGAACCACTTATTGTTGCCAACTTAACATTTATTACAAGGACAAATTATCACGTTACGATCCAAAGTATTAGCAAAAGCAAAATCAAAGAAAGACTCTACACCCTTAATGTATTCAGAGGAAGTACGATTCATAGTAATTCAACTTTTATCCATTGTCTTTGACTTGTTGAACCTAGAAGTTCATACATCATTATAAGCTAAGAAAAACATATAAAAGAACTAAATAACTTCTATTAAAATAGAACTCGACATTGCTTACTTACAAGAACTTCTATTAAAATAATAGAAATTGACATTGCTTACGTACTAAAACTTAGTAAAAATAGCCTCCACATTATTTAACATACGCGATAAGCAATGTTAATCGTTTATGGTCATTTTTACTTAGCTAATACTTAGTATACATCAACAATTACACGCTAATGAACGCAAATAAACAATTTATACACAATCGTACCCCAATCGAAGATAAAAATCGTTACCCCAATGGAAAGAGATACAAACACAATCCCCTATTTTAGGTCAGTCAAAAATAATGGAGAAATTCTAGGTCAATTGTAACCCCCAATTGAAGATAACGGGATGAAGCCGAAAACATTCACAATCCTCAATTTTAGGTCAGTAAAAATTAAGTACAATTCATTAACAAAATTTAAAATGGAAAGAGAAACTTACTTGAAAGAGATACAAATCAACAATGGTAGTATGCAAATCGAAAAGAGGTTAGTCTATCCGCTGAAGATGGCGTTATAGAGGAGTTTTGTAATAGAGAAATTTTCAAGATAGGCGTCTGCAAGATGGCATTTGAAAAAAAAAATATCATGAAAATGGTAGTTTTTGATTTTTGAAGATAGTGGTTTATGAAAATAAAGGTACTTTTGGAAATATGCATTTTAGGAAGGCATTTACTAGGAAATTGGCAATTTGCAAGTAATCCCACTTTATTACCTTCCTTTTCTTTTCTTTTTTTAATTCTAGTTTTTAAGCTTACTGATTTTTCTATTTCACGTAGCACTAAATTTTATTGAAATTTTTTTTTTTTTGATTTAGAACAAACAATGGGGAGATTGATGGTGACGTTACTAGCCGTATATAGACAGGATGGCTTAAGTGGAGAGCAGCGACTGGGGTGCTGTGTGACAAAAGATTTCCTAGTAGGGTAAATTCTATCGCGTTGCAATTAGGCCGACTTTGTTGTACGAGACTGAATGTTGGCCTGTAAAGAAGGCTTTCGAACGGAGGATGGATGTAACAGCGATGCGCATGTTGAGATGGATGTGTGGTAAGACTGTGATGGACAGGATAAGAAATCAGGAGTTTAGGGAGAAGTTAGGGGTTGCACCTCTCTCTGCAAAGATGCGGGAGAACAGGCTGAGATGGTTTGGGCATGTGCAGAGAAGCACCCATGACGCCCCAGTAAGAAGGGTTGAGCGCATCATAGTGGAGGGCAAGAGAAGCCGAGGAAGACCTAGAAGGACGTGGGAGAAGCAGATTAAAAGCGACCTGTACGAACTCGACCTCTCTCAGGACCTGACCAGGGATAGGGCCAAATGGCAGCGCCTTATCCACGTCCTTGATTACTAAACCCGTCTTTTCCCTTTTGTCATCGCTCCTTACCGCCTCTCTTACTTGTATCGTTTCTTAGTTATCTGCATGTATCCTTTTAGTTGTGTAAGTCATGTACTATGCTTGCAGTTAATTGATTCCTATGCTTGGCTAACGTGGGTGTAAGATGCAGGAGTTTGGATTTTTTTTTTGCAAGTTCCTATCTTTGAAGACCCCTCTTGAGCCGAAGGACTCTTCTGACCGCCCTCTCCTTATGGGTGTGAGACGTCGTCGACCCTCCTTCCCCAAACCCTAGATTATCTATGTGCGGGAACACTGAGTATGATGATGATGATGATGATGAGAACAATAATTTGTGAAACACTAATTTTTAAATGTGATGGTCTGAAAGTGTGACCATCTCTATCGAGATTGGCCCAATACATAAGTTTTGTCTTAAAGTGCTCATTTATAATGTTAAAAATGATTATTTATAAATTGTAAAATAATTATTTTTTATAGTTTTAGACTAATTATTTATTACCCTAAAACAATTACTTACAATCTTAAAATAATCGATTTAAGTAATGGGCTAATTATATGGGTCCGTCTTATGGTGAGACCGTCTCACACAAGACGAATTGTATTTGAAAATAGTAATTCATATAATTTTTCAAATTATATTGATTTGCGAGTAGCCACACTTGTAAGTGTGGTTAAATTGATCCATTTTATTAATATTTTTGCTATCTTTTTCTCTCACATATAAGTGTGGCTATTTTCCCCACACTTATCAAGTATGGCTAAATACATTATAGTAATCATATTGATAAATAATTAACCACACTTAATTAAGTGTGGCTAAATGAAACATTTTTTGTAGTGATAGCCTATATATAGACTAAGGCTATCATATTGTACGACACTTTTGGAATATGAATCATCCAAACTTGTTTCAAAAGAGGAGTTGCACCAAATTAATGGGTGAATAGCACTTCTTAATTTGTCTTCAAATGTAGTTAAAATGCCTTGAAGAATTGCACAGCACACGTCCTCTAACAGGTGACAGAAAGCAGCCTTCTAGAAGCACTTCCTTGATTTTCTGATTGTTGTGTCGCCTTCAAGGTTATTGTGTCTCTTATGGTCAGACGATTGAACACTCTAAGGGTTGATTACCTTGTGAATGCAGGATAGGCTTTGGGTTTGTATGAATTTTTTTTATTAAATCTCAAAAACTGAGTTTACAAGCATAATGCCTCCTATTTATAGGCCTAAGAGGCATTCAAAAATTAGAATAGGCTATACACAACTCAACTCATCATAAGAGCAATGTTAAAAATACTCACATGCTATCATTTGCATGTTTTAAATGAACAAAAACAAAAAATTAGCACACGAAAATTCTGACAGCTTTGCTGTCAAACAGGCAACCTTTAGCACTCTTTTGTGAAGCCTTCTTGTGATGCATATGGAACTATTAGGTCATTATGGTAAGTTCCAAGTGTAGAGATTCCAAAACTTCCTTTAGTTTCTTCTCCTACTTTGATCGGAACTGCTGTTGGTGAAGCCCGCAAGGTGGCCTGGTCAGAAAAAATAATTGGTTCTTATGTCAGGTGCTTTGTTAAGTGAATGACCTTCTCCTCTATTTTTGATGGTTCTAATGTGATAGATAAAAGGTTCCTTGGGCCATGACAGCAAGGTCCATGTGCAAGGTATCCAAATCTATCCTTGGTGTCCTCGATGGTGAGCGGCTTTGCTTAGGAAAGTGTATGCAAGGAAGGCTGGTCAACATGTTCCACGGTCAGGCAATCTAGGTTGTTTTCTGTGGTTTCCTCATCTTGCTTGATATCTTCCTCCTCTATGGCTGCTTCCTCTAATCTTAAACCATGTGTGCTTTGCATAATTGGTTCAACGTCTTCAAAATCACAAATCAGAGAGATTTCTGACTTGGTGTGTGTGTTCTTCTGTGAGTGAAGCAAAAGACTCCACATTCTTGTCCATCTAGCCATTGTTAGTAAACCTTTGGTGAGTTTGGAGGGTAAAGGCAAGGTGGTGAGTGAAGCCATTATTTTCCTACTGTAGATCAACTTGTTGATCATACCCCTAGTACATAATCAGCATCAGAGAACCTGAAATTGGAGGATTTGTAATTTTGCAACACCAGAATCTTTGTGCAAGAAGCCTTCAAGAAACTGTTATGAAACCTTAAATTAGCGTATTCACATTCAAACATAGTGCGCCAACAAGATCACTTCGAAGATCAGAGAAATCTGATCGTATCCATTGTTCTTTGTAGTAGTTCTTTAAGGGCCTTTCTAATTCCATAAACAACCCAATTTGGTCTCATCATCAGTTCCAAATTTAGTTCAATTGGTATCAGAGTCTTAAAATCCTTGTGGCATGCATAATTCAATTGGTTTTGTTGGAATAAAGCAGCTAAAGTTGACAAAAACAAGAAGAACAGAAGGTGTCATAAACTGACAGAGTTCTAGGTCTAAAACGTGATTGTTTTAGAGGACTTTTTGTTAGTACTTTTCAAAACTAATTTTACACAATATTGAATATTGAGTTGGTGAACTTTTGGCTTTGAAAATAATTGATTTGGTGGCTTAGTGAAGGAGATATGAATTTTTCTTTATAGACGGCCCAAAATTGACCAAATCCGGGTAGCTTGGTAAGTTTTCTTCGAAAACATATCCAGACTCTTATATTTTGCTCTCATATTTTACCAAATTATCCATACCTATCTTATATTCATAAAACGATATCATTTGTGCACAAATAATTACGTTTCGTAGGTTTCTTGATTGAGCCATTTCATTGTTGTTTAGCAAAAGTATAGGAGGGTTTATTTTTTGTGACTTCTGTATTTTCTTCATTTCTCTTTCATTTTTGAGTCTTTTTCATAGTTTGTTTTTCACATTGATTCTTTTAGAGTCTGGTTTTTGGTGGGTCTTGTTTTATAGTCATTGGAGTTGTGGAACAAAAGATGCGCAAGTGCTTTTGACCAAAGGTCTCTGAAACAGTTCAGACTGTATGTGTGTAGTAAATTTGGTTTGTGATTAAACCACAAAATATTGTTGATTATTTTCACTTGGAGCTGTTTTTAGACATCTTGAAGTTTATTTTCACAAAATTTCATCAATAATGGAGGTGGTTTGGTTGGGTTTACAATAGCAAATATTTCATACAATTTTCTTAAATTGTGCTGTATGAATCTGTTTTTTTTTCTGTTTTCTTGTGCACAAAAATTTCTGAAACTTCTTTTCTTTTTCTTTCTTCTCTTCACTCTTTTCCTTAATCTCACACATCATTTTTTACTGAGAATCTTGAGTCTTAAGAGATGAAATCATCATGGGTAACAATGAACAAGGCATTTGATAAACAAAAAAAACGAGGCTCTAGCTTGTAAAGTTTACAAAATAGAACTTGAATCATGATGGAATTAGGAAAAAAGACTTAGAAGGGAACAAGTGGAGAGTATATATGAGGATGATTGGTTCTCGTATGAGCTTTATAAGGATCAATTGGTGGAGGTTTATAGGCAACTAAGACACTTCAATATAGCAATTTTTCTTTTTGAAGAGAAAATGAAATTTCAACAAAAACTGCACGAAAAATTTGGTGATTCGAGGTTTGTGGTTGTTCATGAATGCATTCCTGATATTGATCCGGTTAGGATTAATTTTCAGATTAAAAGTCAGCATTTTGACTTACGAATTCAGATCACACCAATGGTTCCTTCTCATGATGACATTCAAGAACCATGCAAAGAAGAGGGTAATGAAGAAGTTGTTCAAGGATCTTGTAAAGAGGTTGTTAAGACATCTTTTATTGAATTTCTTCATGATCTTGAAGAGGTAGTTGAGATATCTTGGATGGAGAATGTTGGTTCAACAATTGAATTCTTAGAAGTTGTTGATTCTCATCCAAGATTGGAGTTAGATTTACAAGTGGAGCAAGCTAGGAAGCATGGGTTTATCAAGGTGAATTTTGCACTTGAAAAATCACCTTTAATGGATTTTGTTCATGTTAGGGAATTTATTGAATTTAACCCTACGAAAATTTGAGGTCAAATTTTTTCTAAAAGGGGGAGAATGCAATAAATCAATGGATTCTTGGTAAGACAAGCAAGCTAATCACCTTGGTAAGCTTGTTTAATAGATAGATTTGGCTCATCATCCAAATACGGGCTGCAGTATTCATCTATACATGATTGACGAATATGGGTCACATTATTTTATAGTGATATTGATGTACTGGTGCATAAGACAACCTACGATTTTCTTAGAGTAGTATGTAGTCAAAGGCGGTGCATTTGTTTGTGATCATTGTTGTGAGCCAAGACATCATAGCAGCTAAGAATTGAGGACAATTCTTTTCTAAGAAGGGGAGTTTGCACCATGTTTGACATGGCGCAGGGTTTCGTACACATTCAAGACCATGTACTTGGGAGTAGCACTCATCAACAATAGCATGTGCAAGCAAATACGTATCATTATGTGTGCAAGCAACAGTAAAGAGGCGTACAATTACAAAGCAAAATCATATATTAGATTGTTCTTATATTTGTAAGATAAGTATGTGAGTTTTTTAATTAGTCACATGGCTATTTGTGTTTTTAAAGCCATGTGGTAGGCATATGCTTCTACTATTTTGTGCCTATATAAAGGGCCATATACTCAATGTATTTTTCAGATTTGAATAATGAAATAAACCCATGTTTTAGAGAGAATTCCTCTTTGAAATGAAAGTGTGAGTGAAGCACTTTTCCTTGTCTATCCAAATTGTGTGTGAAGCAAATTGGGGAAGATAAGTGGAACAAGATCGGGTCGTCCGGATTCACGGCCTTGCACACAATCGGCTTTAGCAATGGGAGAATGAAACGCGTGGCTTCCATACACACAAAAGACACGAAAATCAGGCCAAGAAACCACTTCTTGGCTTCGCGTAGTCCTTCAATCTTTCACGGGGTTCGGGCTGAATTACACACGTCCTTCCTTGAAGTTTCACTCCAGGATAGGAAAGATGAAACGTTAAGTTGTTTCACAACTCAGAAAAATTAGAGTGTTTCACACTTGTGGACAAAGGCCAATTTGTAGACACTCACTCACAAGGAAAAGAAGAGAAAATTTCTGAAAAATATGCAATGAATGTTTTCAATATCAAATCTAATATTTTTACAAGTCTAAGGCTCTTATTGATAGGCCTTGGCACATTACAAGAGAAGGCTAACAACTATAAGAGAGGGTGTGCCAAACATGTGCACTCATAAAAAGAAACAAATCAAAGCAAACACACACGTCTGCTACTGTTTGAAAGATTGGTGACCCCGTGTGTAACACCCCGATAATTTCCCGGTATTTTTCCGATATATATAGTAATTTACTAGTAATAAATTATTTCTATATTTATATATTTTTATGGGAAATTCTACATGGTAAGCACCAGGTTAAGGGAAACGCCTGTAATAACAAATCTTGTTTTTGTTTCTACATAGTAAGCACCAGGTTAAGGGAAACTAACTGCCGTAACTATATGGGCTATAAAACGTTTGAATGGCCGTTAAAGGGTGTAATTACCATATTGCCCTTGTTTAATTCTCCATCATCATCTTCTTCCTTTGCTTTTTTTCTCTTTCAAAACCTTACTTTTCTTCTCTATCAAACCTTTAACTCCTTTCTTCACCTTCCTCTCTTCCTTCTTTCTCTTTTTGCTAACAATCACATCTTATAAGCTCTACCTATAGTCTTCCTTCTTTCGTGCCATTGAAAGTTCTAATGTTGCAAACCCTACCTTACCTAGCCCTATATCCCATTTAACAGGTTGAGTTGGTTGGCTTTTGTGTTTTCTTCCTTATTTATCCTGAAAATTTAATCGTGTAGTTTTTCAAGCTTGATTCATTGGTCAACTTCTATAGCTGTTAGAGTTAAGAGATCCAATAGTTAGAGCAATGGCCGCAACTAAAGAGTTGGAAGAAAGAGATGACATAGAAGCAGAAGAAGATGAAGAAAGAGAACTGAAAGAGGCAGAAAAGAAGCACGGTGAAGAGGTAGCCATACTTGAAAGAGATCGATCCAGCTAAAAAGTTGATCATACAGTCGATGTTCACATTTTTTACTTTTCATTAGAAAAAACAGTTGGTTGTGTGTTTTAAGAAGCTGGAAACATAAACAAAGGAGAACAAAGAAAGAAATTGCAAAATTTGGCTTAGTTGATCAAAATTTTTTTTCGGAAAGCTTGAGCAAGGATTTCAAAGGATCTACTAGCATGAAATAAAAGGACATTTTATTTATTTCATTTAATTATTAGAAAAAGAGAAAGAAGGAAGAGGGGAATGTGAAGAAAGGAGTTAAATGTTTGAAAGAGAAGATAAGCAAGGTTTTGAAAGAGAAGAAAAGCAAAGGAAGAAGATGATGATGGAGAATTGAACAAGGGCAATATGGTAATTTCACCCTTTAACGGCCATTCAAACGTTTTTTAGCCCATATAGTTACGACAGTTAGTTTCCCTTAACCTGGTGCTTACCATGTAGAAACGAAAACAAGAATAGTTATTACAGGCATTTCCCTTAACCTGGTGCTTACTATGAGGAATTTCACACAACGAAATCAACAAAAGCCAACAGAAACAAAATATTTACATACAAATCTAAGAGATGCAAAGTACATGTCCAAAATAATTTTTTTACAAAAATGGCACACTGGCCAATATTCCACAAGTTTCAGTAAAAAAATCTTAAGATATTCAGATCTATAAATGAACAAAAAGAACTACTCGGCTTGTTCATTGGCGGCAGAGATTGGAGAAGGAGACTTTGGCTTAGGAGACGAAGGAGCAGTATGCAGAAATTCTTCAATATCAAGTGTTAGAGGCTCTTTTGCGCCAAGCTCGGATGAAAAATCATGGAAGGTTTTCTTCTCAGTCGAAAGGTTCCCAGAAAGGTCCGTGCATCTGTGCTTAAGAGCCATGAAAATAGACCTATCCGGGACATCACTGACAACATGGACCTCGAAGGAAAGTGCTTCGCAATCTATTTTGTTCACCCGCTCCTCGAGCTTGTATTACTTAGCGGCCTTGGTAACCTTCTCGACTTTCCCCAAAGTCTCCCCCAAAAAGTTAGACAACTTTATATTCTGACGTCGAAGGTTCGCTACCTCCGCAGAGATCTTCATGGCCACATCTGAGTTCTCCAGATTCTCCCCAGTGTCTGCCAGGATATCTTTCATCTGTGCTCTCCATTGCTCGGCCAAGTCAAGACGTTCAGTCAACGTCTAGCACTTCTCCAATTTGGCTCTATGTTTAGCTACTTGCCCAGCCTGCTATGCCACCTTGTTATTTTGTTCATCAATCCGAGAAGTCAGAGTCCAGATTTTTTCCTGATCAACCTCATTCCGCTGAATCTTCGAAGTCTCAAAGATCAGTCGTATCAACCCCTCTGAAGAAAGATTGTGAAAAAGTGTTCAACCCAAGCAAAAACAAAAGTAATGGTTATACATACCTCAGCCATTGCAGATTGAGCCTTCTGCATCCTTTCGGCGGGACAAATGGAATCTAAAAAGTCCATATCGTCCTGGTTGATCAGACAATAACTCACCCTGTTAAAACGTCCCGCTAGCTCGGAAGAGCTCAACTTTACGAAAGGAACACCAGGCTTAGGTGCCTTGATGTTCCTAGCATAAACATGCTCTTCCTTTTCAAGGGTCTGCTTCCCCTTGCCTGAGGGAGCCTTCTTCAAAGATGAACCCGACACACCGGCCACGGGTTCTCCTATTGTTATTCCAGGAAACTTAGTCCTTAGAGTGACTGCTTGAAAAATTTGCTCGATAGACTCCGAGGAGGCATCGTCTTCATCTTTCGCCATAACCGGATTATCCGGTGTGGGTTCAGCAGTTTTAGCCTTAGCCTTCGAAGAGGCTCTTTTTCTCTTCTTCTTCGCCGGCTCAGCTCTACTGGCCAGGTCTTCTAGAGGAGGAATCTCCTTCCTCTATTCCAATAAAACACGATCCTCTCCATGGCTCGGCGCGTCCTTCACCCCTTCTATGACAGTAGCCGAATTCTGAAGAAAAAACTGTTAGTACCAACTAACAGACAAAGGAAATAAAAAAGGAAAACCGTCACTCACATTCGGAGGTCGGGGAACGGGTGGCTGAGGATCTGCTGTCCTCAGGGCTTTAGCAAATGCTTTCATAGCTGTGAATTTCGCCATCAAAATCTTATATTTGTTGTGCAATTCGGTTCTTGCAACCACTGCAAGAAGAAGCATTATAAGAATATAGGCAATATTAAGAAAAGAGGTAATGACCCGAGACACATACTCTTGTTAACCTTCAGACTAATATCGTAAGCGGACAAAAGAAGATGTTTCTTCAGGTCCCCCATTTTAGGTATCTAATTTCTCTGCACAAAGATCGGCTTACAATCCAATTCAACAGTCATACTAGCATATCTTACTATGATAGCCTCGTGGTGGTTGCAGACGGGAATGTTATTATTGAAATCCTCTAACTTAGGATCGATGTCGAAACTTGTCTTAAAGTACCAACCCTGTCTGCTATACAAATATTCGAATCTGGTTCGGAAAAACTTATTCCTATCAGGTAATTCTCCTACTAATTTAATAGATCTACGGTGAGACAGAGTCATCCAACCGGCCTCATTTGTCTTAGAACTCCACAACCTCGCACGATAAATATGGCGAAAAGCCGTCATACTAGAGTTTATGCCCAACCCTTTGCTCACCAAAATAAAAGCAGTGATGCAACCCCAGGCGTTGGGATAAAACTCGGCTACGGTGATGTTCAATAACTCCAAAATGACGCAAGCAAAAGGATGCAGCGGAAACCTTAGCCCTAGCTCAAAAGACTTGTCATAAACCGCTATACATCCAGCAGAAGGGTAGCGAGCAGTATCATACAGCCCGGGCTTAACTACATCATGGCCGTCAATCAAACCCCATCTCTGAGCTATGCTACACCTATCACTATCCAAAAAGTCCATTGTCTTCTTGTCAATAAAGTAATTAAGTGGTCCCTCTTATGGAATATAGTACGAGTGAGGGAGTTTTTCTGCGCTGTTCCGGCTAGGCGAACATTCTTTTTCGCCATCTTCTCCATGTCTACATGAACCATCTCCAAAAGTTTAGTTTCAATCATTAAATATCCGGGAGCAAATGCTAAAGACACTTTCCAAGGCTAAGGTAATATGGTCTCCGGTGGGTGAATGGGCGAGGTATCAGACTCGTCATCACTCGGGATCGGTTCATAATGCAGAGTCACTTGATAACTTGAGCTACCATCATCCGACTCATCAGAACCAACTTTTGTCCTTGATGGAGTTCCAAATTCTGAGTCCTTATTTAAATTATGTTGGGGCTTATCTCTACTCAAGTCTTCTAAATGTGGGATTTCCGTTTCACAAACAGTAAATATGAACAAATGTACAAATACAAGATCAAAAGCAATCTAATCAAGAACAGGTTGAAGATCTTTAAGAACACTTTGAAGATCAATAATGAAGATTATTTGAAGATTATTTGAAGACTATGAATATTCACATAATTCAATGGAAGATCAAGGAAAAGTTTTATGAAATTTATGAGAATACTCAAGAATTAGGGCATACCTGGGTTGAAAAGTATGAATGTTGTCAGAAATCGCCAAATTGTCAGAGCTTCTCTCACTAGAATTCGATTTGAATTTCTTTTGAAAAATCTCTATCTAGAAGATTTTCGGAACAGTGCTCAAACGATTGGGTAGGTGAGTATTTATTACTACAATTAATGCGTTTTGAAAATCATTGTTCATGCATTAGTAAAAATACACAATTATTCCAAGTGACGTCAAACGGTACGAGACTTCCTTAAGTCAGACCCCTTATTGGCCCTACAGAGTGTTGGGCCAAGATTTGGCTAAGTATACCTACGTATACCATATAAGGTCCGAGACTTCTATAAGTCGGACCCCCTAATAGCCCTACAGAGTATTGGGGCCAAGATTTGGCTAAGTATGCCATATAAGGACCGAGACTTCTACAAGTCAGACCCCCTATTGGCCCTGTAGAGTGTTGAGGCCAAGATTTGTCTAAGTATACCTAAGTATACCAAATAAGGTCCGAAACTTCTATAAGTCGGACACCGTATTGGCCCTGCAGAGTGTTGGGGCCAAAATTTGACTAAGTATACCTAAGTATACCTTATCAGGTCCGAGACTTCTATAAGTCGGGCCCCTATTTGGCCATGCAGTGTTGGGGCCAAAATTTGATTAAGTATACCTAAATATACCCTATCAGGTCCTAGACTTCTATAAGTCGGACCCCCTTTTTGCCATGTAGAGTGTTGGGGACAAAATTTGACTAAGTATCTAAGTATACCCTATCAGGTCCGAGACATCTATAAGTCGGACCCCTTATTGGCCCTACAAAGTGTTGGGGCCAAGATTTGACTAAGTATACCTAATAGATCCGAGATCTTTATAAGTCGGACCCCCGTTTCACGGTCCTTACCTGAGATTGAGGTCGAATACATTGACAAACATCCGAGATTATGGTCTTTAAAAATACATACACCCTTGACGGAGTTCATGAGAATTTGATAAGTCTGAGACATCAAAATGGCCGAGACATCAAAAATCAGCATTTTAATTTCATTCTTCCGCATTTATACCAAGATCGACTGCTTGGTATCTTCTCTTGCCCTATATGCATGGGGCAAATGTTGGGGATTATAAATTTCACCTATTAGAAATACCCAGAATGCCCTTAGTCAATGAGTCAAGGGTCAAATGTATAAGTCAAAACCTGTAAACTACCTACGTGATTATGTAACAGAACAACATTTAATTAGTTTCTTCCATACTGAAGACATTTCCACAAATAACCACCCACTATCACAGAAAACTACCACCACTATGTCACTTCCCTTGTTTCAGTTTTCAGGGGTTTAGAGGACAGAAAACAACTACCTAGCGGTTATAACTTCAAAAGGCATAACTCTTATAAACATGACAATCTTCTACCGAGATCAGGTTACGCAATTCTACTCAAAAAACTCGCATATTAACAATACTTCCTTTCTGACTTGACATAAGCATCGAAGTGCTTTTCCGGGACATCAGCCCCTGGTTGAGTCTTTCTTTGTTGTTGCAAGTTTACCATTCGCGGCAGTCAGATCATCTCACCTCCCTTAATTTGAAGGTACTTCTCTCTTAGATTCTCCCAATACAATTTCAACTGTTTCATAGCAGAAACACTTATATTATTACCTTAAATATAAACCCCGCAGCAATGACTTATCAATGGCATGATGAAGAGTCGCCCATTAAAAATGGAGCACAAACAAAGTGCACATATCATTAATGAACAGAGTTAATGCGCTCAGCCACACAACAGGCGAATGTGCAAACTAAGCAAACAATGACTATTCATTAACAAAACTTATGAACAGTAATGAATAGTGAGAGAGTGAACAGTGATGAATAGTGTTACAAGCTATACATAGATATTAGAAATTACTTTGGCCCTCATTTAAACATAACATAGAATATCATGATTAAGAACTTCAAGTCACACTAATTACCAAATATTTTTTCATAGTTTTTGTTTCATACTTATACTTCTAAAAAAGATATCACACATATTTGTTTTTTGTTTTTTTTATAAAAAAAGGACGGACAATACTTTGTTTGAGTATACGAGGAAAGTTCATGGAAGAAGTGAAATATTACATCAAATAAAACTCCAAGTTGTTTAATGAATGGTGTGAGGGTTAAGTGAGTATAACGCACTTGGGTGGCTAGCGTTGGTGTACGGAATGCCGTGACTTTTTGACCCTCTTCAATATGACAAACTACCAATAAACCAAATTGAACTTCCTCTCCTCATTCGATCCTTCTCTGAATCCCCGTCCTAAATCTACACCTACGGCTCTCATTTCACGTCACATTCTTATAACAGTGCTCACCACTAATTACTCATCTCTATAGCTTCCTCAGTTTTCTCACACCGTTCATACACGCATTCATCAACTTTCAAAACGACAACAATAAGTGGTTTTCATATAATAATGTTCTCCTTTTTCCTTATTTTATTTTTAAATCTTTAACATAATAATATTTAATTCTACGCTAAGCACTATAAATACTGATAAATTAGTGCCTATGTTGGGTACCTTCCACTTAATTCTGATGCCCATATCATATCTTATTATTCTTCCTCTTTATAATTTTACTAAAGCAAAGGCAACAATATGGACTGTATTAGTCATGTCATTTCATCTCCGACTCATGAAAATTTAGGTTGTTTCATGCGTGTTTGCAATAAAATCACGTCCTTTTTTAAGAGACTGTATGAAAATATGATCAAATTTTGCCTGGAAGCAAAGAAATTAGGAAAAGACGATCCTAGAAGAATTTACCACTCCTTAAAAGTTGGATTAGCGATTACGGTGGTTTCTTTATTTTATTATTTCCAACCTATCTATGATGGGTTTGGTGTGTCTGCTATGTGGGCTGTTATTACGGTCGTCGTAGTTTTCGAGTACACTGTAGGTAAATATACGCATCAGTACTAAGACTAATACTAATACTAATCTTATACAATCTAATATATAATGTACGTATTATTGTGATTAAGAGAAATTAATTTGGTCAGAAAATCTAATATGTTTGTGATGCGCAGGAGCAACCTTAGGGAAGGGTTTCAATAGGATGATATCAACACTTGTAGCAGGGTGTCTAGGTGTGTTTGCTCATTACGTGGCTGATCTTTCTGGGAACACAGGAGAGCCTATTTTACTTGCTCTCTTTGGTTTTATAGTAGGTAATTACATTTTCTATTTATTTTTTAATTAAAGGGTCAAAATTCTAAAAAATGTTAAATAATCTTAAACTCAAAAATTATACTCCCTCCCAACAAATTTAGTTGTCCCATTTGCTTTTTCACACTATTTATCAATCTCATTTAATTTGTATTTTATTCTTAATCCATAAGTTAAAACATAGTCATATGAGATATTGTTTTATATTGGTTAATGTTAAAGTCATTTTAAGAATACGTTGTAACAAACATTAATTTACGATGCAGCTGCGATATTTACATTTATGAGGTTTTTTCCAAAGTTGAAGGCAAGATATGATTATGGACTAATGATATTCATATTAACGTTCGCTTTGGTTGCCGTATCGGGGTATCGAGATGATGAGGTCATAAAGATGGCGCAACAAAGATTGTGGACGGTCATGATTGGAAGTATGATTGCAATGCTGATTTGCGTATTCATTTCCCCTGTTTGGACTGGAACTGAACTCCACAATCTTATTGCTTCCAACATTGAAAAGCTTGCCTTATTTTTTGAAGGTAACACTATTATTCTTTTATAACCTTCTTCATCATTGTTTTCTATAAGCGGAACACACTGGGTACGACGATGATAATCATTATTTTATGTAACACTAATTATTTTATTAACCCTTATTAATATTATTTTATTAACTTTTAACACCTTTATCATAATTTGTACGGGTGTAATTCTTTAACTATAATACACTATTACGTCAAAACATGCAGGATTTGGAAGTGAATATCTTAAAACAATAGAACAAAAGACGAAGCAAGACGTCTCTACTTTTCGACAACAATACAAAAGTGCTCTAGGTACTAAAACCAACGAAGAGACCATGGTAAACTCTTAGTCTTTCACCGTTATTTTTAACCTTCACATATTTTTTTAAAAGAAATTTGAGATTGCACCAAAGAAAATAGAAATTATTATGAAAAATTATAAGGTGCAATTTTAGGCTCCGATTACAAGTCATATTTTGAAAGATTCTATAATATTTAGTCGGAGTTTTTTATATATGTATTGAAAAATATATTTTTGTAGGCAAACTTTGCTAAATGGGAGCCAGCCCACGGCAAGTTCAAATTTCGTCACCCATGGAAACAATATCTAAAGATCGGAACCCTAGTTCGACAATGTGCTTTCCGAGTTGATGCACTCGACAATTACCTTGACTATGACATGCAACAAGTATGTATTTAATTATTATTATAGTCCTTTTATATCATTAGAAAAATAACAAAAATACACGACCTCAAATATGATCAAAGAAACATGCCATACACATAATACCCTCTCAAAAGAGAGGGAAAGAGAAATATGATCAAAGAAATCTCCAAATTAAACAAAAAACAGTGGAAAAATATCCTATGTAGAGTGTAGACCAACACAAACTAGGTACATAAAATGTCCATATAATGTATGATATATATAAGCTATAGTGACCAAAATAGTTTATTTGATACAAGAAAAGGTGACAGGATATAAAACTTAATGTGAATATGTTATATACTTTTTTTTCACACAAGAATTCCAGTTGATACTTGATAAATTTTTGGTTGTAAATAAAATATAAATGAGATTAAAACATCAAATTTATTTGTGATGTTGGCTTTTGAGAAAAAGTCAAAAAAAACCCAATTCCAAACAAAAGTTTAAATTTATATGTGAAACGCTAACATATATTATATACTGATTTGACTCTATGATTTTGTAGATTGATTTAGTTCTATTACTTTGTTTCAGACACAACCTGTAATCCAAGAAAATATCAAAGAAACATGCAAAAAGTTGAGCGATGAATTAAGCAATGTTATGAAGGAAGTAGCATCAAGTATCAAGAAGATGAAGAAAACACCAATAGTAAAATCACAGTTGACAGAAACAAAACTTGCTGCTCAGGATCTAAAAACTTTGCTTGAAGACAAAAGTTTATGGGAAAAGTTCAATCTTTTAGAAGTGTTACCAGTAGCAACTGTTGCCTCAATACTTATTGATATTGTAAATTGTGTAGAAAATATAGTAGAAGAGGTACATGAATTAGGTTGCATGGCAAACTTTAAGTCTATGGAAAACGCAATTGGACCAGTAAAAGAACTGTCCGACGTTATTGGACCTCATCATATTGTCACCGTTGATGTTGACCAAGAAGCAACCGATATGAGCAAAGTAATTCCAGATCACAAAGGGATGATTTCATCAGCAGAAGTAGAAATAAAGATGAGTTGTCAGTAATTATCTAGGACTATAGGCTAAACATGTTATTAATTAGGGCGACTATATGACTTGTAAATAATATTACTATTTATGGAGGCCAAAAATAACTCGAAATTGTAGTGATGTTTTTGCCAAGGATGTCTTCACCTATTGGTTAAGAGTTAAGACTGAGGTACGTACTAATAGGTATATTAGGTCTATGCTTTCAAAATTATGTTATATCATTGTATTAACTTTGTAATGGGTTTCACGGTAATATTTAGAAAATTTAAAGAAGGATTAAGAAAAACATAGCATACACATGCATGACTAAAAAGAACAAAGTTTTAAATGAATAAATTACATACACCAATATAAATGGTGATCCTTAGACACCTTCTACTCACATAGTAATATATTTCGTCAATCTAAGAAATCACTTACTTGAGTTCAAAGTTCACGCATTTGATGAAAATTTCACACGAAAAAAAACACACCCTTTGTTGAAATATAAAATGTTTGTCGACATTCTGCTACTGACAACTCTTTTATTTGCTTGCCACCTCATCCGTTTCTCAAGGAAAGTTGTTTGGCATCTGTATTTATATTACTGTGTTTGTCCTTTTATTTCCCAAGAAAACACTATGTCCTTTTTCATATAATAATAAGGCTACATTGACTTTATTCAAGAATAATCTTCATTTAGTCTATCTACTAGAAATCATGGTGATGGTTGTAATGGAGTCTTGCTGATCTTGAAATTGTAACATGGTATCAGAAGCTTATACATCTTTTCTGGTATATTCGATCCTATTGATTTTTGTTTTTTTTCCCTTTTATTTTTTTCTTTCTTCTTGTTCATCTCAAAATGACGCTTATTAAGTGTGGGTAAATTAA
Organism: Amaranthus cruentus; assembly: GCA_019425755.1. Classification (NCBI taxonomy): domain Eukaryota; kingdom Viridiplantae; phylum Streptophyta; class Magnoliopsida; order Caryophyllales; family Amaranthaceae; genus Amaranthus; species Amaranthus cruentus. The sequence continues at coordinate 1,864,422 of CM033458.1, read as the reverse complement.
ATATTATCTCCACGCTTAATTAAGTGTGGGTATTTAAGTGTGGGTAGGGTAGATGTAAGTTTTTTTTAGTGAGTGACACTCCACAACAAAATGGAGTGGTGGAGAGGAAACATCGACATCTTCTTGAAATTTCAAGAGCTTTATTTTTTCAATCCAACCTACCTATAAGATTTTGGGGAGATTGTGTTTTATCAACTGCGTACTTAATAAATAAACTTCCGGTTCCCAGTTTGAACTAAAACACCCCATGAAAGGTTGTTTGGTGAAAAACCTCATTACTCACATTTGAGAGCTTTTGGATGTTTGTGTTTCATTTCCACACTAAAGCAAGGTAGAACCAAATTTGAACCTAGAGCTCATCCTTGTGTTTTTCTTGGTTATCCTTTTGCTCAAAAGGGCTACAAAGTTCTTGACTTAATGACAACTAAAATAGTAGTGTCTAGGGATGTCATCTTCCATGAAAGACATTTTCCCTTTCATTTTCCTTCTTTCCCAACTTCACCCCTTTCCACATTTTTTTTTACCTGTTTCCACATTACCAGAAAATCATGATCTTGCTTCTTACACTCCACACAAGCAAACAAACACTCCTATATCTGATTTTGATGTTTCTCCTGGTCCTTGTTCTATTATTTCTTCTGTTTTTGATTCTCGAAGTGATCAAGCAAATGGTTCTCTTGTGACTGACATGTCAGACCTTCCCATCCTTAGAAGGTCTAATAGGGATCATAGACCCCCTAGTTACCTAAAAGATTTTGACAGCTTGGATAAAATTAATTCCCACTGGTGTAATCGCGATCACTAACCATTGTTCTTGGAATTCCATGCAATCGAACCACTTCCTTAAAGTATAAATCCGCAATCTAAACTGCATCGTATGTAGTATGGCATGGAATGAAATGTGCCATCTTGAAAATCGATCAAACACAACCATAATGGAGTCCTTGTTGCGTTGTGTGCGAGGTAAGCCTAAAATGAAATCCATACTAACATCTTCCCACGGGGCGTATAAAATCAGCAAAGGCATAAGTAATCCTTGAAAGAGCTTGTGTCCTTTGGCATGATGACATATGGGGCATCTTTGAATAATGAAGGCGACATCCTTTGTTAAACGAGGCCAAAAGAAATGTTCTCTCATCAATGCAAGGGTTTTTTCAACCCCGAAGTGGCCTACTAGTCTGCCTTCATGGTTTTCTTTGATAAGGAATTCGCGGACACTAAGGATTGCAAACCCGTAGGCCCTTGAACAAATATTCATCTTGAATACAGTAGTAGCAGCCCCTAATAAACTCTAAACCAATTATGTTAGTTTGTAAAGAATTTATCAAGAGGTATCTACGGGATAGGGCTTCGGCTCCTTAATTCAACTTGCCGAATTTGTGCTTGATGCTAAAGTTGAAGGCTTGTAAAAATGCCACCCATTTGGCATGTCGGGATTGGAGCTTCTGTGGGCTTTTTAGATACTTCAAGGCCTCATGATCGAAATGAAGAATAAACTCCTTGGATATGAGGTAATGTCGCCAATGGTCCAAAGCACGAACCAACGCGTAGAACTCTTTGTCGTATATTGAATATTTGCGCTTATCCTCGTTTAGTTTCTCACTAAAGTATGCAAGAGGGCGTCTCCTTTGTGAAAGAATCGCACCAATGCCAACTCCGGATGCATCACATGCTACCCAAAGACTTCATCGTTCTATACTAAGTTCTTAAGCTTCGCTATCTCCGTTAAAGGCACCATAATAGCACTAAAGTATGGAACAAAACGTCGATAAATAAAATCTAGCCATCAAAACTTCAAACTTGCGTGATACTAGCAAGTGGTGGCCATGCCCGAATGGCTTGGACTTTCTTTTCATCCACTCTGATCCCTTGATCCAAAATGATGAAACCAAGAAAAATCACAAATGTTGAGAAAAATTTACACTTCTCCAAATTTCCATACAACTTCTCCTTAGCAAGATACGAAAGACTTCCTGCAAATGTACGGCATGATCCTCCTCGTTCTTGTTGTACACCAAGATGTTATCGAAGTACAACACCACAAAGCGACCCAAAAAGGGTTAAAAGGTCTGGTTCTTGAGTCTTATGAATGTGCTTGGGGAGTTTGATAATCCAAATGGCATAAAAGCCATTCATAGAGTCCTTTTTTTGTCTTGAAAGATATTTTCCATTCATCTATTTCGTAGATACGAATTTGAGGACAACCGCTACGGAGGTCAATTTTAGAGAACACTTTTGATCTAAGCAAATCAACAAGAAGGTCGTTTAATCGGGGTATAGGAAACTGATACTTGATCGAGATTTTGTGGATGGCCCTACTAATCCACGCACATTCTCCATTCTCTATTCTTAGGCACTAAGAGCGTAGGGACTGCACACGGACTCAAAGATTCAATAATAAGCCCTTTCTCTAATAACTCACCAACTTGCCTTCTAATCTCCTTGGTTTCTTTGGGATTGGTTCTATAGGCTTGTTTGTTGGGAAATATGGCTCCAGAAATAATATTGATCTTGTGTTGAATGTTTCTTGGAGGAGGAAGTCCCGGGGAAATTTCTGTAGGAAAGACTTACTTTAACTCTTCTAGCAAAGGGGTTAATAGTGGGTGGTTCTGTTCTGGTTTCGGTTTTTCTTCTTCATCGGAATGTGTAACGATGCGGTCTTTTTGGTTTTGGAATTTGTGGTGTTCGGCTGTTAGGAGGCTGGTAAGGATGACACTTGGTTCCAAGGTAGGGTTGGGTTCAGGCTCAGAAGTTTCGGTTGGGGTGAGAGGAATTAAGGTTATTTTTTGTTGTTTTTTGTGAAGGTATTGGTTTTTCAGTATCCATCATGAATGAATCGTCGATCGAAAATCCATGGTCGACCCAGGAGTATGTGACATGTGTCTATGGGCACAACGTCACATATAAGTTCTTCTTTCTAGGAGTTACCGATTGAAAAACAAACAGACCATTAGGCTGGATTTTTTTTGTTTTTTTTGGTTGATTTCGAAACAATAATAAAAAGGATAGTGATGAATGGAAACTTATTATGAATCCACGTAGCAAGTAACGACGCTTGTAAAAAATAGGTGTATGCGCCAATTACACCAAGCGAAAGAACTTTTGCTAATACGACTCCAATCCAAGAATCATATATACAACGAGATTTAAAACAAGAACGTTTTAGGTTTTTTCATTAATTCATCAAAAGCTGAAAAATTACATAATAATAACTAAGCTATTTATAAGGAAAATAAAACAAAAAACTAACTCGAAGTAACTGACTCAAAACATGAGTTATGTTCGTCTAAGTGACGTGTGGAAGTTATCACTTTGGCCGGTTGTAACCTCTTTCTAACTACCACCTATTTGCAAGCTCGACATTTTGCACATGTTCCTTAATCAATTGCACCATCTCGCTTGCTTCGTCTTTGACTTCATCTTGCATAGTAGTGTCGCTAACAATAATGCACTCTCTTTTATTTCATGGCAAATTCTAGTACACACAGAATCATGCACAGGTGGAAAATTCACATTCACTATGACATTACCTCATAACTCACACATAGTCAATTACACCCATAAACCACGCATTACCAAGCTTTCCTCATGGTGCACACAAGTCAATCCAACTCCAACAATCTCCACATTGACTTGAGCTCACTTAAGTCACACTTCCTTCTAGTCACACCATCCAATGCACTACTAAACAATCAAACAACTAACACACCATATAAATGCTCCCTATAGGCTTTACATCAACCCAGGTTCCAAACCAACCAATTCCACAAAAAAAGGAGCTTGTTGGTGGTAAAAAGCTTTATCATCATGTTAGTGGGATTGTCATTTGTTACTAAGCCCAATCTCTTGTGCTCAACTCATCTCGAATGATTTGTATTATATGTCAATGTGCTTGGTTCTTCGGGGAAAGATATAATTATTTCTAGCCAAGTGAATGGAACTTTCACTTTCACTATGCACATGCACCTAGCTTATCTTAGGACACATGGCAATCACATCTTACAGCAACAGTTTCCAACTCATTGCCTATCCACCCATAGTAAAAACATCTAAAGTAGACTTCATAGGTTCCAAATCACCCTTATAATCGAAATCACAAAGTCCAGTCAACCCACTTTACTCTTCCCAAACATGAGATACACATTTGAAGTTCCCTTCAAATAGCTTAGTAACCACTTCAATGCGTCCCCATGTCCCTTATTCCAATTTGACATGTATGGGCTCACCATGCTAGAAGCTCGAACCCAGATCAAGACTTGGCTTGATTTTTTGCCCCAACTCTTTGTTAGTAAACTAAAGGGGGGTCCGACTTATTGAACCTTGGACTAAGATAAAGACTTGCATTAGCCGGATTTTTAGCTCCAACTCTCTATAAGGTCAATAAAGGGGGGTTCGACTTGTTGAAGCTCGTACTCAGATTAAGACTTGGCGTGATTGTTGGCTCCAACTCTCTATTGGGCCAACAAAGGGGGTCCGACTTACTGAAACAAGGACTAAGATTAAGACTTGGCTTCATTTTTTGTCCCAACTCTGTATTCGGCAAAAAAAGGGGGTTCGACTTCTTGAAGCTCAGACTAAGATCAAGACTTAGATTGATTTTTTGCCTCAACTCTTTGTTGGGCGAATACAGGGGGGTTCAACTTATTGAAGCTCGGTCTAAGATCAAAACTTGGCTTGATTTTTGGCACCAATTCTCTGCTGGGCCAATTATGGGGGGTCCGACTTATTGAAGCTCGAACTCAAATCAAGACCTAACTTGATTTTTGGCCCCAACTTTTTGTCGGGCCAAGAAGGGGGGTCCGTTTTATTGAAGCTTAGACTAAGATCAAGAATTGGCTTGATTTTTGTTTCCAACTCTCTGTTTGGCCAATACATGGGGGTCCGACTTATTGATGCTCGGACTCAAATCAAGACTTGGCTTGATTTTTGGCCCTAACTCTCCGTTGGGCTAATAAAGGGGGGTCCGACTTATTGAAGCTCAGACTATGATCAAGACTTGGCTTGATTTTTGGCCTCAACTCTTTCTTGGGACAAAAAAGGGGGGGTCCGACTTATTGAAGCTTGGACTTAAATCATGATGTTGAACAGGTTTCATTGTCAAGTTTCATACTGAAGATGAACAGTGTCTGTCAAAGCATTTACAGTATTATAAATGCTCGCCTAACCAATCATTTTCAAAATCTTTAAATGAGATAATCTTCAAGCAATTTTCTAAAGAGAGATGGTTTGACATTTGGAGATTTTTTTGACAAGCGACGTCATACTTGGTGAAAGTTTTTACCCAGGTATGATCTAATCTTTACTAATTTTTCATTTGTTCTTGATTTTCGTTAATCTTCAACCCAATTCTTTTTTATCTTTAGACAAACTCATAAGTTTTGTTAATTTGATCTTTATTTGCTCCTTTGTGATTTCAATTGTTGTTTTTACTGTGTGTCCTAAATTGCGTCATGACTACTCGAGATATAGATGATTTGTGTAGTGAAATGCCCCATTTAAATATAAATATAGAGCCTAAGACAAAAATAAACCCGGATGCACCGGCAGATAAACATGTAGTATCCAAAGAATCGGACATTGATAGCCCTGTGTACGAAGTAACTCCACATTATACCTTTGTTTCTAGTGATGACAATTCGCATATTTTGCCCTTCTATCCCCCTAAAAGACATAACCATTTTCCTTGGGAAGTTTTCCTTAGCATTTGAACCAGGATATTTGAGTTTTAATCCTAAACATTTGGAGATCATTCATGTAGATTCTTCGAAGATCTCGGATAAAGAAAACTCGTCTGGACAAGAAAGTGTGGATGATCTTCCTGATCCTTTTAATATACCGGACTGGGGGCCATTATATTTTTTCATAGACTTACCCACTATGCATTTGCTGGATCGGGATCGACGATGCATCGCCCAAAGATGGGGCCTAATTGGCGTGTACTAAGTAATTAAACCTGGTTTATACGATACTGTTAGATTCATCCCTCAAAGTTATATAGCGATATATGATCGTGCCTTTGAAATCGGTATGCGATTTGCTCCTCATCCCTTCATTAGGGAAGTGTTAGAGTTATTAAATATAACGGTCTTTGAGATTTATCCCAGTGCCTAGAGATGTATGGTGGCTTTCATCATGGTTAGCAAGATTTTACGGTTGAAACCGAGTTTAACGGCGTTTAGATACATCTTCTGGCAAGATTATGTAATTTGCGCTACGGTGCCGGCTGAATAATATTTTCTCACTGAAGGGGGTTTAAGATAGTGGGTGAACTTCCAGATAGTCAGAAAGGTTTTAGAACTAAGTTTAGCTATCTTTACAATAGCCGGGGCTGGAACTTCAAAACCTCTAATGATATTAAACCCAATTTAACAAGATTTAACAATTCGGTGCCTCAGTGCACTCATGATGAGGCTATCATCATTTATTACCCCAAAATGGAGGTGAGATTAGCACGGAAGTCTGAATACGTGCAACCGAACTGGATAGATTGCTCAAACTATGATCGATTCAATATCTTTCTTTGAAGTTATAATGATCCTGAGATAGCTTTGAAGTTTAAGTGTTGCCAAATTCATGCAAGTCTTGTAATAATTGTGATTGCGGTTTTAAGCTTGCTAATAATTGGTCATAGCAACATTGATGTTAAGTTTTAGTGTGAAATAATTTTGTTTATTGATAAATGTTTTCAAATTTTCTACAACAAATGAATTTAATGATTTCGTGATGCATGTTCAAGTTAATTGGATCATGTGAAATATTTGTTAGTTCTAAGTCAACGTCTTATGCCTGCAGTGAGACTTTAATGTAATATATGTGTAGTTAATGGTTTGATATGGTGTTTTAAATTTACTTGATTGAGTTACACTTTTATAAAAGTATTCTGATAATTCAAGTACTATATTGGTTCTTTGTCGTTGAGTGAGCTTTAGTTTGAGAATGCCTAAAATATGAACATTACTCATCGTCATTTAATCAATGATGAAATTATTTTTATTGGTACTTATTTAGTATACTTAGTGGTGACGAGAGTAGCTGATGAATAGCGATCAATTTGCAGAACTAATAATATTCAATGTCGATAGAAATGATGAAATTAGTTTTATATAAGTGATTGCTTTGATGTGAAACGAGGTAAATTGAGTATAGGGATTTACTCAATGAGTATAGTGTGGTCAAAATAAAAGTCAAGAGGTATTTTTGTAATCTAAACATTAAAGAAATGGAAACAAGTATTTAAATAATTTATTGTTTTAGAGCTAATCGAGAACGTGAGTTACATCTTAAATGACCATCATTAATATGTGATGAATTGAGTTAATAGATATTCGCACTGGTGTTAATAAGAGTCAAATTAGGTGTTACTAAATAGTTGGATCATAATAAGCACCAAATGAAAGAAGCTTTGAATTTCAAAGCATTTTTTTTATATAAATAAACACATGTTATAGTTGTTAGTTCTACGTTTAGCACCCTATGTCGCTGAAAGATTTAACCCCACTTGTTGTTGAAGAAACTAATGTGATGGAAAATTTTATGTATTATATTATTTTGTTATCATTTTGTTGTATTTTCGTATGGTGTTGGGATTGTTAATCTAATAGTCGTATGGTTGATGGTTGCTTTGTCATTGATATTTTGGTTCTTAATGCTTAACTATCGACATTGTGTCAAAAATATTTTTGAAAGTTTTTGTAGCGAGATAGATGTGTTCACACATTATCTCACTTGTATATTATAAGTCCATCTGTGTTGATCATCACTGTTATTACTAATCTATTGGAATCCTTGCTACATACGTACACAATTTATTACTTTACTTATATGTAGCTTAATACAAGTTTTATACTTTCAACATGTTTAGTTGAATGATAAATGAATAGTTGCGGAGACCTTTGACATTTGTCTTTCTTGGTTCTAAATTATCCTTAAATACTCATAATTAGAGTTTGATATTCTAGTGCATAAAGAAGTTTATTATTGAACAGCTGTGATGCGTGTTAGTCTGAGTCAACACTCATTTTTCTTTCTAGGGATACTTCTATAGTTAAGCACCATTAGTTGGTCTTCAGACTACAAACTTGCGAAGAATAATAACTTGAAAGTGTATTTCTAAATATAGACGTTAGGCATTGAATTGATTCTTTATTTTAGATGGACAAAATTACTTCCCCTATTATTTTATTTATCTATTTAATCATTTAATTTTGCGTGTAATACAATTTGAAAACACTTATAATAACTTAGAATGTTAGCGAAAGTTTCATATTAAGTAAACTCGACTTCGTACATAATTTTCATTTATTAGCAAATGCTAATTTGTACTATGAATTATTGTACCTTAAATGCTTTTCTTGAGACAAAGAGCTTAGGTCGTGATGGCTTACACTTGCTAAACAATATTATCGTATGAAACTATGGAAATAAGATAAAATTCTTTTTTTTATTCATTTACCATAAACGGATCCATACGTTTGATGATATAATCTTTTGCGAGGTTGTAGAATAAGTTTTGCCATAAATATCAATTTAGCTTGATACCATTTCTTGAGTTAAAATATACTCCCTTCGTTTCTTTTTTATTGTCCATTTTCCTTATTTGGTTATTTCACTCTAATTGTCCACTTTCTATTTTTGGCAAAGATTTTTTACCTAAATACCCCCAACTACCCCAACTTATATTATTTAAAATATCTCACCTACCACCTTTTCAATTATTAGAATCACTTAAATACCCCAACTACCACGTTTACAATTATTATAATCACTTAAAATACACCACTACCATTTTTCTTAATTTGCGTGCCCACTAGAAAGTGGACAATAAGAAAGGGGTGGAGGGAGTATATTATATTATGAGTGTAGCTATTTAAAATGATAAGAGTTGCTTATTTATTTATTAAATGCAGTATATTTTATATGAAGTGTGCTTGCGAAGAAAGTTCTTAGAGGATTCTTGAATAAATACATATAGGAAGGTTAACGCAAATTTTTTTCTTCATTATAAAAGAAAAAGGGACGTAACTTTGTTTTTAAGGGGGGTGGAATTCGATAAAATTTCGCGCGTTTTCACGTGTTTTATTATTTTTTTTCTATAAAAGGTTTGTTATTGCAATTACTGCGTGCTTGCCGTTGGAAATTTGAGCTATATTATATGTTTATTTCAAGCTTGATTGCAATTTTATGCGACTAGTTGTCCCATTTAAAATAAAGTTTTGAGAAACAATGATAATTAAGTCCAAACTATTTGTTCTAATTATAGTCAAAGTTATCTTTAATAAGAATTTGCAATGCGTTATGTGCCAAAAGAAGCGTTTTTGGGATAATTGCGTGGAAAGTTTTCATGTTTTCGGGTCTTTCTTCCTCTAGTTTCAAGGACGAAACTGCTTTTACGGAGCATAGTCTACAACACCCCGTTATTTTATTACGTCATTATTTAATTGTAATAATGACTTTTTATTTTAATAATCATTTTGAATTAGTTTATATCGATTATTCATATAGGTATATGAATGCGTACATATTTATATTAAGAATATATTTATAATTAATCAAATAACGATGTTCAAATTCAACTTATACTTGTAATTCAAAATTTTGCTAGCATATTGAAAGTTGTCTTAATTTGGGCTTGTAAGTAAAAATATGATTATATAGATGAGTAAAGGGTAATGAATTAAGAAAAAGATAAAGAAAAAAAAATCAATATAACCCCCAAATCTCATTCTTTCTCGTTACTCCCTTCCCTTTTCTTCCTTCTTCTTCACCTCCCTTCGTCCACACCAAAGACCACCACCAGCAGTAGCAGCCACCGCCGGAAGCCACCAGCAGCCGCCACTGCCGGCACCCTCCTCTCACATGGCTTAAAGCTCTTTGCTTTTTCCATCATCTTCTTCTACATCTGGACTCCATTCGAAGCTTTGCTTCATGAGAGTTTTAAAGAATGGTGAACACTTGTCTGCGGACTTAAACATGAATCTCCTAAACCCAGCTACACAACCAATCAGCTGTTGAACTTCTTTGACAAATTCGGGAGATTGCATGTCAAGAATAGCTTGTATTTTATTTGGATTTGCTTCGATGCCTCTTTCATCAACGAGGAAGCCTAAACATTTTTCCGCCTGTTACTCCGAAGCTTCATTTTTCTGGGTTTAGGCGCATAATATGGGCTCATAGGGTGGAGAATGTTTCTCGGAGATCTTTGGCATGATCGTTCGCTTGTTTGCTTTCTGTTATCATATCATCAATGTAGACTTCCAAGTTTCTTCCAATCTGAGCAATGAACACCTTGTTTACCATTCTCTGATATGTTGCTCTAGCATTTTTAAGTCCAAAAGGCATGACTTTGTAACAATAAACTCCGGAACTTGTGATGAAGGTCGTGTGTAATTGATCATCTTTTACTAGAGGGATTTGATGGTAGCCAGCATTCGCATCCATAAAACTAAGAAGGGCATGCCCAGATGTAGAATCGATTAAGCGATCTATCTTTGGAAGCGGATAATCGTCCTTGGGACACGCTTTATTTAAGTCAGTAAAGTCAACACACGTTCTCCATTTGCCATTGGACTTTTTTACCAGGACGACGTTTGAGAGCCAATCAGAGTATTCACATTCTCAGATGAAATTAGCTTTGAGGATCTTCTGAACATCGACCTTTGCTGCTTCCACCATTTCCTTCCCTTAATGTCTCAACTTCTATTTGACGGGCTTGTATCCAGGTTAGATGTCAAGCAGGTGGCACATGACTTCTTTTGGGATACCAGGCATTTTCGAGACATTGAAAGCAAATATGTATTGGAATTCGGATATGACGCTGAGGATTTCTTTCTTTGTTTCTTCATTCAGGTTCGTACCTACTTTGATCAATTCACCTTTGCCCCAAAAGTCTACTTCTTCATATTTTTAGTTGGTTCTGGTCTTTGTGGCGGAGTTTAAATGTTTACAATAGAAGCTTCTTCGAGTTTTCTCTTCTGTCTGCACTCTTTACCTAGCTCACCATTTTTCAGGATATTGATGAGGCATTCTCTGGCTGATTTTTGATAGCCTCTTAATATAAGCATCATCCCGTTTGTATTGTAAAAGTAGCTGGTGAGTAGAAATGACGAATTTGATTTTATTAATCAATGGAAGCCCCATAATAGCGTTGTAAGAGAATACTATATCTACTACGGTGAAGCGGACTGCAAGACTTCGACCTTTGTTCTTCTCGTCGACTCTCACTGGAAGGACTATCGTTCTAAGGAGATTGACTCTTCCACCTCTAAACCCAATTAGAGGTTTTTCGATGGGTTGAAGGTGTTTTTTTCGTACTTTATTTGACGAGACAATCAATGTAGATCAAGTCGGTTGTGCTTCCTTTATCTACCAGAACACGACGGACTTTCGTTTGGCCGATTTTGAGAGTGAGCACCATCGGGTCAGTGTGCGGTTGTTGTAGAGGTATGCTTAAGTTTTTCATCAAACTTCATCTCGCGACAAGTAGGATGTTCCTTTGGCGGACCTATAATTAACATATGAATGACGTCTCTTTCGGAACGTGGTGTGGGAAATGCTTCTGAAAACCTTCCCACTATCAAGTTGATTACTCTATTGGTGGCGCTGGAGTGATTCTTTGTCTCGGATATCTTCTCTGGCTCCACCTTTTTGTATTCCCCGTTGTCCGAATTATACCTCCTTCTTAATGAACCACGGTAGTGAAAATGGTTCAATTTCCCTTCATCGGCATACTAGTCAAGGATTCTCTTCAATTCACGACAATTTGGAAGTTTGTTTCCATGTTCCTTGTGATATTCACACCACAAATCCATGTTCCTTCGGTTTTGCATTGTAGGGATTACTGAAGGAGGGGGTAGTTCATCTCTAATGGCGTAGAAGATGTGTCTTCTATTGCGGTTAAAACTTGAGTCACAACCGTCATCTCTAAGTTCCCATAGTGGGTATACGTAGCCAATATGCTTGAAATGAAGTGTTAAGTTGCAATTTTCACGGTTTTGAACTATTTTTGTCATTTTCGCGCGTAAAATAGCTTAAACTTGGTTTGTTATGCACGAAACTTGGCACACAACACTATTTGGTATATATTATTGTGTTGAAGTGGTCCGAATCGAAAATAATTTTCATATGCTTGAAATTAAGTGTTAAGTTGCGTTTTTAACGTTTTTGAAGCGTTTTTAATTTGGCACTAACATATATAATATTTTTTTAATAGTGTTTTCAACAAAAAAATAGCATCTACTGCGGCTACTAGGTGCTTAAATTTATGGAAGATATCATAGAAGCCGTGAAGAAAGTCGGGGTACAAAGTATTGATTCCGTAAGTATTTATTATGTTTTTAAATTATAATATTATAAATATTTATTAGAAAATCTATAATATATATGTACTAACTTTTTAATAATTTCTTTTAATACGTAGATTATATACGACACTCCAAGGAAAACACGCGAACTGACGAAAACGGAAATACGCGAAGTGAAAGACAAAGTTGTCGTGTATATTTCTAATTTATGTTGGTAGCTTATGTTTTGTAGTGGTGTACGTTAAGTTTATGTATATATATTTGTATATATTATATATATAATTTATTCGTAAATGCACAATTAAATTATTTGTGTATATTATATATATATTATTTTGGTGATAATTAATGGTGATTATAGCTGGTTTATTATTTTTAAATATTTATTATTTTATAATTAGGATAATATATACAAATATCAATAAAACAAAAAAAAATTAAAAAAAAATACATTAATGGCTGCGGACATGGGCAAAACCGCAGCCAATAAAAGGCCCAAAAATTTGCTCATGAAAATACACTATTGGCTGCGGTTTTGCCTATCTCCGCAACCAATAAGTAATTTTTTTGGCTGTGTTTTTTAACCGCAGCCTTTCTTTAAAGCTATCAGCTGCTACCATAAGTCTTTGGGTCCAAAACCGCAGCCTTTAATGGCCTAAAAACCGCAACCATTGATGTTTTTTCCACTAGTGATTTCCTTTCTCCTTCTAATCGATTGGGACCTCTTCTTTCTATCTGATTCTGATTTTGGGGTTTCTCCCTTTGAGTTTCGGCCATTTTGTCACTCTTTCTATTCTTGGAATTCGGATCCAGTTGATGGCAGATATCGGAGTAGGGCTGGCAAAAGTTGACCCAACATGCTAACCCGACCTGAACCTAACCCGAAATAAGTGGGTTTGGGTTGAGCCTTTTAACCCAATTAATTAAATGGGTCGACCCAACCTGATTGGTTTATTAAATGGGTTAGGTTCAGGTCAAACTTTTAAACCTGAAAAAAAAACTTGTTTAACCCATTTAATTAAATATGTTAATTTCGAGAAAAATCAATAAATATAAGCTAAACTTAGTTCATTTAATATTTTCTTAATTTTCATAGTAAATACAAAATAAACAACAAAAATACATAAATTAAAATTAAAGTCTAAAAAAAAGATTTAATCGACGTTAAAAACGTTAAAACGAAAACAAAAAAATGATAAATGGGTAAAGTGGGTCGAAATCAGGTCAACCTGATCTGTTGCAGGTTGGGTCAAGGTTGTGATTTTCGACCCAATCAACTAAATGGGTTGGGTTTGGGTCAAGGGTTTTCTGACCTGTTTATATATGACCCGAACCCGAACATGACCCAAGCTGATCTGTTTGACACCCCTATATCGGCGGCGGTGACAAAACTTCTGGCTTACTTCATAGCATCGGAGTAGGTTTTAACTTGATTTTCCATGAGATGGAACTTTAAGTTATGAGTTATCATGCCGTTTATTAAGGCTGACACAGAGATAGACTTCTAAATCGGTTACCACCAAGACTCCATCATAGAATCGTTGAAGGTAAGCAGACAAGGATCTCCTTCTTATTGAGTTATGCTCAACAGGTGAATGTTAGATTTCTCCTACCTCTTGAAAGCCATTACGTAACTGCTCAGCAAAGGTTTGTGAGAGATTATTTGCAAGGATGTCAAGATCCTGCCTTATTACAGCCTGGTTTTCACGATGAGACACTAGTGGAAAAAAAGCTATTGGCTGCTAAACATTAGTTGCGGTTCCTAACAAACGCAGCAGATAATAGAAGAAAAATAAGGCGGAAAAAAAAATAGCACATAGGCTGCGGTCATTGACAAAACCGCAGCCAATACTCAAAAAAAATAATTTTAACCCTCAAAGGCTGCGGTTTTGGCAATGACCGCAGCCAATAACATTAAAAAAAAAAATTTTTAAGCCTTATCCCTGATATATATTGCTGAGTTCTCGAGAAAAACCCTAAGCCTCTTAACCCTAATTAAATTCCGCCTCTCCCTCTTCCCATCACTATTTTGAGTTCTCCCTCTCCTTCAATCTCAGCCGTCACTCCTCTTTCTCTCTCCTTCAACCTCCTCTTTTCTTTTTCCACCATTAGAACTCGAGAAATCAGTTGTTCTTGGTCTTGGCTATGGAGAGTTTATTCGAGAAATCGGCTGATGAGTTTGTTCTTGTGGGTTTGTTCTTGGTCTTGGCTATGGAGTGTGCTGTTCGAGCAAGTTTTATCAATGGAGGAACTGCGATTTTTATCAATGGAGGAAGTTTTATCAATGGATTTTTATCAATAGAGCTGTGCTGTTCGAGCAAGTTTTATCAATGGAGCAAGTTTTATCAATGGATTTTTATCAACGTGTTTATGTTGTAATCCAGAGGATTTTTATCAATAATAACATTTTTAATTTTTTTGGTGATTTTTTGTAAAGTATATTCAAACTTTATGGAGTATATAGCATATCAACTATTGAGTTTGTTCTTATGGGTTTGTTCTTCAATGTTTTTGGAATTGTTCTTCAATGTTCTTAATTTTCTGGAATTGTTCTTGATACCAAGCATAAATTAAAACAAAAAAAAAAACAAAAAATAGGTGTTATAGGCTGCGGTTTTATAGAGAACCGCAGCCTATAGCATTTTCTCATCTGCTGCTATAACAAGTGCTGCGAGGTAAAACCGCAGCAATTGATGTTTTTTCCACTAGTGAGAAGTGGAAGTTTCAGTGCTTCAAGCCATAGACGCTTCCTTGGTGTTGGCTTTTCGGGGTGCCATTGAAAAATTTAGGGTTGAGTGTTAGGTAATTTGAAAAGTTGGTACTTATCATCCCACAGGCGGAGCCAAACTAATTCTGCTAAGAAACTATCAAAATTGGTGGAAGAGATTTTAAGAGAGAAGTGCCTTTGAATTAAGGGAAGTATGTTGAAGTGCCCATGTGTTACCCACATGTGAGTTGTCCCACATCGGAGAAAGAGAAGAGTATGCATCACTTTATATACTCAAGGAGTAACTCCTACTATTACCAATTGGTTTTAGTAGTGAACCTTCTTTGGGTTTATGAGTAGACTACTTCTTCTTCTCCTTGTTTGGGTTGCCCATGCCCATTTTCTAAATTCTATCAAAGTAAGGTGATCTGACTGATGGGCGTGGTCTACCTGCAACCACAAAGAAAGACTAAACCGGAGGCTGATGTCCCAGAAAGCTCTTCGACGCTTAAGTTAGACCAAGAAAGGTAAGTGATAAGTGTAAGTATGAGTATGAGAGTAGAATTGTGTAACCCAATTTTGGTAGAAGGATGATCTATTTGTAAGAGTTTCAATATATCAATGGTAAATGTTGGTTGGTTATCTTTGTAGGGCCGCCTCATGGAGAGTATGACCATGGAAGTAGCATAGTAACAGCGGTTATCTTGTGATGATGGGCGGTTACCCATGGAAGTGTATTCACTTGATGTGAGAGCGGAAAACTGCTATGTGATATCTGATTAGGATGAAAATGTGACTTTGACCATTATATACTTTAATTAGTCTATTTAAAAAAAGTGAAAAGTAGTAGTTGCATTAAGAGATTTGGTGCCTTGCACGAGTAAGTCTAAACTAATAATAATAATTTCCAATATTTTAGAATTTTATAATTTTTTGTTGTATATATCTATTCAGGGGAATATTCATTCAAAAATCTAACGTGTCCCTTGAGATTATTTATGATTTTTTCATTAATATATACTAGATAATGCCCGTGTCATACACAATCCCTAATAATAATTTCCAATATTTTAGAATTTTATATTTTTTATTACGTTGTATAGGATAGTCAATCCCTAATAAATTACATGTTACTATAATAATTTCTTAAAGTTTTATCGTTTGTGACGTGGATTTGTGTTACTATAATAATCTTTTAATTAAGCTGCAATTACATGAAACTTTATCTAGAATAAATCAATATTTTATGATTTTCCTATAATAATCTCACATATTGATTAATCAAGAATAATCTCAATTTAGAGAGTATTTTCTTAGAGTAAGCTTAGGTAACTCAATAACCTATTATAGCAGGTAATTCGCCAAAAAATTAATTTAAATTAGAGAATTTTAAAATTTACATAAAAAAATTCTAAATAATAAAAACAAATCATAATTTTTTTCAACATTTTTTTAACATTTTTTTAACATTTAATTTTAGTTTATCTTTTATTTTCTAAAAAAAACTTATTATAGCAAGTTATCAAGTTATCGAGTTTACTCTAGGAAAATAACCTTAAAGTTGGAATTGTTGATGGTTAATCAATAGGTGGTATTATAGAAAAATGATGAAAACTGTTGAATTATTATAGGTAATTTTTCGATCATTATACACCACATCAAGAATTAGTTCTTAAAACCGCATACGCAACTTGTGAAAATAAAGTGATTTATACCTACTTATTATGTTTGCTTTTTAGATATATTTTAAGTGTACCAATAAAAGGAAGCAATCAAGTTTTAGAACAAGTCCCTTGGCCATATAGTGATAGCCCGCCTAAAATAGTGGGTTTGTGATTTGGTAAACTCTCCTACTTTCATGCTTATTAAGGTGAATATTGGATTCAGAATCCTTTTCATTTTACAAATTAAAGTAATTCCGATAATAAATACCATTACACTAACAAATTGTTACACCTAGAAGTTCTAGGTGTTGTTCTAGGCCAGTACAACATAATTTTAAAACAAATGGACAATTTAGGCAATTTAACAAACAATTATCCGGTCATATTGAACTTTAAGATCAATTCAACATGAATGGGTTTCGACAATATGAAAACTCTAACGGCTTGTTTGGTTAGTGGTAATGAGAATGATTTATAGTGTAAAATTTTATCAAAAATTCCATGTCATTCCCATGATAATAAAACTTTGATCACAAAAAAGTTTTTTTGTTTACATATTTTCATTACCACTTCTCCCAATGGTAATGCATTGAAATGAATTTTATTAAGAAATTGAGATGATTGAAGGTTGTTAAGCATGGCCATCAAGGCCATTAAGATATTTTTTCAACTAAAATTACGCGAATTTATTTTCTTCTCATTACCGCGATTTATTACCGCCTACCAAACGGGCCGGGATGTTTCGTACAACGAGTGAAAATGGAATGGAAAGAAAACTTTTAAGTAGGCCTATAAGTCTTTTTTTTGCTCCGTTTTTTGACCGCAGTCTTTATTTCAAGCTATCACCTGCTATTACTAATGCTGGGGTCCTAAACCGCAGCCTTTAATGGCCAAAAAACCGCAGCAAATAAGCTTTTTTCCACTAGTGAGGGGTAAGACAAATGGTAAGAATTATTGTTATAAGTTGTTTCGAATAATTATGTAAGGAATTACTCAAGATCAATTTTTTTTTCATCTTAAATTTAAAGACATTATTTTGGAAATCGAATAAGTAAAGAAAAATATTCCCTCCTATTTATCCTAAGTGTTTTATTTTCTTATTTAATCAAGTCACCCTAAATGTCTCATTACTATTTTGAGTATGCTAATTTTACCAATTTACTCTTACTAAACTCAACTATTTCACAATTTTACACTTATCAACCTCATTTTAACCCTATCAAAATTCAAAAACATTGCACTCTTTCTTTCACATGTAGTCTCATATGACCACCTAAAAAATGGTGTAAAGTCAAATGGGACACATTAGATGAATAGAAGGGAGTATTTCATATTGAATTATCACTGTATTAAAACCATATAATGAAATAGTATATCTGAAATGTAATACTCTCTCCTATTCACTTAATGAGTCTCATTGGACTTTTCGCCATTTTTTATCTGGTCAAATGTGACCACATGTAAAAGAAAAAAGTTTAGTGTTTTTAAATTTAAATAGGGGTAATGTGGGGTTATTAGGTGTAAAGGTGTGAAAAAGTTAAGTTTAATAAACGTAAATTGATAAAGTGAATATACCCAACAAGTTAAGTTTTTAAATTTAGTGTTTTGAATGACTTGACTAAATAATGAAATGAGACACTTAAGATGAATAGGAGGGAATATTTGTTTGCCGGTTGAAGAAGAATATAAATCTTCATTATAATCTATGATGACTAAATGAGGGTGGAAACTAAATTGTTAATACTGGTGGATGCATGGAAACATTACCTCCCACTAACGGAAAGGGTTACAAATGTAGTAAACCAACTAATAATGATATAGTTTAATTGAATCCATTACCTACAACTAATTTTCACATATCAAACATGCTGTAAATTTCAGTTCTCAATCATCAAACGCATGTAACATAGATAAAGAGAAGATGTGAGTATGTGACATCACTAAAACACGAAACTTTATATGATGCACGTTGTTTTTGGAATTCATGCTTCATCTTTTTCCCAAGCATATGTATGTCAGAAATTTTCACTAATCAATAAATCATTTAACCGTAATTAAATAAGTATATAGCGAGACGTTAATTTACTTTAGATTGAATAACATTTATGTTTTATAATAGGCAATTTGATCCGAACTTATTTATAATTATCCGAACTTAATGTCACTAACTTTATAGACGTCATAGGACTATTATTTATAATTATCCGAACTTAATGTCACTAACGCTATTGAGTCACACTTAGACCTAGGAAAATTTGATCCGACCCGAAAATGAACTCGTAGAGGTGTTGAAGTTCGTGTCGAGTGTTAATCGTGTCGGGTTGTCATCGGTTAATAATTGGTTGGTTTTGTCGAAATGATCGGGTTTGGGTTTTAATTACTATCGGCTACGTATTACTAATTACTATCGATCGAGTCAATATCAAATTAAGTTGTTAGTCATTTTTTAATTGATTACAAGATTCCCTTTACTTAAAGCAAAAATAGTTAAAATATTAAAAGTAGTTAAATATACATTGACCATTGATTATTAACTCTAAATATATGAAACCATGTATTTATAAAATTTAATTTATTAAAATATCTATCACTTTATTAGATTAAATAATAAAATGATTGAATATGAGTCTATCATACTTCTATGTTAAAAATTGGTTCAGGTTTAAAGCAATTCGATCTAAAATTTGTTCGGGTTTAGTCGGGTTTCGGGTTGGTCATATTTTGTTTTTTGTCGAATCGGGTTACGATTTCGAGCAAGCTTTCCCATTTTCGATTGTCAATCGGTTCGGATACAACTTCAGTTCGGGTATTATCGGTTCGATAAACCTAAAAAAGGAACGCATTTTCGGGTCGGTTTACTTTCAGTTTGGGGTCGGGTTTTCGGGTCGGTCACTTTTGAACAGCTCTAATCTCAATGTTAGAATTCATTTCAAATAAAATTTTAGTTTTCAAGTCAATATTAATAATTAATTTAAAAAGACGTTATAATCATCTTAATTGAATACATATATCTTGTTAAGTCAGTCAAATTAGCTTTTAATTCTTCTACATTTCAGGAAGCAATTCAATATAATTTATAAAAACGTTTTGCACATTTGAATGAGCTTTTCAGAAAAGGAATGTCGCTACCCTAAATTATAAAACGCGTATCTTATAAGACGAAATAAGTACTTAATTATTTGTATATCTTTCTAACATGTAAATTGTGAAGATATTTTTATTAGGAAATGAGAAGATATTTAGCGTCATTTTTATCTAACGTTACAACTTTAATAGTCAAACACAATAACTTTTATAAAGCGCGTATCTTACAAGTTTTTCAAAATAAGTATTAATTATTCTATTATCCTTACACTCAAATGAACCCGACATACCAACTATTTTTTGAAAATCGTACATCTAATTTCTCTCATGCGACATGTATGTCACAAATCCAACTATACATAGAGATTTAAAGTTTAGAACACGAGCGTCGCAATAACTAGTTTTCTATAACTTGAATTGAGTCACATAAGGCTTTAATATTGTGTCAATTGATATGTGGATTAATGTCATAAGGATTAGAAATAGTTTTTTTATTAAAAAAGTTTTATAAATAATAAAAAATGAAAAACTTATTTTTTAAATTTTGTAAGTCATAACCCGTTGGGTCAGACCGATCGACCCGGAACCGAGAGTGACCCGACCCGAGAATGACCCGATCCGAAAATGACCCGACCCGAAAATGACCCGACCGAAAATGACCCGACCCGTAACCCACCCGACCGACCGTTTTCCCAGGTCTACTCACACTATATCAATGTATAAGGTCATTTTGTGTCTTTAAACCTATATTAGTCTAGGTTCATGTGACTAATCTAGTTAAACTGATATAGTCATAATTCTTTTTTGACATCAATATGTAGTCATAATTTTATTATTTAATATATTAACTATTTTAATTAAGTTTGTAACTCTTATCTTTATTTTTTATTAATTGGTATTAATCCTCATTATAATTAAGTATTAGAACCATTAAAATGCAATTGAAAGGGGTGGAATATTGAATAAAACAAAACGTATTTCTTAATAGATTATACGGTTGCATTTGAAATTCACTACCCTTTAAAGAGAATTCATTATTTGGCAAAATCATCTTATATAATATAATAGGTTTTGACAATGTCTTTTAGTAGCTCTGAAAACTAATTTAGTGATTCTATCCTTCTACTAATTATTAGTAAAACGAAACATTATACGAGGTTAATCTCTTAGAAGCAAAGTGTGGTTGATTACAAGAGTTGTACACACAGTGGCAGAGCTAAGTGAGGGCACATGGGGTCATGTGTCCCTAAGCATTTTTTTAAAAAAAATAATTTAAAGTAGACTTTTCTATTGGTAATAATAAAAATACTAGTATAAAATTAATACTGAAGTCTTTTGCTGATAAATACTCCTCATTTTAGTAATTTTGTCTTATTTATTTATGTTATCTAATTTTTTTAATTAGATCAATTGATTTATTTTGTTGAATTTCCTTTTATGGTATGTCGTAGTTAAAATTTTCGCAACTAAGTGTAAAATAGTTGTTAAACTATACTCCTACATGACCTATACCCAACGTTAGTTTATTAGTCTTCTACTAGCCTTAAGGTTTACTTCTTTTAGACTTTAATAAAGTTTCTAATTCTACTATCCACATTCGATATTTTTCACCTTGAAAGCACTCAAGCAGTCGACTATCAAAGTTCGAACAAGTAGCCGACTCCACCGTCTATATTCAATATTCATGTAATTTGAGTATTTTGAGGCTTTATATATATTTAGAGTATTTTAGATAATGTATTATATTTTGTTTGTTCTTATAAAAACTTAACTTTATAATATGATTTATGTTTTTAATTTTTATATAAAAAATCCGCCTACCCGCGGGTCCCGCCAGCTTTAAAAATGGGCAGGTAGCGACAAAAAAATATGCCCGCGAATGCGGGCGGGCTTTTGTATATTTGAGTCAGCGGGTAGAATTTTTAGGTGCTACCCGATCCACTGCCCGCCCAAGCCCGCCCATGAACAGCTCTACACTAGAGGAACTTCATTTGCGGTTCTTGTTTCGGGTTATATTTTGCTAGTGTATTCACATTACAAAGGTATAATTTCTCATCCCGATATTTATTTGGTTCATCTCATGTCAATATTTGGGTTTTGAAAAGGTTTTAGTTTTCCGCATGTTAAAAGTTAACGGTACTAGAACACAACATTGGCATCAGTTTCCTCTTTTATTTATATGTTTTGGTTATATATATGAATAATATATGAATTATTTATTTACTCGTGATAATTTTAATTTCCATGATAAAGTTAAGAACTTTAGGGAGGGTTTACTAAAAGTGTTTTAGTTATAAAGTTATGAACTCTATGTATTCATAAATTTAAATGTTTAAAGGTTAATTTCTCCATTTACCAATTTAATAATTTCAATGTATCTTTTGTAAGTATAGTGTTTGGTTAAATTTTGATATTTAAAATTTTTCACAATATGAGAATTTGGTATATTTGGCATTTTCAATGTATTTCGTTAATAAAAAAATCGATTAGATCGATATTTTTGAAGAATTACTTGTCTTGCTAGCCACATTTGTGTTGCGGTTTATTATTTCTTTTCTAGCTATTTTGTTTCTTATGATACTGTAGTGAATGTGACTTGAGTGAACATGTGTGTGTGCGCATTCATGACTCTTGGGATGGAATGCTATGGTGGAGTTAATGGGTGTTAAGATGAAATCTTAATGTGTGTGATTGAATGTGGAGATTAAGTGTAGTTTAATTGGTGAATTGATGGGACACTTAATTGTGGTTTTTATGATGAGTTATGAAGAAATGTAAAACATGCTCTACTATGCAAGTCGAGCAGAAACTGTCCAGGAGGGACCTGATGGTCGCTCGACCACCGCTTGACCCCCGCTCGACCAGAGTGAACTATCATGATTGGTCAAGCAACAAGTCAGAATGTATCCAGTAGGTTCTGTTTCTCCGCTCGACCTAGCTGCTCGGTCGACCGATCGAGCGGATCCTCTGATAACATAGGATGTTGTTTTTCGACGGATTAAGTGCTTGGGAAAGTTACAACTCATCGAATACCAACTTATTAATTCTCTTAATATTGGTTATTATGCAATTTACTAGCTATATAAATCATGTGTAACTTCTAGTATATCTAGCATTATAAATAGTGAGCAAGAGTGATCATCCAAACAACATCAAACACAAACGCCTAAGCCTAAACACATAGCCTTTTGTTTATCTCTTATTCAATTGTAATACTTCATTGTAAGAGTGTTTTCTCATTGAAATAATACCAACAAGAAACTACACACCACGGAGGACGTAGCCATCAATGGGTGAACCTCCTTAAATCATTGTGTCAAATTCTGCAAAAAAAAATTCCGTTCTTACATTTTGTTTGGTCATTGCATTCTCTATAGTTCATCAAAGTTCTTTAGCATCGTATCGATCCCAACAATTATTTCGGATACAATTTGGCCTATACTTTAATTAGAATAATATTTAAGGGAATAATTTTATTATTAAACATTAATACTAAGCTCAGTTTTTGTGAATATTTAAGTGGCAGGTTAATTTTACTTAGAAAAGTATAAATTATTTTAATTTATTCGATTGATTGTGAATCAATTAAATTTCTTGCAAATTAAAATTAATTACTGAGATTATTTATCATGTTTATTTTAAATAATAAAATTATATATTTATTTATGTATTTCATGCATATTTTTTTAAAAAAAATTTAAATATTTTTTTGCACACTTACAAATAGGAAGTAGGTGAATGATAATTGTCATACAGGTTATGGTAACTAGTATGGCCTAATTAGGATCACTACAAAAAAAATGCAAATTTTCGACTACCCGAAATAGTAGGAGTTTAGTCGGTATAGAGCTATACCGACTAAATTCCGACTTTTCAGGGTTAGTCGGCTCAGATTGGTCGGTAAATCATTTTAGTAGGAAAACAGTCGGATATTTCCGACTACCCATTTGGTCGAAAATTTTCGGCTACCCATATAGTTGGAATCTAGTCGCTAAGCACTATTTTAGAAATCAACACAAAATGGCAAAAAAAAAAAACAAAATTCCGACCAAAATTCCCGACCACCTGGTTGGTCGGAAAAAAAAATTAAAATAAATAAAACAAAGTGCCACATCATACCCAAGTGGCTCGCACCTGGCACCCACAAGGCACCTACGTGGCGCCCAGTAGCCGCCCACAGCAATCCTGCAGCTCCTCACAAATGCCTTGGGTAAGAATCAAACCCAAGACCTCTTGGATACAAGACTAACACTCCAATAGACCAAGTGTTAATTAGTGATATTCTTTGCAATGTTATTATACTTATAGCATAATACTCTCCGACTACATAATATATTATTATTATTATTATTATTATTATTATTATTATTATTATGAATATTATTATAAATATTATCATTATTATTATATTATTAGTTCTATTAATATATTATTACACGTATTAGTTGATTATTAGTATATAATTAGTCGTATTAATGTATTATTTGTCGTAGTATATATTTAGTAAATTGTTAATTGTATTTGTATTAAAGTATATTACTTTATAAGTAGTCGTATTAATGTATTAGTAGTCGTATGAGTGCATGCAATGTATATTATTAACTGTATTAGTCTTATTAGTATTATTATTAGTTGTATTAGTATATTATTAGTTATATTAGTATATTAATATAAGTATATAGTGTACTATTAGTCGTATTAGTATAGTATTAGTCGTATTAGTGCATTATTACTTGTATTAGTTTATTAGTTGTATTAGTGTATTATTATTATTACTCGTATAATTAGTTCATTAGTGCATTCTTCGTATATTATTACTCGTATTAGTTGTATTCGTATATTGTTATTCGTATTAGTCATATTAGTGTACTATAAGTCGTATTAGTATTAATATCTTATTAGTTGTATTAGTTTATATTGAGTCGTAATAATGTATTATTAGTAATAGTATTAGTCATATTAATGTAGTATTAATATATTATTATGTGTACTAGTATATTATGTTATTACTCGTATTATTGCATTATTGGTATGTTATTAATTAGTTGTATTAGTATATAATTAGTCGTCTATAGTTCTCTATGGACGGGAAACACTGGGTTGGATGATGATGATGATGGAGTATATAATTAGTCGTACTAGAGTAATATTATTATTAGTTGGAGTGAATTAATGACGAGAGACAAAATAATAATACCCAAACAATAGGAGATTCAGTCAAACAAGATAAACAAATTAAACTAATCAAATAAAATATACTTTTCGATTTCCGACAAATTAAACTAGTAAGTCAAGTTAAAGAAAATAAATAGAAGTTGTGCATTTTAGTCAAAGTTAACTACTTGATTAATACAAACCAAATTAAAGTAAATAAAAACAAGTTTAGAAAAAATTTTAAAAAAATTGCAAATGAAAACAAATTGGAAACAAAATTAGTGGCAGACAAATTAATCATTACAAACCAAAATAAATTGCAAACTTGTAATAGAGATCTCCGACTGACTCCCGACTGAATTTCAGTCGGAGTTTGGTCGCAAATTTTTCCGACTAAAATTCAGTCGGAAATTGGTCGGAATTTAATTTGCCAATTTTAAATTGCGACTAAAAATAAATTCAGTAGCAATTTAGTCGGAAATTCCGACTAACGCATGTTGGTCGGAAAATCAGTCGGAAATTTCCGACTGTTTTGGTTAGTCGGAAATTTTTTAGTCGGAAAATTGTAATTTTTTTGTAGTGGATAGATAATACACTTTTCCCACCGTTCTTTGAATGTAATTAAATACAACTTGCGTATCGTTCATTTTGAATGTAATAGTTAAATCGTTTAATTTCTACATTTCAAAGTTTACTTACTATTATGTATCTTTCCATGGAGTTAAAGACCAAGAAGAATAGAGATTCAAGTGGCGTTCAAAAGATGGGCCTTGAAGATTAGATTTTTAAGTGTTTTGGAGCCACATTAGAAACCTTATTTATGCAACTTTTTATTACTTTATTGTTTTCTGTTATACTTCTTTATAATGCATGCTTAGGTTGTTTAGTTTATTGGCTCAAATAATTAGAGTTCAAACCATAGTTCCTAATAATATTGAGTTGTAGTGTTATTCCATTTAGTAACACTACGAAGCTTAAGATCGTCAATTAGGTATGTTTCGCCAAAGTGAGGTGTCTATTTATTATTCTAAGATAAGTAGTTAGTGAAAAGTAGTTTAACTCAAAGTAGGTCAAAAAAAACTTGACACTTAGAGACATTGGATAATCGTAGATAAAGAGTTATGTTACTACTAACCATAAATATTATGAATGTATGGGTGAAAAATATTAAACAACATTAATTAAGTTAAAGCTTGGTCAAGAGAAGTCAAATCCAATGAAATCTGGCAACATTGATCCTGATAGAGGTGTAATCTGTCAACATTTGTCTGGCAGGGTATAAAGAAGGTAAACAGCAGTTTGAAGAGTTTTGCATGAGGAACTCACGTGGGCATTAAAGACACATGACAACATTTAAGGTGTTAGTTCAAGTAGTGGGACACGTGTTGGTTAAAGAAGTAACTATAGACAAATAAGATGATTTGTTAAGTTATAAGCTTGACACGTATATGAAAGAGGTTTGACACATGCAAAAAATGTTCCTAAGGATCACCAAAGGGAATGTTTTACATCACAATCATCAGCTTTAAATACGGGAAAAAACGCCATAAATGAGGTACGAAATTTCATATATAGAAAGAGAAGTATAAAGAATTCAAAGAGAAAAATCAAGAACTATTATTGAGAACATTACTCCCAGATAATTTATTGTGATATTTTATTACATAAAGACCTTAAGTCTAAAGAAGTCCTAAGCAATAATCCACATGATTACCACAGTGTATCTTGAAGGACTTGTTAGACAACTTTATATTCTTGATTCTGACTTGGGTGTTGGAAAAGGTCCATGGAAAAACACCTTTCGGGCCTTTCTAACCCTTGTGTTAACTTTTTCAGGCTTCCAGTCATCAAAGCTTGTTAAGATCTCATTGCATAGCTGGTAAGGAATTAAGTTGATAACCCTCTCTAGCATAATCATCCTAATTAAATCACAAATTAGGAAGATTGTTAACTTAATTAATTGACCTTGAAAATCAGACAGGAACAAGCATAAAAGTTTTAAGTTAAAAAACCTCTCTAGCATAATAATCCATACTTGCTCTTGAATATCATATGTTGTGTGGTAAAATTTCACTATAAGGGGTCGCTAATAATATATATATATAATATATATATATATATATATATATATATATATATATATATATATATATATATATATATATATATATATATATATATTCAATATAATAAATATTTATTCTCAATCCAAGCGACTCTTAAGTAGCAAATTATGAAACCGAGGAAGTGTATTCGTACCCCTTATATGAAGCTTTAGTTTATAGAGTCACTCGACCATTACTGAAAATCACGTAAAGATGATATCTGACGTAAAAGGGACAATGGAAAACTAGCTAGTGATTGCATTGAGAAACACCTGAATCCCGTTGTTGATAAGATGTTCAAAAAATACAAATGTAATGTCTTCCACTTTCGATTAGTGGATCACACGCAATATCTTCTAATGGAAACATACGAAATCTATTTCCAGTGCTAACCATGATTAATTTGTAGAATATTCATTGTTCTACAAATTATACTTATTTCAAGTTTATTTGGCAAATAATTGTTAACCGTATGTTTTTGCTAAGTCAATTATTACGTTAAAGTATTGGTTAGTAAGCCAACAATTTTAGCTATTTGTTAAGTCAATTGATACAAAGATTTTTAGTTAAAAGTTATTTGATGGTTGTTGGCTATTGATGAAAGAAAAGTTAATCTAAAGTCAAAAGCTAATACAAAAACCAATAAAAAAGCTAATATTCAAACAAAACAAAATGTTATTTTTATTTATGATAAATAAAATAACACGATTACATTGCGGTAAACTAATGGTTGCAGTGGTCAAATATAAATAAAAATTATAAAAGTAAAAACATTTAAATTATTGAATTGGGGTAAAAAAAAATCAGATGGAAGATGTAATAAGTCATATATTCATGTGCCTTAAAACTTAATCCCTGAGCTCTCGCTTGTATTTACGGACTAATTTTTTGTCGCTACCCGCTCATTTCCTTACCGAGTAAGCAAGCAATTTTTATTAAAAATAAAAAATTCAATTCAAATTATAATGTCAAGTCTTAAACATAATTAAAATAATTAATATAATGTATAGTCCAAAATAATCCAAAATAATTAATATATATACACTTAGGCGAAGACACATGGGGGCCGGCGGAGGCCCGGCCCCTTTTGCAGAAAATGCGACCATTTGTAATTTTGACTTTGCCCCCCCACCCCCCTACTAATATGATATATGGTTTAAAGGGAGTAAAAATATAACAAAAATTATTGTAGCTCAATGGTTAGAGTACACTTTTATAATCTAAGGTTTAAGGATCAAACCCTAATTTAAACAATAATTTTTTTATGGACTAATAGATTTATATATGACATTACTATTTATCTTTCATAATTAAACATTCATCCTTTTTAGTGTGTATTTATTTTTTTTCTATCTTAATTTTAATAGTGTGTTTTTTAGAGAATTATTAGGCAAATATATAGAGTCAAAAACACTTAGTTTTTTCAAAAATAATAATTATATAGAAGCTTCAACTCAATCTATTGTTAAATATAATTTTTGCAATGATTCAAGTTCATAGTTTCAATAGTGTCTATTGGTGTTCCTTCAGGTAATTGTTGATTTCGGGTTAGGTGTTTCGGATGGGCTTTACTTAATTTTTGCAATCTTTATATATATTATTTTTACTTACTCGTAAATAATCTTTAAGGTCGAGTGAAATCGGATTCTGTTACAATGTTGTGTATATTTTGTGCCATCGTGTCTGTTTCTAACACCTTTAGTTGCGTTATTGATTAAATTGTTTTTAGTATATAGCCTATTTGGCCCCCCCTAATTCAAAATCATGGCTTTCCCCCTATATATATATAT